>SJYX01000201.1:158074-191026 GCA_006410675.1 Oreotragus oreotragus
TTTTGTTGTTTTCCTCTATCTCTTTGCATTGATTGCTGAAGAAGGCTTTCTTAGCTCTTCTTGCTATTCTTTGGAACTCTGCATTCAGATGCTTATATCTTTTCTTTTCTCCTTTGCTTTTCGCCTCTCTTCTTTTCAGTGCTATTTGTAAGGCTTCTCCAGACAGCCATTTTGCTTTTTTGCATTTCTTTTCCATGGGGATGGTCTTGATCTCTGTCTCCTGTACAATGTCACGAACCTCATTCCATAGTTCATCAGGAACTCTGTCTATCAGATCTAAAGAGATAAGAATACCAGACCACCTGACCTCCCTCCTGAGAAATCTGTATGCAGGTCAGGAAGCAACAGTTAGAACTGGACATGGAACAAAAGACTGGTTCTCAATCAGGAAAGGAGTACATCAAGGCTGTATATTGTCACCCTGCTATTTAACTTCTATGCAGAATACATCATGCAAAATGCCAGGCTGGATGAAGCACATGCTGGAGTCAAGATTGACGGGAGAAATTTCAATAACCTCAGATATGTAGATGACACCACCCTTATGGCAGAAAGTGAAGAAGAACTAAAGAGCTTCTTGATGAAAGTGAAAGAGGAGAGTGAAAAAGCTGGCTTAAAACTCAACATTCAAAAAACTAAGATCATAGCATCCGGTCCCATCAGTTCATGGCAGATAGATGGGGAAACAATGGAAACAGTGAGAGACTTTATAATTTTGGGCCTCCAAAATCACTACAGATGGTGACTGCAACCTTGAAATTAAAAGACGCTTGGTCCTCGGAAGAAAAGCTTTGACCAAGCTAGATAGCATATTTAAAAGCAGAGACATTACTTTGCTGACAAAAGTGTCTAGTCAAAGCTATGGCTTTTCTAATAGTCATGTATGGATGTGAGAGTTGGACTGTAAAGAAAGCTGAGTGCCAAAGAATTGATGCTTTTGAACTATGGTATGGAGAAGAATCTTGAGAGTCCCTTGGACGGCAAGGAGATCCAATCAGTCCATCCTAAAGGAGATCAGTCCTGGATATTCACTGGAAGGACTGATGCTGAAACTGAAACTCTACAACTTTTGTCCACCTGATGTGAAGAACTGACTCATTGGAAAAGACCCTGATTCTGGGAAAGATCGAAGGCAGGAGGAGAAGGAAGGGGACGACAGAGGATGAGACTGTTGGATGGCATCACTGACCCAATGAACATGAGTTTCAGCAAGCTCTGGGAGTTGGTGATGGACAGGGAGGCCTGGCATGCTGCAGTCTATTGGGTCGCAAAGAGTTAGATGTGGCTGATCGACTGAACTGAACTGAACAGACACATACTGTTTGATTCTACCTATTAGAGATACCTAGAATAGTCAAATTCACAGAGTCAGAAAGTACACTGGCAAGTGCCAGGGGCCAGAGGGTGGGGTGGGGTGGAGAGGGGAAACGGGGAGCTAGTGTTTAATGGGGACAGAGTTCCAGTTTAGGAAAGTGAAAAATTGGGGTGGTGGATGTGGGGGTTGCACAACAGTGAATAGAGCTACTGGTGCTGAACTGCACAGTTAAATATGGTTCAAATAGTGTGTTTATATTATGTGACTTTTACCACATAAAAAACATACAAAAAAAAGGGAAAGCTATTCCATGCTCTTGGATTTGAAGAATACTGTTAAAACCGCCATGCTGCCCAAAGCAATCCGCAGAGTCAATGTGATCCCTGTCAAACTAGCCATGATATTTTTCAGAGAACCAGAACAAATGATCCTAACCTTTATATTGAACCATAAAGATCCCAACTGCCAAAAACATCCTGAGGACAAAGAAGAAAACAGGAGGCATAACTTTACCAGACTTCAGACAATACTCTAAAGCTACCACAATCAAAACAGAATGATACTGGCACAGAAAAAGACACGCAGATCAATTAAACAGGAGAGAAAGCCCAGATATAAAGCCACACATCTACAGTCAACAAATTTTCACAAAGGAGGCAAGAATATACAATGGGGAAAAAATAATCTTTTCAGCAAGTGGTGTTTGGAAAGCTGGACAACTACATGTAAATCAATTAAGTTAGAACGCACCCTCACATCATACACAAAAATAAACTCAAGATGGCTCAAAGACTTAAACATAAGATGTAACACTATGAAACTCCTACTAGAGATTATAGGCAAAAACTTCTCTGAGATAAATCATAGCAATGTTTTCTTAGGTCAGCTCCCAATGGAATGTGCTCAAGCTTATAAGCTTTTATGCAACAAAGGAAACTTATAAACAAATGAAAAGACAACCACCGAATTGGGAGAAAATATTTGCAAGCAATGTGACCAATAAGGATTTAATATCTAAAGTATACACATAGCTCAGTTCAGAAACACAGGAAAAAGTTAAAATGAGTAGAAGAACTAAATAAACATTTTTTTTTTTTTCAAAGAAGGCATACACATTTCCAGTAGCCACATGAAAAGATGCTCAACATTGCTAATTATTAAGGAAATCCAAATCAAAACTACAGTTGGTCTGAGGGATCATCTCGGACCAGTTAGCATGGCCATAATCAACAAGTCTACGAGTAATCAATGTGGTATAGGATCTGGAGGCAGAAAGAACCCTCCCACACTGTTGGTGGGGAAGTAAACTGGTGAGGCCACCACAGGCAACAGGGTAGGAGTGCATCAGAAGCTCAACCGAGAGCTGGCGTTTCGCTGTTGCTGTTTAGCCTCTCAAGTCATGTCTGACTCGTTTGTGACCCCATGGACTGCTGCCCACCTGGCCCCTCTGGCCATGTGATACAGCAGTTTCACTCCTGGGCATATATTTGGAGAAAACTCTTAATTTCAAAAGTTAAATGCAGCTCAGTGTTCACAGCAATATTATTTGTAGTAGCCAAGAGATGGAAGCAACCCAAATGTCCGTTAACAGATAAATGAATAGAGATGATACACACACAGGATGGATTACTACTCGCTCATAACAAAGAGCTAAACAATGCCATTTGCAGCAAGATGGATGGATCTAGAGATCATCATTCTTCCTAAATCAAAGACAAAGTCCAATGATATCACTTACATGCCCAATCTAAAATATGACACAGATGAACGTGTTTACAAAATTAAAACAGACTCATGGACCCAGAAAACGAATTTATGGTCGCCAAAGGGGACAAGGAATGGGGGGGATAAATTAGGGACTAGGGATTAACAGATGTAGAGAACTATGTAATATATATAAAACATATTAAAATATATTAACATTTATATATTAAATATATATATTTATATATTAATATTATTTATATTTATATTAATTTATATATTGATATATAAAATATATTAACAACAAGGTCCTACTGTATACCACAGGAAACTATACTCAGTATATTTGAACAACCTATAATGGAAAAGAGTGTGAAAAAGGAAAAATAGAGAGAGATATATAGGCAGACCTGAACCACTTTGTTATACACTGAACACTAACACAACATTCTATAGCAACTATACTTCATTTAAAAAGAAAACACAAAATGTCAAATAACTACCAAACAGTCCCTCTTCCCAGCACTAGATTCAATGTTCTCCATCAGCCGAATGCAACTACAAACTACACGAGTGAACTCAGATTTGTAACACTGATCATTACAGAGAAAGAAAGCTTTCTGCAAGCCAGTGCTACATGAGTTTTGGTGTACCGTAGATCATCGCATTCATGTCCTATAGCAACCAGAAATTTCCATAAACCACTTGCAACCCTAAAATATGTGTTTTTGTTTTTAACTTTCTGTGAATGGAATTCCTCATTTACACATCCATCCTTTTGGATTTTTTTTAACACTGAACATTTATGTACATTTTTAGAATGATAGAAAGACCAAATGTATAAGATTAATTGTCATTTATTATTTTCATTAGGTGGTAAGTGAGGTGACGCTAGGCAATTTTTTTTCTTCATATTCTCTGGGGGAAAAGATTTGCTGAAACATCTAATATCATGAGCAGATAGTATACACTATTTTAATGCCTATAAACGATGACTTCAGATTAAGTTACCCAGTAGTCACACTGGAACCTGGCCCAGTGGAAGAACATGGAAGCTGGAGCTAGCAGACTTGGGTTTGAGTCCTGATACAACAAGTCTTGAGTGAATGGCATCATGACAAAGCTTTGAGTCTTAAGTGTCTCTTGTCTAAGGATCCAGGGATCACACTATTTTGTAGGAGTTAATATTTAACATGGTGCTGCATGTGAAGGACAGATTACTTGGAACCACTCAATAAATATTGGCATTTGCTTTCCCCTTTGCTTATGTTCCATCAAGCTGGGCTGTTCAAACCTCCACGTTATTTATTCTGTTAGCCGCGAGTTAGAATCACAAACTGCAGTTAAACATACTAATATTGCATTTCTTAAAAACAAATGTCTTATTCTAGCTGGTGTTTCTCCTACATTCTCCTCAGCAACAAAGCTTGTTTCATACCCTCCACAGAACAGCAATATCCCAGAACGCCAATATCCCAGGTAATTTGATAGGGATCTCACTGAATCTGCAGCCTGCCTTGGGTAGTATGGCTATTTTAACAGTATTCTTCAAATCTCAGCGCAGGGGACAGCTTTCTTTTCCTAATGTTGTTTATGTGGTAACAGTCACATAATATGACATACTGCTGTAACCATATTTAACTGTTCAGGTCAGCGGCACTATGCACACTCACATGGCTATACAATCCCCACCATCATCCACCTCTCCAATGTTTCACTTTCCTAAACTGAAACTGTCCCCATGAAACACCAACTCCCCGTTTCCCCTCTCCACCCCACCCCACCCTTTTGCCCCTGGCATTTGCAAGCAATGCAACCAATAAGGGCTCAATATCTAAGGTATACAAATAGCTCAGTTCAGTAATAAAAATGAGTTGAAGACCTAAATAGACATTTTTTTCAAAGAAGGCATACACAGTTCCGATCGCCACATGAAAAAATGCTCAACATTGCTAATTACTAGGGAAATCCAAATCAAAACTACAGTGAATTACCACCTCAGACCAATCAGAATGGCCATCATCAACAAGTGTACAAATAATAAATGTGGGAGAGGATGCGGAGAAAAAAGGAACCCTCCTGCACTGCTGGTGGGGAAGTACATTGGTGTAGCCACTGTGGACAACAGTGTGGAAGTTCATTAAAAAACTAAAAACAGAGTTTTCTTTTTTTTTTTTCTTAATTCTCTAAGTTTGACTCTTTTATGACCCCATGGACTGTAGCCCACCAGACTCCTCTGTCCATATGATAACAGCCAATTCCATTGCTGGGCATATATGTGGAGAAAACTCTTCATTCCAAAAGTTACATGCAGCCCAATGTTCATAACAGCATTATTTACAATAGCCAAGACATGGAAGCAACCTAAATGTCCATTAACAGGTGAACGGATAGAGAAGACACACACACACGCACGCAGCAACATGGATTGACCCAGAGATTATCATTCTAAGTGAAGTAAATCAGTCAAAGACGAATTCCAGTGATATCACATATACATACAATCTAAAATATGATACAAATGAACTTATTTGCAAAACTGAAACAGACTCATAGACCCAGAAAACAAATGTATGGTTACCAAAGGGGACAAAGGATGGGGAGGGATAAATTAGGGATTTGGGATTAGCAGATGTAAACTGCTATGTATAAAATACATTAACAACAAGGTCCTACTGTATGGCACAGGGGACGACACTCAGTATATTGTAACAACCTATAATGGAAAAGAATGTGAAAAAGAAAACACACATACATAGATGTACATGTAGAACTGAGTCACTTTGTTTCACACAGGACAGTAACACAACATTCTAAATCAATTATACTTCATGGGGAACACATGTATACCTGTGGAGGATTCATGCTGATGTATGGCAAAGCCAATACAATATTGTAAAGTAATTAACCTCCAGTTAAAATAAATAAATTTATATTAAAAATAAAAAAAGAAAAAGAAAACACACAAAAAACCAAATGACTACTGAAAAATCCCTCTTCCCAATGTTCTCCATCAGCTGAATGCAACTACAAACTACACGAGTGAACTCAGATTTGTGACACTGATCATTACAGAGAAAGTAAGCTTTCTGCAAGCCAGTGCTGTATGAGTTCTGGTGTATTGCAAATCATCGCATTCATGTCCTACAGCAACCAGAAATTTCCATAAACCACTTGCAACCCTAAAATATGTGTTTTTAACTTTCTGTGAATGGAATTCCTCATTAACACATCCATCCTTTTGGATTTTTTTTTAAAAACATTGAACCTTTATGTATATTTTTAGAGTTATAGTAAAAACAAAATGTTTAAGATTAATTGTGATTTACTATTTTCATTAGGTGGTAATGGAGGTGACGCTAGGCGAGGTTTTTCCCTCATATTTTTTTGGGGGAAAAGGTTTGCTGAAAAATCTATCATCATGAGCAGATTGTATGGGCTATTTTATTGCATATAAGAGATGACCTTCAGATTAAGTGCCCCATCAGTCACACGGGAACCTGGGCCAGAGGAAGAAATGGATGCTGGAGCCAGCAGGCTTGGGTTTGAATCCTGACACAGCAACTCCTGAGTGAACAGTATCACAACAAAGCCTCTGAGTGTTAAGTGTCCCTGTCTATAGAACCAGGGATCACACTATTTTGCTGGATTTAATATTTAACACAGTGCTGCCTGTGAAGAATAGGTTACTTGGAGCCATTCAATAAATACTGGCATTTGCTTCTCCTTTTGCTCATGTTTCATTAAGCTGGGCTGTTCAAACCAAACCTACAGGTAAACATACTACTATAATGCATTTCTTAAAAACATGTCTTATTCCAGCTGGTGTCAAAATCAGTAGAACATATCTCCTACATTTTCCCCAGCACCAAAGTTCATTCCATTCCCTCCACAGTGCACCAATACTCCAGGACCCGAAAAAGATCGTCTAGAAGCCAATTCCTTTGTTCCAAATCAAGAAGGAGCAAAAGCAGCCAGTTTCTGTGGGCCACAAACAATTAGTTCACAAAATCTGCACTTACCTGGATCCCCGTGTCTCACTGTCATCATCAGAGCACCTTCAAGACCTTAACTAGAGACTGAGGCTGGGAGGCCAAGAATGGCCCAGGTCACATCTCTCATCCTCTAGGAGCTCACAGCCTAGTGAAGAGAAGATTAAGTACTTACAAAATACATAGTAATAAGATTAAGTACTTACAAAATACGTATTAATATGAACAGCTACCATTTACTGAGGACTTACTCTGTGGCACCCGTAGGCACTGTATTAAACGCAAACCCTGCATGCACTCACTTAATCCCCATGAGAACTCTGAGATGGTCACTGCCATTTTACAGGTGAGGAAACGGCGCAGAGGGGTTAAGATGTTTACAGAGACCCAACCACACTTAGCATTTTGCATAGTGAAGGAAACTATTAAGCCTGAGGCGAAATATCTGTAAACCATCCAACTGACCGTGGATTAATTTCCAACATATAGCAACAGCTCATGCAACTCAATAAGGAGAAAAACAAACCAACGTCCCAATCAAAGAATGCGCTGCTGCTGCTGCTGCTGCTAAGTCACTTCAGTCGTGTCCGACTCTGTGTGACCCCATAGACGGCAGCCCACCAGGCTCCCCCATCCCTGGGATTCTCCAGGCAAGAATACTGGAGTGGGTTGCCATTTCCTTCTCCAATGCATGAAAGAGAAAAGTGAAAGTGAAGTCGCTCAGTCTGTCCGACTGTTAGCAACCCCATGGACTGCAGCCCACCAGGCTACTCTGTCCATTGGATTTTCCAGGCAAGAGTACTGGCTGTCTCTTATACACATCTGACATGAAGTGGTGTTTTCCCCCNCCTTCTCCAATGCATGAAAGAGAAAAGTGAAAGTGAAGTCGCTCAGTCTGTCCGACTGTTAGCGACCCCATGGACTGCAGCCCACCAGGCTACTCCGTCCATTGGATTTTCCAGGCAAGAGTACTGGGGTGGGGTGCCATTGCCTTCCCCGAAAGAATGTGCAGAAGACCTAAATAGACATTTCTCCAAAGACGACATACAGATGGCAATAGGCACACGAAAAGATGCTCCACATCTGTAACTATTAGAGCAACGGAAGCCTCAATGAGGTCGCACCTCACACCAGGCAGAAGCGTTGCTGCTGTTCAGTTGCTCAAGTGTGTCCAACTCTTTGCAACCCCACGGACTGTAGCACACCAGGCTCACCTGTCTTCCACCATCTCCCAGAGTTTGCTCAAACTCCAACCACCACCAGCACCCCACACCAGTCAGTATGGCCATCGTCAAAATGTCTACAAATAATAAATGCTAGAGAGGGTGTGGAGAAAAGGGAACCCTCCTACACTGTTGGTGGGAATGTAAACTGGTGTGGCCCCTATGGAAAAAATTATGCAGATTCCTTAAAAAACTAAAAATAGAGTTACTATATGATACAGTTATCTCACTCTGGGGCATATATCTGGAGAAAACTCTTACCTCAAAAAGATAACATGCAGCTCATCATTCATAGCAGTACTGTTTACAACAGCCAAGACAGGGAACAACCTACATGTGCAACAAAAGATGAATGGATAAACACGTGGTATGTACGCGTATATACGCAAACATACACACGGTGGGCGACTACTCAGTCATAAAATGAAATAATGCCAATGGCAGCTTCAGAGCCTGCCTCCATACGGTCCTGGGCACACTCTTTTATCACTCTGAGCCTCAGCTTCATCGTTAAATGGGCTTGATTGCCGGGACTAAAGGCTACAAGCGAATGCGCTTGGTGAGTATCAAAGGACTATAGATCACAGGGGCTTCTTTCTGCCCCTGTACAAGTGCTTTTGGAGTTCTGAAAGCAGACGTGTGCACTTGGTTGGGCTGATGGGAGGGAAGCCTGTGTGGGGGGAGTGGGGTTCTGCAGAAGACGGAGCCTGAATTCTTGAGGAAGGGAAGTCAGGGAGATACCCTCCAGCAGGAGGGCCCCGGAAGGGGAGGAGCAGTGGGAGCAGGGAGCACCCAGATGCCTGGCTCTGCCTCGCTGTCAGGGCTCACGGGGGTGCAGCTCAGGGGGAGAGGCCAGGCTCGGTGGGTCCAACACTCCCGCTGGGCATCTGCACTGGGGTGATGCGGCTGAGGTCGGGTAGCAACTGGTTCTAGACGGAGGGCAAGCCCTGGCCCGTGTTCCCTGCACCCCAGGAGCCAGGAGCTCATTAAAGAGGAGGGAAGGAGCAATTACCTGCCAACTTCAGAAGCAAAAGACCAGAAGGACCGGGGGCAGGAGGAGGGTGGCTCTCCACCTGGGGCCCCAGAAGTGTGCCAGGATGCAGAGGGGATGAAAGGAAGAGGGAGACGGCTTCTGGGGTCACCGGCTGAGGTCAGGACAGGGTCAGTCAACCAGGTGGCCTGGAAGGCTGGGCAGAGTGGCTGAGGCTTGATCTGACCTGTCATGGCGAGCCCCAGGGAGCCCTGGGACAAGGAGGGGCAGGCTTCAAGGGAGAGAGGGGCTGTGGGCGACTGAACTGCAGGGGAACGGGGAGGAAGGAAACCCTACGTGGGGCTGTGCCGTGTATCAAAGGGGGTGCCGTCAAACAGAAATATGCCAACCCCCTGGGCAATTTATAATGGTCGGATAGCCAAGTAGAAACAGCAAGAAGGTGAAACTGCTTCTGATAATATATTTAACCCCATATATCAAATATTTGTCATTTCAACATGAAATCAATGCAAAAATTACAATTGCAATAACTCACATTTCTCCTGTGTCAAGTCTTCAAGGCCGGGAGTGTCTCTTGGCCAGCACACCTGGATGCAGATTGGCCGCCTTTTTGGAGTCATAGGCAGCTGGCAGCTGCAGCACAGGAGCACAGGTCTAGACAGAGGAGAGGCTGGGCTGAAATGACTGCGGATGTGGCCCTTCCCGGCTTCCATCTGTGCCCTCTGTAGCCTGTCATCAGCTCGAGGGCTCTGCTGTCCTTCGACACGAGCCGTGAGCAAGGGAGCACCTGGCCAGCCTCCTCTCTGCTCTGGGGCCAGGCTGGTTACCTGTCTCCCGTGCATGCCTTGAACATTACTTAGCCCCAGATTTCTCAGAGATAGTCCGAGAGAAAGGAGTTGGTCTTAGAAAATGACTGTCTCTCTATTCTGAAGCGTCCCCATCTTCCGAGGGCTAGGGTAGGCTGAGGAAGTGGGTTTCAAGTCCATGGTAGTTCCTCACCCCAAGATAACGCGTGGAGATGGCGGCACTGGAGACCTGATTGGGAGCCTGCAGCCAAGAGCAGGGGAGGCTAATTTAAAACAGCTGATTGTTATAGGTAACCAGGTGCCACGGATAAGACGCTTTCCTTTCCTTTTAAGCCCCTTCTTTAAGCTGCCCATGCATCTCCTCGATTCAGGAGAAGAGGAACTGGCTTCTAGAGAATCCTTTTAGGTATCCTGGGATACCAGTGTGCCATGGAGGGTATGCAAGAAACTGGCGCTGGGCAACTTGGGTCTGAGTTTCAGCTTTATGGGCTCGAGAGAGTCGGGTCACCTCAGTTTCCTTATCTGAGATGTGAGAACAGGAATGCATATGCTTGGGGGGTTTATTCAAAGGATAAGATTGTGTGAAGCCCCTCACCTGGGACATGAGGGCTCCACAGATGGAAAGTGATTTATGGGTTCCGATTACTGTCATTGCCATTGCTATTCATGGAGCAGGGCCTGGGCTGAGTTTGTGGTTTGGGTCAGCAGAAGCAACAGGAGAAAGACGGGGGAGATGGGGAAGGGAGGGACCCATGGGGGGATGTCTCCTTACCACAGCTAGTCTGCAAGGGGGTCTCTGAGGGATGAAGGTGGAGCCAGAGGCCCCCCATGATGGGCAGGGTGGGAGAGGGGGCAGCCGGGAGCTTGTCCTGGGCGGGCAGGCCGGCGGGTGAGCGGCTCTCTAGCCATAACTGTGAACTCTGTTTGGGGGTCATGTTCTTCCCCACAGGTTTCCAGCTCCACCTCCCACGTCCAGAGTTACCCAAACATTTTCCAAACCAGTCTGACCCCTTTCTAATGTGTTCCAGATGCACTTGCAAGAAACTGGAAAAATGCAGAGCCAAGTGGAAGGCTGCACATGTATAGGGCCGTATTGGGCCAGAAGATTTTGCCCGGTGGGTACCCCGTTCCAGGGGTCGAGTTGCCTCCAGGCCTCTTCCTCTCGTCTCTCCCGGGAGAAGTCCTCCACCAGCCACTGCCCCTGCTGAGGCAGGGTCTTTCTCAGGCATGTGCATTGACCCTCAGACCCATCACTGGGCTGGGGTCACTCATTTTCTGTTTATGGAGCACCTACTATTATTATTTGCTTTGTATGATTTTTAAAATGGAGATAAAACTGACATAACATTGTATCAGCTTCAGGTATACTGTATTTTCTTAATAATTTAGAAAAACAGTTTTGGTCTCACAAACTCCCTGAAAGGGCTCAAAGGACCTCCAGGGGGTCCAGGGATCACTGGGAACAATGTCTTTAGAGGAAAACTACATGGATTGAGAGAGCTTAAAATAGGGCGACCTGACCAGGCTCAGGGACAAGACACTAGAGTAAAAAGGAGGGCAAGCGTAAGGTATGTGCAAAGGCCCAGTGGTGAGGAAGAGTGGGGCACCCTCGAGGGACTGAAAGCAGTAATTACGAATCCTCAGCCTGGTGTACACCAGAGCCGCTGCAAGTCCCTCCACCCCGTAGACTGCTCTCCCTAAAAATGTGTTGACATGCTGAGTACAGAGCTCATCCCTTCCCTCTTGGAACTGACAGTCTGGGAGAGGGACAGGGGATGGTCATCCCCACCAGCAGGACTGTGATGTGTGCAGAGAGTGGGGCGCTGGGTCTGATTTGTGTGTGAGCAGGTAGGCACAAATGGCAGGTTTGGGAAGTCAAGGGGGCAGGGGGATTTAAGTTCAGCCTTGAAGGGAGAGTAGGGGTGATCCAGGCCCAGAGGATGGTGTGTGCATACCAAGCTGAAGGGTAGCAGGGCTTAGAGGTTGGGAGGGAAGAGTTAGCCTGTCCTGCGGTGGGAACAGGAAGCTGTGCCGTGGAGAGGTGAGGAGACCGGCAAGGGCGACAGCCACTCAGTACAGGGCGCGGACCAGACCAGCTGACTCAAAGCTTTAAACCCACCGTGGTTTGTTGTTAAGACCGCAGGCTGAATTCTGAGCCTTGGCTCCATATCTTGTGGGTAAGTCCCTTCATCTCTTCGGACCACCTTACAGATGCTAGATTGATTGGAGTTTTGGATTCCGGTCTGGTCTGCCTGGGCTCAGATCCCAGCTCTGTGATAATTCACCTGTGTGACCTTGGATCAGTCACTGAACCTCTCTGTGACTTAGCTCCTCCTCCCTATATAATAGGAATAATGCTAGTACCTACCACATATGATTACTGTATGGAATCAGTGAGTTATATGTACAGTTATAGGACTGAAATACTATTCCTGACAAATTCCTCACCCCTAAGAGGGATGTTCATCCCTACTTCCCCACTTTAGGTTTCAGCATCTGAAAAACTCAGGAAATGTGCATCAGGTACAATTTTTATCTGAGTGCTTCAGAGAGGAGCTGAAGCAGAGGATCTAGGGGAGGAGTCTGTCCAGGGAGACCCCATAGGGTCCTGCTTGGTTACATTCAGTCCTCTGTCAGGCCTGGGAGGCTGTTTCTGCTCTCCCCCACCCACCGTGGCTCCTTTCCCACCTCATCCCCATGGACTTGTTCCAAAGGACAGCCTTGTGATATGATAAAAAACCCGCCTCCTGTGCATTCCTGACCGAGTCTTGTTTTACTGCCACACTCAAAGCGGGTGAAGACAGGGTAGTTTGGCAGAGAAGTGTTGGGTGTCTGTGGCCGGACCACACTGGTTTGAATCCTGCCTTCCCCAGGTAACAGCTGAACAACTGGAGCGTGTGACTTACTACAAAATGCTCATCTGAAAAGTGAGATAGTAAGACCTCCCCAGTAAGCTGTTAAGAACAATTGCACTTGGAATAGTAGGTGCTCAGTAGACACTTGCAAGGGTTGCTGTCTGTCAGGCAGTGTGCTCAACACGTTGTGCCACTTGGCCTGACGAGGCTGCCTTTGTAATTGTTCCCACTGGCAGGTGTCGGGTCAGTGGCCCAAGGAAGGTCCACACCCCATTCCACCTTATTCCAAAGGCTATGCTCTCACCTGCTTTCCATGTTGCTGCCAACAATAAATGCTTTCCAGTCTTCACTTTGCTACTTTCTGGTTGGGAAACTTCGGTTAAGCTGATTCCTTCATCTGAGCCCCGGCTTCCTCCTGCATTAAAAGATAATATGAAGTCTGAGATGTGAGTGGAGAAGAATGTGCTCATGAGGTCGGACTCCCACTGAGATCCTGGCATGGCCTTCCTGCTCCTTCTTGGGGAGAATTTGACCAAGTCTGCCTGGTCCCTGCCTCAGTTTCCCCCTTCGGTAAGGACGAAGTAAACTGCCTTGATGGATTCTGAGGCTCTTCCTCTAACTGGGCCATCTGAGCTGCTTCTGGGGAAGCTGAGGTCCAGAGAGGCTAGGGAAACAGCAGAGCACGGAACTGTCAGAGCTGACAAAGCAGCCGGGGGCCTCCCCTCACCAGCTTGCTGAGACCCAGCGTGGCGAGCACAGGATGAGCCCCTCCGGATGCCGTGCCCAGCTGAGAGGCCCCTCCAGTGCTGAAGAGTGGGGGCACTGGGATTCAGCCTGCCTGCCCCGAGTTCTGGCCTTACTTGCTGTGTATGTGACCCTGTAGGATGAGTCACTTACTCTCTCTAAACTTTGGTTTCCACATGGGTAAAATTGGGTAGGAATGCCTCTTTCATTGGGTTGCTGAGGGAGATGAGGTCATTCACGTAATGGGCTCAGCACTGATCACAGAGTCGAGCAGGTAAAGTGCTGACTGTGGCCGAGAGCCTCGCACCCAATTCAACGTGCACTCCAGTCTCCTCGAGGGCAGGCACCTGGCTGCCAAAATCTATATTCCTGGGGCCCAGCACAGCACCTGTCCATGCTCAGCAAATGCCTCTGAAATAGGGAATTAGCTCCTTCCGGTCACAGATGAGGAGTCTGAGACTCAGAGAGGGAACAACTGGTGCCCAAACAGCCAGGTGGTGGAAAAGGCAGTATAGGAAGCCAGCTTCTAGAACTGAGGCTGATGGTGTATCTGTGGCAGTGCACAAAACTTTGAATTTTGTCATTTTGTCAAGACAGTCATCAGAAGGTGACTTGGAATGTCTTCACTTAGTGCGATGGGGTGGGAGAGTGGGGATCCAGTGCCTTTGGGTTTCCACTGGACCTTGGGAGCTAGCAAACACCTCTATAAAACTGATTTTGATCATTTGTTTGTAGAATCTAACATATGGTATACATGAACTTATCTATGAAGCAGAAACAGAGTCACAGACATAGAGAACAGATTTCTGGTTGCCAAGGGGTGGGGTGAGGGAGGGACAGATTGGGAATTTGGGGTTAGCTCATGCAACCTGTTATATACAGAATGGATAAACAGTAAGGTCCTATTGTACAGCACAGTATACACAGTACACTCTGTTCAATATCCTGTGATAAACCATAATGTAAAAGAATATGCAAAAGAATGCATAACTGAATATAGCAGAAATGAACACAGCATTGTAAATCAATTATACTTCAATAAACTAAAACAAAGACAGAAACCCAAACCCTGATTTTGGGAGGTCCTCACAGCCTGAGAGAATGCAGAGGGAATCTCTGGGGTACAAATAGTGTAGCTGTGTGCTTGCATACTTACAATGGGGCTTGCCAGGGAGATGGGGGGTCTGGTGCCAATGTTTCCAGACAGTGACCTTGCTAATAGTCTTTCAGTGACCCAAACATGTCCAAAGGCTTGCACAAGTCTGTCGAGCTCTCCTGCCTACCTAACTGCCCTGGTGTTTCCTAGCTGAGCTTTCTTGCTGGAAGCAGGAGGTGGGTTCTCATGGGGCCAGAGCTACTCCACCTTGAGCAGGAAACATTTCTGCTGAGCCCCATATAATGAGGTGTGGTGACCTCTGGTAGTGAAAGCGCATCCTCCCTCTAGGAAGGCCGCTTTGTGCCTGGGGACAGTAGGCATGGATGCGTGTGATTTGAGGAGATAATGAGAGAGAAAAGGTGCTGAAACATGTTTGTCAGATGGCCAGATGGGAGTGCACGGAGCATCCCTCTGGCTGGGAGGGATGAGGCGGCCCCATGGCCGTGGGCAGAGAGGCCACAGATGCACTCGTAGGATCTTTGGGGCGTCTTTTCAAGCACAGGCTCAGAGACTGGGCTTTCAGGTTTCCTATCTCCATCCCCAGCCTCTCCCCTGAGTTCCGGACTCTTAGCTCCCTTTCTCTATTTGCCACTTTTCCCTGGGCTTCTTAAAGGCAAGTTCTCTGCCCTCCTGCCGACTCCTACACAAACTGTAACTTCCAGTCCTCTCCATCTCAGCAATGATGCCATCAACTGTGCAGTTTAAGCCGGCTATCCAGTCCCCACCCTTAACTCTTCCCTGTCCCCATGTGCAATCCAGCACTAAGTTTTGAGGCTCCATCTCCAAAATATATATTGACTCTAGGCAGGCTCTGCATTTGCACCTGCCACTTTGGTCTCAGCCACTTTGCCCCTCTCCTGGATGAGCCGGCTACCCTCTGGTTCCACCCTGCTCCCGTGTGGCCCCAGTGATCAGATGCTGCTCAGGTCTTGTCTCATCAGCCTTCCCTCCTCCCATTCCCAGCTGCCCCAGCACAGGTGGGTTTTCTGAACCTGCATGCCCCGGGGTCTTTGTATTTGCTGTTTCTATTTGACTGGAATTTGTTTCCCTCATGGCCCTCCATAAACTCTACTTTTGTCCTCCTTGGGGTCTCAATTCAAATCACATTTCCCCAGTGATGCTCTCCCTGACCCCGGCCCTCAGTGCCTCCCTGCATCTCACTCCAGCGATGTGCTCCAGGGTGTCTTGCTTAGTCTATAATTATCTTATTTTCCTGTTTAGTCTGTCTTTTGGAACAACAAACCTTTTCAGTAAAGGGCCAGATAGAAAATAGTTCAGGCTCTGTGGCCCTATGTCTGTCGCAATGATTCCATTCTGTTTTAGTGTGAAAGAGCACGATGCATAAGTGAATGTATGTGGCTGTGTTCCAACACTTTACTTGTAGACATTGAAATTCATGTAATTTTCATGTGTCACAAAACATTCTCTTTTGACTTAAAAAATCTTCAAAAATTAAACAGAACAAAACAAAAAAACAACTAAAAACACTTTTTTAGCTCCTAGACCTTACAGAAATATTCAGTGGGACAGTGTGCTATCATTCACCAACCCCTGTTTTAAAACATAAGCTCTGTGAGGCCAGGCTTCTATCTGTCTTGTCCATCACAGTACCCCAAGTATACCATAGTTCTTGGCACGTAAAAGATGCTCACTAAATTCTGGGGGAATAAAAGGAGACAGAGGGGGCTGTATCTGGAGCTCACTGGACTTATCTCAGACACGCAGCCATGATCTTTCTGAAAACAAGGAATACAGGAACAAGGATAAAAAGAAAGAATGATCATGAGACAGGCATCTGAAGACCTGTCAACACAACTCTCTGGACATCACGTCCATCCTCCCAGTCAGAACAACAATCGACCACCCATGATCTGTATTTCCTAGCCCTGGAGATTCTTCCAAGTCAGCCAAGAAGCCATTGCGCTCGGTGACCAATCTGGTGAACCGGCAAGTCAGCCAGGCTGTCAGAATTCTAACCCATGGAAAAGCCATGGACATTTTGTCCTGGCACCTACAGTTACCATCTGAATGAATTAATATTTACACGCATTTATGAGGAAAGTTGCTCTTGATCTTTGAAAAGGAAAATCAACCTTTCAATCCCACTTGGCATTTGTATCTTTGTATCTCTCTTAGTTTACACCTTGCCATTGGCTCAGAATAAATATTTCTCTGATATTTTTGAAATAGCATTTGTCCCTCTGCTATAGCTTTGAGACAAAATACTTTTCTGGATAATACTCTAAGAAGGAAAATATTTGGCTCTCTCCTCCGTAATTTTTGATGGAACATGTTTATTGCCTTGTGGTCATTCCACTGGCGGTCATTTGATGCTTTGGGCTGCTGAATGAGGCCCCGTTTGGGCTGTGTCTCCGGACATCAGTAGAAACATTTGGAAACTTTAAAGAAAACTCAGACAATTGGCTGAATTTTGAGCAAAATATAACTAGATTCTACTTCACACCTCATATCAAAATTCTGGATGGGCTAAAGATTTAAACAAGGAGAAAGCATGAATGAACAAAGCATGGGGGATAAAAATGTCTCCAAACATGTTACTGAAGGCAGAAACATAAAGACAATTACAGAACTTCCTCGGTGGCTCAGTGGTAAAGAATCTGCCTGCCAAAGCAGGAGACGCAGGTTCGATCCCTGGTCTGGGAAGATCCCACATACTGTGGAGCAAGTAAGGCCACGTGCCACAACTGCTGAGCCTGTGCTCAGCCCAGGAGCCGCAGCTACTGAAATCTGTGTGTCCCGTGCTCAGCAGCAAGAGAAGCCGCCACACCGAGAAGCCTGCTCACCCAACGAGAATAGCTCCTGCTTGCTGCAACTAGAGGAAGTCCATGCAGTGAAGACCCAGCACAGCCCCAAATAAAGTAAAATTTAAAAAAAAAAGACAATTACATAAGAGGCAAAAATCTTCAGCACCAGACTACCCCCCGCCACATCTCTTAAAATCTTGAGAAACCACAACCTTACAGNTACTCCGTCCATTGGATTTTCCAGGCAAGAGTACTGGGGTGGGGTGCCATTGCCTTCCCCGAAAGAATGTGCAGAAGACCTAAATAGACATTTCTCCAAAGACGACATACAGATGGCAATAGGCACACGAAAAGATGCTCCACATCTGTAACTATTAGAGCAACGGAAGCCTCAATGAGGTCGCACCTCACACCAGGCAGAAGCGTTGCTGCTGTTCAGTTGCTCAAGTGTGTCCAACTCTTTGCAACCCCACGGACTGTAGCACACCAGGCTCACCTGTCTTCCACCATCTCCCAGAGTTTGCTCAAACTCCAACCACCACCAGCACCCCACACCAGTCAGTATGGCCATCGTCAAAATGTCTACAAATAATAAATGCTAGAGAGGGTGTGGAGAAAAGGGAACCCTCCTACACTGTTGGTGGGAATGTAAACTGGTGTGGCCCCTATGGAAAAAATTATGCAGATTCCTTAAAAAACTAAAAATAGAGTTACTATATGATACAGTTATCTCACTCTGGGGCATATATCTGGAGAAAACTCTTACCTCAAAAAGATAACATGCAGCTCATCATTCATAGCAGTACTGTTTACAACAGCCAAGACAGGGAACAACCTACATGTGCAACAAAAGATGAATGGATAAACACGTGGTATGTACGCGTATATACGCAAACATACACACGGTGGGCGACTACTCAGTCATAAAATGAAATAATGCCAATGGCAGCTTCAGAGCCTGCCTCCATACGGTCCTGGGCACACTCTTTTATCACTCTGAGCCTCAGCTTCATCGTTAAATGGGCTTGATTGCCGGGACTAAAGGCTACAAGCGAATGCGCTTGGTGAGTATCAAAGGACTATAGATCACAGGGGCTTCTTTCTGCCCCTGTACAAGTGCTTTTGGAGTTCTGAAAGCAGACGTGTGCACTTGGTTGGGCTGATGGGAGGGAAGCCTGTGTGGGGGGAGTGGGGTTCTGCAGAAGACGGAGCCTGAATTCTTGAGGAAGGGAAGTCAGGGAGATACCCTCCAGCAGGAGGGCCCCGGAAGGGGAGGAGCAGTGGGAGCAGGGAGCACCCAGATGCCTGGCTCTGCCTCGCTGTCAGGGCTCACGGGGGTGCAGCTCAGGGGGAGAGGCCAGGCTCGGTGGGTCCAACACTCCCGCTGGGCATCTGCACTGGGGTGATGCGGCTGAGGTCGGGTAGCAACTGGTTCTAGACGGAGGGCAAGCCCTGGCCCGTGTTCCCTGCACCCCAGGAGCCAGGAGCTCATTAAAGAGGAGGGAAGGAGCAATTACCTGCCAACTTCAGAAGCAAAAGACCAGAAGGACCGGGGGCAGGAGGAGGGTGGCTCTCCACCTGGGGCCCCAGAAGTGTGCCAGGATGCAGAGGGGATGAAAGGAAGAGGGAGACGGCTTCTGGGGTCACCGGCTGAGGTCAGGACAGGGTCAGTCAACCAGGTGGCCTGGAAGGCTGGGCAGAGTGGCTGAGGCTTGATCTGACCTGTCATGGCGAGCCCCAGGGAGCCCTGGGACAAGGAGGGGCAGGCTTCAAGGGAGAGAGGGGCTGTGGGCGACTGAACTGCAGGGGAACGGGGAGGAAGGAAACCCTACGTGGGGCTGTGCCCTGTATCAAAGGGGGTGCCGTCAAACAGAAATATGCCAACCCCCTGGGCAATTTATAATGGTCGGATAGCCAAGTAGAAACAGCAAGAAGGTGAAACTGCTTCTGATAATATATTTAACCCCATATATCAAATATTTGTCATTTCAACATGAAATCAATGCAAAAATTACAATTGCAATAACTCACATTTCTCCTGTGTCAAGTCTTCAAGGCCGGGAGTGTCTCTTGGCCAGCACACCCGGATGCAGATTGGCCGCCTTTTTGGAGTCATAGGCAGCTGGCAGCTGCAGCACAGGAGCACAGGTCTAGACAGAGGAGAGGCTGGGCTGAAATGACTGCGGATGTGGCCCTTCCCGGCTTCCATCTGTGCCCTCTGTAGACTGTCACCAGCTCGAGGGCTCTGCTGTCCTTCGACACGAGCCGTGAGCAAGGGAGCACCTGGCCAGCCTCCTCTCTGCTCTGTCTCCCGTGCATGCCTTGAACATTACTTAGCCCCGGATTTCTCAGAGATAGTCCGAGAGAAAGGAGTTGGTCTTAGAAAATGACTGTCTCTCTATTCTGAAGCGTCCCCATCTTCCGAGGGCTAGGGTAGGCTGAGGAAGTGGGTTTCAAGTCCATGGTAGTTCCTCACCCCAAGATAACGCGTGGAGATGGCGGCACTGGAGACCTGATTGGGAGCCTGCAGCCAAGAGCAGGGGAGGCTAATTTAAAACAGCTGATTGTTATAGGTAACCAGGTGCCACGGATAAGACGCTTTCCTTTCCTTTTAAGCCCCTTCTTTAAGCTGCCCATGCATCTCCTCGATTCAGGAGAAGAGGAACTGGCTTCTAGAGAATCCTTTTAGGTATCCTGGGATACCAGTGTGCCATGGAGGGTATGCAAGAAACTGGCGCTGGGCAACTTGGGTCTGAGTTTCAGCTTTATGGGCTCGAGAGAGTCGGGTCACCTCAGTTTCCTTATCTGAGATGTGAGAACAGGAATGCATATGCTTGGGGGGTTTATTCAAAGGATAAGATTGTGTGAAGCCCCTCACCTGGGACATGAGGGCTCCACAGATGGAAAGTGATTTATGGGTTCCGATTACTGTCATTGCCATTGCTATTCATGGAGCAGGGCCTGGGCTGAGTTTGTGGTTTGGGTCAGCAGAAGCAACAGGAGAAAGACGGGGGAGATGGGGAAGGGAGGGACCCATGGGGGGATGTCTCCTTACCACAGCTAGTCTGCAAGGGGGTCTCTGAGGGATGAAGGTGGAGCCAGAGGCCCCCCATGATGGGCAGGGTGGGAGAGGGGGCAGCCGGGAGCTTGTCCTGGGCGGGCAGGCCGGCGGGTGAGCGGCTCTCTAGCCATAACTGTGAACTCTGTTTGGGGGTCATGTTCTTCCCCACAGGTTTCCAGCTCCACCTCCCACGTCCAGAGTTACCCAAACATTTTCCAAACCAGTCTGACCCCTTTCTAATGTGTTCCAGATGCACTTGCAAGAAACTGGAAAAATGCAGAGCCAAGTGGAAGGCTGCACATGTATAGGGCCGTATTGGGCCAGAAGATTTTGCCCGGTGGGTACCCCGTTCCAGGGGTCGAGTTGCCTCCAGGCCTCTTCCTCTCGTCTCTCCCGGGAGAAGTCCTCCACCAGCCACTGCCCCTGCTGAGGCAGGGTCTTTCTCAGGCATGTGCATTGACCCTCAGACCCATCACTGGGCTGGGGTCACTCATTTTCTGTTTATGGAGCACCTACTATTATTATTTGCTTTGTATGATTTTCAAAATGGAGATAAAACTGACATAACATTGTATCAGCTTCAGGTATACTGTATTTTCTTAATAATTTAGAAAAACAGTTTTGGTCTCACAAACTCCCTGAAAGGGCTCAAAGGACCTCCAGGGGGTCCAGGGATCACTGGGAACAATGTCTTTAGAGGAAAACTACATGGATTGAGAGAGCTTAAAATAGGGCGACCTGACCAGGCTCAGGGACAAGACACTAGAGTAAAAAGGAGGGCAAGCGTAAGGTATGTGCAAAGGCCCAGTGGTGAGGAAGAGTGGGGCACCCTCGAGGGACTGAAAGCAGTAATTACGAATCCTCAGCCTGGTGTACACCAGAGCCGCTGCAAGTCCCTCCACCCCGTAGACTGCTCTCCCTAAAAATGTGTTGACATGCTGAGTACAGAGCTCATCCCTTCCCTCTTGGAACTGACAGTCTGGGAGAGGGACAGGGGATGGTCATCCCCACCAGCAGGACTGTGATGTGTGCAGAGAGTGGGGCGCTGGGTCTGATTTGTGTGTGAGCAGGTAGGCACAAATGGCAGGTTTGGGAAGTCAAGGGGGCAGGGGGATTTAAGTTCAGCCTTGAAGGGAGAGTAGGGGTGATCCAGGCCCAGAGGATGGTGTGTGCATACCAAGCTGAAGGGTAGCAGGGCTTAGAGGTTGGGAGGGAAGAGTTAGCCTGTCCTGCGGTGGGAACAGGAAGCTGTGCCGTGGAGAGGTGAGGAGACCGGCAAGGGCGACAGCCACTCAGTACAGGGCGCGGACCAGACCAGCTGACTCAAAGCTTTAAACCCACCGTGGTTTGTTGTTAAGACCGCAGGCTGAATTCTGAGCCTTGGCTCCGTATCTTGTGGGTAAGTCCCTTCATCTCTTCGGACCACCTTACAGATGCTAGATTGATTGGAGTTTTGGATTCCGGTCTGGTCTGCCTGGGCTCAGATCCCAGCTCTGCGATAATTCACCTGTGTGATCTTGGATCAGTCACTGAACCTCTCTGTGACTTAGCTCCTCCTCCCTATATAATAGGAATAATGCTAGTACCTACCACATATGATTACTGTATGGAATCAGTGAGTTATATGTACAGTTATAGGACTGAAATACTATTCCTGACAAATTCCTCACCCCTAAGAGGGATGTTCATCCCTACTTCCCCACTTTAGGTTTCAGCATCTGAAAAACTCAGGAAATGTGCATCAGGTACAATTTTTATCTGAGTGCTTCAGAGAGGAGCTGAAGCAGAGGATCTAGGGGAGGAGTCTGTCCAGGGAGACCCCATAGGGTCCTGCTTGGTTACATTCAGTCCTCTGTCAGGCCTGGGAGGCTGTTTCTGCTCTCCCCCACCCACCGTGGCTCCTTTCCCACCTCATCCCCATGGACTTGTTCCAAAGGACAGCCTTGTGATATGATAAAAAACCCGCCTCCTGTGCATTCCTGACCGAGTCTTGTTTTACTGCCACACTCAAAGCGGGTGAAGACAGGGTAGTTTGGCAGAGAAGTGTTGGGTGTCTGTGGCTGGACCACACTGGTTTGAATCCTGCCTTCCCCAGGTAACAGCTGAACAACTGGAGCGTGTGACTTACTACAAAATGCTCATCTGAAAAGTGAGATAGTAAGACCTCCCCAGTAAGCTGTTAAGAACAATTGCACTTGGAATAGTAGGTGCTCAGTAGACACTTGCAAGGGTTGCTGTCTGTCAGGCAGTGTGCTCAACACGTTGTGCCACTTGGCCTGACGAGGCTGCCTTTGTAATTGTTCCCACTGGCAGGTGTCGGGTCAGTGGCCCAAGGAAGGTCCACACCCCATTCCACCTTATTCCAAAGGCTATGCTCTCACCTGCTTTCCATGTTGCTGCCAACAATAAATGCTTTCCAGTCTTCACTTTGCTACTTTCTGGTTGGGAAACTTCGGTTAAGCTGATTCCTTCATCTGAGCCCCGGCTTCCTCCTGCATTAAAAGATAATATGAAGTCTGAGATGTGAGTGGAGAAGAATGTGCTCATGAGGTCGGACTCCCACTGAGATCCTGGCATGGCCTTCCTGCTCCTTCTTGGAGAGAATTTGACCAAGTCTGCCTGGTCCCTGCCTCAGTTTCCCCCTTCGGTAAGGACGAAGTAAACTGCCTTGATGGATTCTGAGGCTCTTCCTCTAACTGGGCCATCTGAGCTGCTTCTGGGGAAGCTGAGGTCCAGAGAGGCTAGGGAAACAGCAGAGCACGGAACTGTCAGAGCTGACAAAGCAGCCGGGGGCCTCCCCTCACCAGCTTGCTGAGACCCAGCGTGGCGAGCACAGGATGAGCCCCTCCGGATGCCGTGCCCAGCTGAGAGGCCCCTCCAGTGCTGAAGAGTGGGGGCACTGGGATTCAGCCTGCCTGCCCCGAGTTCTGGCCTTACTTGCTGTGTATGTGACCCTGTAGGATGAGTCACTTACTCTCTCTAAACTTTGGTTTCCACATGGGTAAAATTGGGTAGGAATGCCTCTTTCATTGGGTTGCTGAGGGAGATGAGGTCATTCACGTAATGGGCTCAGCACTGATCACAGAGTCGAGCAGGTAAAGTGCTGACTGTGGCCGAGAGCCTCGCACCCAATTCAACGTGCACTCCAGTCTCCTCGAGGGCAGGCACCTGGCTGCCAAAATCTATATTCCTGGGGCCCAGCACAGCACCTGTCCATGCTCAGCAAATGCCTCTGAAATAGGGAATTAGCTCCTTCCGGTCACAGATGAGGAGTCTGAGACTCAGAGAGGGAACAACTGGTGCCCAAACAGCCAGGTGGTGGAAAAGGCAGTATAGGAAGCCAGCTTCTAGAACTGAGGCTGATGGTGTATCTGTGGCAGTGCACAAAACTTTGAATTTTGTCATTTTGTCAAGACAGTCATCAGAAGGTGACTTGGAATGTCTTCACTTAGTGCGATGGGGTGGGAGAGTGGGGATCCAGTGCCTTTGGGTTTCCACTGGACCTTGGGAGCTAGCAAACACCTCTATAAAACTGATTTTGATCATTTGTATGTAGAATCTAACATATGGTATACATGAACTTATCTATGAAGCAGAAACAGAGTCACAGACATAGAGAACAGATTTCTGGTTGCCAAGGGGTGGGGTGAGGGAGGGACAGATTGGGAATTTGGGGTTAGCTCATGCAACCTGTTATATACAGAATGGATAAACAGTAAGGTCCTATTGTACAGCACAGTATACACAGTACACTCTGTTCAATATCCTGTGATAAACCATAATGTAAAAGAATATGCAAAAGAATGCATAACTGAATATAGCAGAAATGAACACAGCATTGTAAATCAATTATACTTCAATAAACTAAAACAAAGACAGAAACCCAAACCCTGATTTTGGGAGGTCCTCACAGCCTGAGAGAATGCAGAGGGAATCTCTGGGGTACAAATAGTGTAACTGTGTGCTTGCATACTTACAATGGGGCTTGCCAGGGAGATGGGGGTCTGGTGCCAATGTTTCCAGACAGTGACCTTGCTAATAGTCTTTCAGTGACCCAAACATGTCCAAAGGCTTGCACAAGTCTGTCGAGCTCTCCTGCCTACCTAACTGCCCTGGTGTTTCCTAGCTGAGCTTTCTTGCTGGAAGCAGGAGGTGGGTTCTCATGGGGCCAGAGCTACTCCACCTTGAGCAGGAAACATTTCTGCTGAGCCCCATATAATGAGGTGTGGTGACCTCTGGTAGTGAAAGCGCATCCTCCCTCTAGGAAGGCCGCTTTGTGCCTGGGGACAGTAGGCATGGATGCGTGTGATTTGAGGAGATAATGAGAGAGAAAAGGTGCTGAAACATGTTTGTCAGATGGCCAGATGGGAGTGCACGGAGCGTCCCTCTGGCTGGGAGGGATGAGGCGGCCCCATGGCCGTGGGCAGAGAGGCCACAGATGCACTCGTAGGATCTTTGGGGCGTCTTTTCAAGCACAGGCTCAGAGACTGGGCTTTCAGGTTTCCTATCTCCATCCCCAGCCTCTCCCCTGAGTTCCGGACTCTTAGCTCCCTTTCTCTATTTGCCACTTTTCCCTGGGCTTCTTAAAGGCAAGTTCTCTGCCCTCCTGCCGACTCCTACACAAACTGTAACTTCCAGTCCTCTCCATCTCAGCAATGATGCCATCAACTGTGCAGTTTAAGCCGGCTATCCAGTCCCCACCCTTAACTCTTCCCTGTCCCCATGTGCAATCCAGCACTAAGTTTTGAGGCTCCATCTCCAAAATATATATTGACTCTAGGCAGGCTCTGCATTTGCACCTGCCACTTTGGTCTCAGCCACTTTGCCCCTCTCCTGGATGAGCCGGCTACCCTCTGGTTCCACCCTGCTCCCGTGTGGCCCCAGTGATCAGATGCTGCTCAGGTCTTGTCTCATCAGCCTTCCCTCCTCCCATTCCCAGCTGCCCCAGCACAGGTGGGTTTTCTGAACCTGCATGCCCCGGGGTCTTTGTATTTGCTGTTTCTATTTGACTGGAATTTGTTTCCCTCATGGCCCTCCATAAACTCTACTTTTGTCCTCCTTGGGGTCTCAATTCAAATCACATTTCCCCAGTGATGCTCTCCCTGACCCCGGCCCTCAGTGCCTCCCTGCATCTCACTCCAGCGATGTGCTCCAGGGTGTCTTACTTAGTCTATAATTATCTTATTTTCCTGTTTAGTCTGTCTTCTGGAACAACAAACCTTTTCAGTAAAGGGCCAGATAGAAAATAGTTCAGGCTCTGTGGCCCTATGTCTGTCGCAATGATTCCATTCTGTTTTAGTGTGAAAGAGCACGATGTATAAGTGAATGTATGTGGCTGTGTTCCAACACTTTACTTGTAGACATTGAAATTCATGTAATTTTCATGTGTCACAAAACATTCTCTTTTGACTTAAAAAATCTTCAAAAATTAAACAGAACAAAACAAAAAAACAACTAAAAACACTTTTTTAGCTCCTAGACCTTACAGAAATATTCAGTGGGACAGTGTGCTATCATTCACCAACCCCTGTTTTAAAACATAAGCTCTGTGAGGCCAGGCTTCTATCTGTCTTGTCCATCACAGTACCCCAAGTATACCATAGTTCTTGGCACGTAAAAGATGCTCACTAAATTCTGGGGGAATAAAAGGAGACAGAGGGGGCTGTATCTGGAGCTCACTGGACTTATCTCAGACACGCAGCCATGATCTTTCTGAAAACAAGGAATACAGGAACAAGGATAAAAAGAAAGAATGATCATGAGACAGGCATCTGAAGACCTGTCAACACAACTCTCTGGACATCACGTCCATCCTCCCAGTCAGAACAACAATCGACCACCCATGATCTGTATTTCCTAGCCCTGGAGATTCTTCCAAGTCAGCCAAGAAGCCATTGCGCTCGGTGACCAATCTGGTGAACCGGCAAGTCAGCCAGGCTGTCAGAATTCTAACCCATGGAAAAGCCATGGACATTTTGTCCTGGCACCTACAGTTACCATCTGAATGAATTAATATTTACACGCATTTATGAGGAAAGTTGCTCTTGATCTTTGAAAAGGAAAATCAACCTTTCAATCCCACTTGGCATTTGTATCTTTGTATCTCTCTTAGTTTACACCTTGCCATTGGCTCAGAATAAATATTTCTCTGATATTTTTGAAATAGCATTTGTCCCTCTGCTATAGCTTTGAGACAAAATACTTTTCTGGATAATACTCTAAGAAGGAAAATATTTGGCTCTCTCCTCCGTAATTTTTGATGGAACATGTTTATTGCCTTGTGGTCATTCCACTGGCGGTCATTTGATGCTTTGGGCTGCTGAATGAGGCCCCGTTTGGGCTGTGTCTCCGGACATCAGTAGAAACATTTGGAAACTTTAAAGAAAACTCAGACAATTGGCTGAATTTTGAGCAAAATATAACTAGATTCTACTTCACACCTCATATCAAAATTCTGGATGGGCTAAAGATTTAAACAAGGAGAAAGCATGAATGAACAAAGCATGGGGGATAAAAATGTCTCCAAACATGTTACTGAAGGCAGAAACATAAAGACAATTACAGAACTTCCTCGGTGGCTCAGTGGTAAAGAATCTGCCTGCCAAAGCAGGAGACGCAGGTTCGATCCCTGGTCTGGGAAGATCCCACATACTGTGGAGCAAGTAAGGCCACGTGCCACAACTGCTGAGCCTGTGCTCAGCCCAGGAGCCGCAGCTACTGAAATCTGTGCGTCCCGTGCTCAGCAGCAAGAGAAGCCGCCACACCGAGAAGCCTGCTCACCCAACGAGAATAGCTCCTGCTTGCTGCAACTAGAGGAAGTCCATGCAGTGAAGACCCAGCACAGCCCCAAATAAAGTAAAATTAAAAAAAAAAAGACAATTACATAAGAGGCAAAAATCTTCAGCACCAGACTACCCCCCGCCACATCTCTTAAAATCTTGAGAAACCACAACCTTACATATTTATTTGCTGACAAAGCGTTAATTAATTAAATTGTTTTTTATCTATCTTGGGGAGAGGACATTTAAACTCTACTTTATTACCATATTTCAATTATACAATGCAGTGTTATCAACTAGAGTCACCATTAGACATTGATCCTCAGAACTTACTCCTCTTATATCTGAGTTTTGTAACTTTTTACCAATTTCTCTTTATTTCCCCAGCTCCTAGACCCTGATGATGAGTTTTCTACTCTCTCTTTTTTTATATTTCATATAAATGATATGCAGATTTTGTCTTTGTCTGGTTTGTATCACCTAGTATAATACCCTCCATTTTCATCCATATTGTTGCAATTGACAAGATTTATTTTTCAGGGCTGAATATTCCATATACGCACACAGAGACACACACAGATATATATATGTGTGTGTGTATATAAATATATATAAGATAAAAACATATCTTAAATAAAAATGTTACATATACATTTTATATACATAAATATAAAATATGTTATATGTATTTATATAGAAGATTATTTATCTTAAATATATTTATACATAAGATATATACATACAAAATTTTTTCTTGGTCCAATCACCTGTTGATGGATGTTCTGGTTGTTTCCATATTGGTGATTTTGAATGATGCTGCAATGAATATTGGAGAAGGCAAAGGCACCCCACTCCAGTACTCTTGCCTGGAAAATCCCATGGGTGGAGGAGCCTGGTAGGCTGCCGTCCATGGGGTTGCTAAGAGTCGGACACGACTGAGCGGCTTCACTTTCACTTTTCGCTTTCCTGCATTGGAGAAGGAAATGGCAACCCACTCCAGTGTTCTTGCCTGGAGAATCCCAGGGGTGGGGGAACCCGGTGGGCTGCCATCTCTGGGGTCACACAGAGTCGGACACGACTGAAGTGACTTAGCAGCAGCAATGAATATGGGAGTATAAGGTTATCTCTTCAACATAATGCTTTGTTACTCTGGGATATATACCCAGCAGTGGGATTGCTGAATCAT
Source organism: Oreotragus oreotragus (assembly GCA_006410675.1). Taxonomy (NCBI): domain Eukaryota; kingdom Metazoa; phylum Chordata; class Mammalia; order Artiodactyla; family Bovidae; genus Oreotragus; species Oreotragus oreotragus. The sequence continues at coordinate 186,652 of SJYX01000201.1, forward strand.
ATAGTAATTCTATTTTAATTTCTCAAGGCACTTCTCTGCTGTTTTCCATAGTAGCTGCAGTTTGGATTCCCACCAGCAGTGCACAGGGGTTCCCTTTTCTCCAAATGCGTGGGTGCGTGCTCGGTCAGCTGTGTCCGACTCTGCAACCCTATAGGCTGTAGCCTGCCAGGCGCCTCTGTCCATGGGATTCTCCAGGCAAGAGTACTGGAGGGAGTTGCCAGTTCCTCCCCCAGCGGATCTACCCAGGGATTGAACCCACGTCTCTTATGTCCCCCGCACTGGTAGGTGGGTGTTTTTTTTTTTTTTTAACCACCATAATCTTGCTAGCATTTGTTATCTTGTCCTTCTGAAAAGTCATTCTAACAAGTGTAAGGTGATAGCTCACTGTGGTTTTGATTTGTATTTCTTTGATGATCAGTGATACTAAGCATGTTTAATTTCTTTAATTTATACAAGTATATAATCATTGAGGGGAGAAAAACCACAGCCGAAAACTGTGGAGTAACTATGTAGAGTTGTATACATAAGGCTGCTGGTAGAAAAATGAATAAAGGCCATAAGCAGATGACTCACAAAGGAAGTTCAACTAGCCAACAAGTATTTGAAAAAAATGTTCACTCTTGTTAGTAATTTTAAAAACCCATAAAACAACCCTGAGATGCAATGTTCTGCCTGTCAAACTGGCAACTGTGAAAAAGAACGAGAGTGAGCGCGTGGTGGGCTCCTGGTGAGGCATCATGGCTACATTTATCCAAAGTTCCAAACTCAGCACTTCTACTGCTAGGAATTAAGAGTCACATAGTATCTGGAGGGTTTCCTCCATTTTCATTACCATTAGGACAGGGACCCTGTCTGGCTTAGTCACCCTTTGTGAGCACCTATCAGGTACTTGGTAAAGACTGATTGAATATTGGATAATTGAGTGAACATGAAGAGATACAGACCAAGGATGAAAGAGAATTCTAAGTAGCAAAACACTGGAGACCTTCTCTGCGTTCATCAGTGGAACTGTTCAAACTTATCAACAGCCTATGTTGCCAAATGTCCAGTAGTGTAACCAGTGACATACTAGCCAGTTGACTAAATTGATATGAAATCCGTCAAGGTGATGCCTTGGAGGAGATGTGTATGCTTTGTTTTCATTCTGTCAGGTATTTTTGCTATGGACACCACTGTTGGTTCTATGTTGAACTAGAGCCTAAGCATATGATACATTTTCCATATTAAAGGGTTAAATATATTTATTATCACTTACTGCTAGATTGTTAAAGATCTAATACACCAAGTACACACATGCCTTGCTTCTAGCCTCCTCTGGTGTCAGGATTTTGCAGAAAATATTACCTTCTACTTTAGCAGGCACCCACTACGCATGCGCGTGCACGCACACACGCACACACACTCACACACGCATACACATGCACACACACACAAGTCAGACCTCAGCCCTGGAGTTAACACCAGTATCAAAAACCTTGGAGAATAACATTCCTGTTTGAGGCAATCTAATTAAACTTCTCCTGTCAACTCAAAGTGGCCCCCAATGGACAGATCAAACCTATTTTTAGGTTCTGAGAGTTATAAGAAGAAATATTTAATTAGAATGGGGGGTGTTTAAAATAGCTTTCTCTCTTAACATCAGTGCCTGCTGGCTTGTTTTCCCTGATGTCATTAATCACTAGCGAACAGATGTCAGAATTCACAGCTATAGCTCCCATTGAAATCTGCCTTCTTTGGGTAGTTGGTCTCATAACTCAAAATGCCATGTCTCTCCAGATTTTGGCACTTTCTTGCAAGCCAGTGGCACTGAGAGCTTTAGACAATTGATCTTTGAGCTTTTCTTCAGAATAAGAGCCCCAGGCAGGGTATTTCACCCACCGAGCTCTGTGTTTCTTGGCGCCAGTGGAGAGACTGTTGTATTCAGACTCAGGAGTAGAAAATATTCTGTGGTGTTGCCTCGAGACCTGAGTGAAGAACTGGGCTGCGTAGAAAGTGGTGGAAGGGAGGGAACTCAAGCTCTGGTGCTGCTGCTAAGTCACTTCAGTCGTGTCCGACTCTGTGCGACCCCATAGACGGCAACCCACCAGGCTCCCCCATCCCTAGGATTCTCCAGGCAAGAACACTGGAGTGTTCCTTCTCCAATGCATGAAAGTGAAAAGCGAAAGTCAAGTCGCTCAGTCGTGCCTGACTCTTAGCAACCACATGGACTGCAGCCCACCAGGCTCCTCCGTCCATGGGATTTTCCAGGCAAGAGTACTGGAGTGGGGTGCCATTGCCTTCTCCTACTCAAGCTCTGTTAGGGTTCAAATCAAATTTTTGGTATTATTTTATTATTCTTTTGGATCAACAAGTTCTTTAGGAATTTGAGAACTAGATTTACTTTGCTTTACTGAACAGTCATGCTGTCTGGAGGGTGATTTAGATTAGACTTTATTTTTTAAAAATCACATGTGTGCTCAGTTCCTTCAGCTGTGTCTGATTCTTTGTGACTCCATGGATGGAAGCCCCACAAGCTCCTCTGTCCATGGGATTTCCCAGGCAAGAATACCAGAGTAGGTTGCCATTTCCTCCTCCAAGGGATCTTCCCAAGCCTAGGATCAGGAGCCTCCTGAGGCGCCTGCATTGCAGGCAGGTTTTTTTTTTTTAAACCACTGAGGCACCGTGGAAGCCCAACTCACACAGCACTTAAGAAATGCCAAGCTCTGCTTTCCGTGCTTTATGTGTTTTTAACTCACCTAGTCACCACAACAGCCCTCTGAGGTAGGTAGTATTTTTATCCCCATTTTACAGAAGAGGAAACTGAGCCACAGAAAGGATAAAAGACTTTCCCAAGCCACTCCCTAGTGGGTGGCAGAACCAGGATTACAACACTCTGGGCTCAGGAGTTGGGTGCTTAGCCATGTTTTCTTTATTATGTTATGATTAATGAGGAGTTTCTTTCTTTATTCCTAATAGATTTTAAGTGTTGCATGCCTCCCAGAACTTCACCTGCTTGCTTCCTACAAATTACTTTCTCCTGAGCTCAAAAGTTTTTAAAAGTCATTATTTGTGAGAGGAAAGGCACTTTTATACAGCACTTGTGGGAATATAATGTGGCACACTGAGCACAGGCAGCGGCGGGCCGGTGCACTGAGCGCGGCAGAGAGCTACCCCACGTCTGAGGTCAGGGACAGCGGCCTAGAGTGCCAGTCTGTGATGGTGCAGGAACGGCCGAGAGGAGCTACCCCGCGTCCGAGGTCAGGGGCGGCGGCCGGGAGGAGCCACCCTGCATACGAGGTCAGGGGTGATGGCCAAGAGGACCAACCCCGCGTCCGAGGCCAGGGTTGGCGGCAGAGAGGAGCCACCCCGCATCCGAGGCCAGGGGCGGTGACCAGGAGGAACAACCCCATGTCCAAGGAGTGGTGGCTGCTGGGCACAGGAGGGCCTAGAGGAGCCATCCCACGCTGAAGGTCAGGAAGGGTAGTGGGAGGAGATAGCCCTCATCCAAGGTAAGCAGCTGTGCTTTGCTGGAGCAGTTGTGAAGAGATAGCCCACGCCCAAGGTAAGAGAAATCCAAGTAAGATGGCAGGTGTTGCAAGAGGGCATCAGAGGGCAGACACAATGAAACCATACTCACAGAAATCTAGTCAATCTAATCACACTAGGAACACAGCCTTATCTAACTCAATGAAACTAAGCCATGCCCGCGGGGCAACCCAAGACAGGCGGGTCATGGTGGAGAGGTCTGACAGAATGTGGTCCACTAGAGAAGGGAATGGCAAACTACTTCAGTGTTTTTGCCTTGAGAACCCCATGAATAGTATGAAAAGGCAAAATGATAGGATACTGAAAGAGGTACGCCCCCGGTCAGTAGGTGCCCAATATTGTACTGGAGGTCAGTAGAGAAATAATTCCAGAAAGAATGAAAGGATGGAGCCAAAGCAAAAACAATACCCAGCTGTGGATATGACTGGTGTTAGAAGCAAGGTCCAATGCTGTAAAGAGCAATATTGCATAGGAACCTGGAATGTCAGGTCCATGAATCAAGGCAAATTGGAAGTGGTCAAACAGGAGATGGCAAGACTGAACGTCAACATTCTAGAAATCAGCAAACTAAAATGGACTGGAATGGGTGAATTTAACTCAGATGACCATCATATCTACTACTGCAGGCAGGAATCCCTCAGAAGAAATGGAGTAACCATCATGGTCAACAAAAGAGTCCGAAATGCAGTGCTTGGATGTAATATCAAAAATGACAGAATGATCTCTGTTCGTTTCCAAGGCAAACGATTCAATATCACAGTAATCCAAGTCTATGCCCCAACCAATAACGCTGAAGAAGCTGAAGTTGAACGGTTCTGTGAAGACCTACAAGATCTTTTAGAACTAACAC
>SJYX01000201.1:192255-217570 GCA_006410675.1 Oreotragus oreotragus
ATATATATATATATATATATGTATGTATATAAACTCATAACTATATATATATAAACTCACTTATTTCCCAAAACTGGCTTATGAAATACATCTTATTATTGTTCCTATTTTAGAAGTAGGGAAACTAAGCCACAAAACGATTAATTATCCCAAAAAGCAGTAAAGCAAAGAGATGAACTCAAGCAGCCCAGCTCTAAAATATCAATTTGTACAAACTTCCATTGAGAAGTATGAGTAGTAGCTTGCTATAATCTCATAACACACATAAGTGGGTACTACTAGTATCCTTATTTACACAGGAAAACTAAAATTTGTCCAGACTCAAACATCTAATAAGTGACAGAATCAAGATATTAGCCAAACTCCCGTTAGTCTAAAAGCTGATTTCTTAACTATACAGGTATACTGCCTCCCTATAACTCAGGGCAATGAATCCATGAAACATCAGATAAATGATATCAAATCTCAAATAATATAATAATATGTCATGGGATAAACTAAAGATTACACCACAGACACAGGTGAAAGAGGAGAGTTCAAGAGCTGGCTTAAAATTCAACACTCACAAAACTAAGATAAAGGCAACTGGTCCCATCACTTCATGGAAAATAGATGGGGAAACAGTGGAAACAATGACAGACTTCATTTTCCTGGTCTCCAAAATCATTGCAGATGGTGACTGCAGCCATGAAATTAAAAGATACTTGCTCCTTGGAAGAAAAGCAATGACAAACCTAGACAGCATATTAAAAAGCAGAGACATTACTTTGCCAACAAAGGTCCATCTATTCAAAGCTATGGTTTTTCCAGTAGCCACGTATGGATGTGAGAGTCGGACCATCAAGAAGGCTGAGTGCTGAAGAATTGATGCTTTTGAACTGTGGTGTNCATGAAATTAGAAGACGCTTACTCCTTGGAAGAAAAGTTATGACCAACCTAGATAGCATATTCAAAAGCAGAGACATTACTTTGCCGACTAAGGTCCATCTAGTCAAGGCTATGGTTTTTCCAGTAGTCATGTATGGATGTGAGAGTCGGACTGTAAAGAAGGCTGAGTGCTGAAGAATTGATGCTTTTGAACTGTGGTGTTGGAGAAGACTCTTGAGAGTCCCTTGGACTGCAAGGAGATCCAACCAGTCCATTCTGAAGGAGATCAACCCTGGGATTTCTTTGGAGGGAATGATGCTAAAGCTGAAACTCCAGTACTTTGGCCACCTCATGCAAAGAGTTGACTCATTGGAGAAGACTCTGATGCTGGGAGGGATTGGGGGCAGGAGGAGAAGGGGACGACCAAGGATGAGATGGCTGGATGGCATCACTGACTCGATGGACGCAAGTCTGAGTGAACTCCGGGAGTTGGTGATGGACAGGGAGGCCTGGCGTACTGCGATTCATGGGGTCGCAAAAAGTCAGACACAACTGAGCGACTGAACTGAACTGTGGGAATATATATTAAATCTGTTTCGCCTTTTAGTCCAGTGTTTCTACTTCTAAAAATGGATTTAAGGAAATAATTTAAGATGTATATAGAGAAATCTACTTCAAGTGAATAGACACCTCTATCTTGTTTCCAGTATCATCAGAACCTAGACAGTTTCTGGCACACAATGGGCATTTGACAAAGAAATATTAAGTGAACAAATTGCAAATAACAAATAAAAGACAAAGATACAAACTAAACTTCAATGTCCACCCAGAGCATGGAATAATTTTATATCTATTTATGGTATGCTATATAGACATTAGAAATCATGTCTAGGAAGAAATTTCATTAAGAGAAGCTTTTACATAATCTATTAAGTGGATAAATGAAAACCAAAAGATTAGGGATGTTATTTTCTTGGGTTCCTACCACCATCCTAGCAGCAAAATGGTATTTATAATTTTTCTGCAGTTACTAAATCATTTATTCACTGTTCAGTTTAGTCACTCAGGGGTGTCTGACTTTGTGACCCCGTGGACTGCAGCACACCAGGCTTCCCTGTCCATCAGCAACTCCTGGAGCTTGCTCAAACTCATGTCCATTGAGTCGGTGAGGCCATCCAGCCATCTCATCCTAGATCACTCCTTCTGCTCCTGCCTTCAATCTTTCCCAACATCAGGGTCGTTGCAAATGAGTCAGTTTTTTGCATCGGGTGGCCAAAGTATTGGAGTTTCAGCTTCAGCATCAGTCCTTCCAATGAATATTCAGGACTGATTTCCTTTGGGATTGACTGGTTTGATTTCCTTGCAGTCCAAGGGACTCTCAAGAGTCTTCTCCAACACCACAGTTCAAAAGCATCAATTCTTCCGTGTTCAGCTTTCTTTATAGTCCAACTCTCACATCCATGCATTACTACTGGAAAAACCATAGCTTTGACTAGACGGACCTTTGTTGGCAAAGTAGTATCTCTGGCTTTTTTAATATGCTAAGTTGGTCATAACTTTTATTCTAAGGAGCAAGCATCTTTTGATTTCAAGATTGCACTCACCATCTGCCGTGATTTTGGAGCCCCAAAATATAAGGTCTCTCACTGTTTCCATTGTTTCCTCATCTATTTGCCATGAAGTGATGGGACCAGATGCCATGATCTTCATTTTCTTAATGTTGAGTTTTAAGCCAGCTTTTTCACTCTCCTCTTTCACTTTCATCAAGAGGCTCTTTAGTTCTTCTTCACTTTCTGCCATAAGTTCTTCTTCACTTTCATCCAGCCTGGCATTTTGCATGATGTACTCTGCATAGACTGGACTGGAAGAAACACAAGCTGGAATCAAGATTGCCGGGAGAAATATCAATAACCTCAGATATGCAGATGACACCACCCTTATGGCAGAAAGTGAGTTTTCCAAATTTGCTGGCACACTGAGTGCAGCACTTTCACAGCATCATCTTTGGGGATTTGAAATAGCTCAGCTGGTATTCCATCACCTCCACTAGCTTTGTTTGTAGTGATGCTTCCTAAGGCCCGCTTGACTTGGCATTCCAGGGTGTCTGGCTCTAGGTGAGTGATCACACCATCGTGGTTATCTGCGTCGTGAAGATCGTTTTTGTACAGTTCTTCTGTGCATGCTTGCCACCTCTTCTTAATCTCTTCTGCTTCTGTCAGGTCCGTACCATTTCTCTCCTTTATTGTGCCCATCTTTGCATGAAATGTTCCCTTGGTATCTCTAATTTTTTTTGAAGAGATTTCTAGTCTTTCCTGGGAGAAGGATATGGCACTGCACTCCAGTACTCTTGCCTGGAAAATCCCATGGGCGGAGGAGCCTGGTAGGCTACAGTCCATGGGGTCACTAAGAGTCAGAAACAACTGAGCGACTTCACTTTCACTTTCCATTTTCCACTTTCCTGCATTGGAGAAGGAAATGGCAGCCCACTCCAGTGTTCTTGCCTGGAGAATCCCAGGGACGGGGGAGCCTGGTGGGCTGCCGTCTCTGGTGTCGCACAGAGTCGGACACGACTGAAGCGACTTAGCAGCAGCAGCTAGTCTTTCCCATTCTATTCATTGTTAGAGGTATGTTTAAAATTACTCAGCTATTACATTTTATTGTTTTAATGTGTATTTTGTAGTTTTAAACAATCTGTTCAATTCAATTCATCACTAGTATTATCTGTCTGGCAACTTTTGAATGGCCTGTATTCTATTCTTTGGGTTTGGACTGTGTTTCACCTTTTCTACAATAAATGTATTACTTTCGTAATCAGAAGAAATAAATGTTTAAAATTTTACCTTCCATGGGTCAAAAGGATGAACAAAGATAACTAAGGATAGAAAAAGTAAGTGTTGATAGAAAAAAATGCCAAAAAAGTGGTTACATTTGGTTGATGGCATTAAGGTTAGCATTTCACTGCTTTTAATTTACATATGCCCTCCAGTTATATAATGAACATATATTATATAAACAATAAAACATTCATTTTTTTAAGGGGAAAAGTAGCGCCTGGGTGGGGGAGTTTTAAACTTGGCTGCAGCGTTCCCCACTGGTTGGGGAATTTTCCGGTCTCCACATAAACTGCAAGCCTCTCCTGCCTGCCTCGACCTTACAGTCCTGGCCATCTTGCCGACCCAATAGGGATCGCCATGCCTCCAGGGCCCTGACACATAGTAGGTGTTCCCATGTTTAATGATTGCACTAAAATAGCTGTGGAGTTACTGTTAATTTAATATTTTAAAATGCGTTCCGCTTGCTTCGTAAGGCACGGTTTTCTCACCTCTACTGATCCCTCATCCCCAGGGCTGACACTGAGGATGTCAGGTGCATGCACCAGGGGGTCAGGTGCCTCAGCGCTTTGTGTTCGGAGTAAAGCCTCTGAACCACCTGGAGGATGGAATGTTTGTCTGGGAGACTTGCTGTTAGGCTCAGACCCCGACCCGCTGATGGTGTTGAGCCATCTCTGCTGTAACTTTTTGGTGGTGAGTTTGTGGGTGACAGTTAAGCCTTAAGAATAGTCACAAAGCTCTGGATGGCCACTGGGGGTCAGTCTTATGCACAGGAGGTACGAGGGCCCCCCTCCCCCTCCCCCAGTATCTTCCCAGCTCACAAACTGGTCACTGAGATTTTGCCACAGCAGATACTTCTTTTTAGTTTAAGAGTTCCAGCAGGGATAGTATTTAAACACTGGCAAACATTTACACTTTAATGGGACGGAGGGTTCTGAAAGCATGTTGGGTAGGCGAGGACTGAAGATGGCTGACTGCCTCTTCTTATCAGGCTTTGTGTTAGGAGCCGTATAGAGTAACCATCGAATTTATCCTCCGATTGGGATGCTGCTGAGCATGAAAGGAGATGCTAACTGTATGGATGCCACAGGCAAAAACGGAGTGCCTTGTAGCAACAGCTCTGCATGGCCTCCTCATGTACGGATGTATCTTGTTGGGTTCACAGCAAAGATAAATTATTATGTCTATTTAGATGAGGGAACGAAGGCTCAGAAAAGTCAAGGAACGTGTCCAACATCCCTGGTTTTACAGTTAACGTTCTTTTACTCCCTTAAGGCTCAAGGTCACTGGATTCCTGAGGTCAACAGGAGAGGGACATCAATGTGGGGAGGGGGTGGGGCTTAAATAGGGCAAAATGAGGAACAACCCAGTGGTACCTTGTACACATCCTGATTTTGTCAGGACCAGCTCTGGAGGCAGCCTGAGATAAGGATCCTGGCTGAAAAAAGTCCTGTCTCTCTGCTGCTCTGCCTCAAATGTGTCTCATCCCCAGGCCACCTGTCCAGGAACTGGGTGTCCCTCTCTGAGCTGTGTGTGGCCTGCCGTGAGGCCAGAGCTCTGCTTCCTGTGTGTTATTTTACTTCCACGCCATTGTCTTTCTGTCTCAGTCAAGGGCATGATCAGGAGGGTGTCTCATACAGGGTTTCTCTCATGTTTTGAGGTTTTGAAATTTCCGTGGATTTGCTCCATGACTGAGGGAAAGAGAGAAACTTGTTTCATGTCCTGGAGAGGTTTTCATTACAGATAGCCAAGGAGGGTTTGAGGCACCCATGCTTCATTCCAGGGCCTGGGATTCCAGGGGAGGAACAGGTGTTGAGCCTTTATCTCATACGTTAGGGGGCTTCGCACATGGTGTTAGTGGGGAAGGATCCCCCTGCCAGTACAGCAGACTGAAGAGGCACGGGTTCATTCCCTGGGTTGGGAAGATCCCATGGAGGAGGGCAGGGCAACCCCCTCCAATATTCTGGTCTGGAGAATCCCATGAACATCGCTGGTGGGCTACAGTGCATGAGGTCGCAAAGAGTCAGATATGACTGAAGTGACTTAGCATGCACGCACACATGCATTATGCATATGTTCCCTTCGGAGGGAACACATTTCCTCCCTACATTTCTATGCGAGGGCTTCGTCCCAAGGCAGTACGACCCACAGAACCACATTCACCTGGTGGAATTCATTCCACAAGTAGTAAGGCTGGTGCTTCTCAACTCCCATTTCTTTCGTAGTTTTTCACATATCATTGGTCTTCACGTCTTGACCTCCTCCCTATGAAGTGGTCATCAGAACTGAAACTCTCACTTGGAGCTTCTGGGATGTCCCAAGGAGATAGTATGGCAAAGAGAGACCACCTTGCCACTCATCACCAAAGAGACAGCCGCAGTGGCCCAAGCACGCCTGACTGCACGAAGCCAGATGGCAGCCTGGGCACCTTTTGAGAGAGTCCAAAGCAAGGAGATCCAACCAGTCCATTCTGAAGATCAGCCCTGGGGTTTCTTTGGAGGGAATGATGCTAAAGCTGAAACTCCAGTACTTTGGCCACCTCATGCGAAGAGTTGACTCATTGGAAAAGACTCTGATGCTGGGAGGGACTGGAGGCAGGAAGACAAGGGGACGACAGAGGATGAGATGGCTGGATGGCACCACTGACTCGATGGATGTGAGTCTGAGTGACCTCCGGGAGTTGGTGATGGACAGGGAGGCCTGGTGTGCCGCAATTCATGGGGTCGCAAAGAGTCGGACACGACTGAGCGACTGAACTGAACTGAAAGCTCTCATGACACCTCTGTTTCTTTCTCCAAGGCTACCCTCAAGGTCACTTCTAGTCTGAGCTCCTTGTTCTTTGAATATATTTTGTAAAATGTACTGTCTCACCATGCATTTTCTCATTACCCCCATTCTATTCAAGGGGAGACCAGAAGTTGACCCATTTCTACCATAAAAGAAAACACAATTCTAGGTTCTGGGTACATGGATGCATCTTCTATAACCTTTCCAAATTCCTACATACAAAAAGGACAGCTGAGCAGCAAAACCACAAACCAACGGTCAACATTTACCAAACGTCTCAACTGCCTCCCCCAAACCAGGGTATCCTACAAATGCCCAAATGGAGAGACTCAGGATATAAACCATTCCAAACCACAAGACTCCCATGCATCAGTGTAGAGGCAGCAGAGGGTAATAGCAGGGAGTCTGGTGAGCTTGAGAACAAGAGAATCTGAAACTGTACCACCGGCGACATGGCTGGCCAACTCAGGAGGCGTAGTTGAACCTGGAGGCGGGCTCCTGCTCGCTGTTCACAGGGGAGGGTGAGAACCCTCGGGGAGGCTAAGAATGGCAGGAGCGGCCTAGGCCCAGGAACTCCAGCAACTGATCCTTTCAAAAACATCAATGGCCCTCTAGTGTTGAGAGTGTTAATCCTAGACACTTTTACTTTTGTTTGTTTGACATTCAAACCCCTTCAGAGTTTCCCCCTAACATGCCTTTCCAGTATAATTCCAACCACATCTTTCGATGTGCCCTCCATGCCAACCACGCTCTTCTCAGGGGTTCCACTTGCCTTCTCCACCTCCTTGCGTCTTGCATTCCAGTCAGCTATCACAGTATGGCTCAGGTGAATTCTGGATAACATCACCGAAGTGGGCAGGCGCGAGGCACAGTCGGTGGCTCTCACTTAACTTTTGGCACAACATTTTTATATATACACACTCCTTTTAGAGGAGAATACAGCTTCGGCCAGACAGAGTTCACTTAGTTCCACAAACAGCAGCAGAACTCCTATCACTGTGGTTGTTAAAACACACGTTTCCCTTGACTTTCTACTAATGTAAAATAGTTAAATCATGTTTTTATTTAAAAAAATCCACCCCATATTTGGAAAAAGGCTAAAAGGCATTTGCTTGATTTCTGAAATAATGATGGGGCATTTCTATTTGCTCAGAGTGCCAGCCAGGTTCCAGGTCCACACAAGGTGGGGACCGTAACCAGTTTTGAAGATTCTCCAGGGAAATAGATGTCCAAAGAGAAGGCTCCAGTCACTTTGATGTTCCCCTGTTGACTGTGGCTCGGTCCTGCCCCCTGCCCCCATGGGATGTGAACAGAACTGCCCCTGTTGAGAGAGGGCATGGATGCAACATCTTCCATTTTTTCCACTGAATGTGAGTGTGTGGTGGGAGGACGATTTTGATATGCAGAATCCCACCACGTCCTTGGTCAGAGAAACAGATGTACCATATGATTTTGAGTGTGGCACCCAGGATTTGGGTCTAGTTCAAGCACACAGCTCGTAAAAGCACAGACAATAAGAAGTGAAGATGTTAAAGATAAAAGGGTTGCCTTCAGATGCCATAAAATATTGTTTAAAACCATTCTTAACCATAGCATTCTAACCTTTACATTTCCATTTTTATGCATGGAAGAAAGGACTGTTCAGTATTTGTACTAACCAAGCCTCAGGAAATGAACATCTTCTGGCCATTAAAAGCAGGTTCTACTAGTCCAGTAACGGCATGTGAATCACTCTCCTTGCGATCCCAGGCTTGCCATCATGCTGTGGTATGCATTCATTTCCTTGTGCAAAGGACCTTGCTAATGCTTTAATTCCTGTAGGCAAATCCTGTGGGAAAATGTCATACTGCGTCTGAATTTCTGACGAAAAAGTTTTTTGTTTTTTTTTTAAACTAAAGAGAGATTGGTTGTAGCTGATTTAACATAGCAACCATTATGGACATCTCTTGAACATAATTATGGTAAGACTTGAACCTTTAAATGTTTAGCTAATACTGTTTTCCAGGCATCATTTAAATTAATAGCAAACTAATAATGATGAAATGAGAGCTTATGTATATTATACATTTTTTTGTGGATTAAGCCTCGTGCTTTGTAAATCTTCCCAACATGTCTGGGGCAGGAGCTGATGGGCAGCTCCATTTTATAAATAAGGAAAGTGAGACTAGGAGGTAAAATTAACTTGCCTGAGGTCAAACGGTGCCAGAATTTTCTTCCAAATCTGTCTGGCTCAAAAGCCAAATTTCTTAAATCACTTTCGATGTATTTCGCCCACTTGAAATTTGTATAAAATGTAAAGTAAATTTTCTTAAAACCAGAAACTTTGTTTAAAATAGACAACTGTCCCCCTTTTGACCCTGAAGTTGGGGGCTGCATTGCTCCCCATGTAAAGGCAGTGTAGTGGCCATAAGTAGTTAAATTGCCTGGGTTTTCGTCTTTTCATTGGCAAGATTAAGACAATGAGCTAAACACTCTTCCAAGAGCAACTTTTCCTTCTGACAGTCAGTCATTTGTCTGTTCAGCTAATGTTCTTTTGGATTTCTACTATAAGGAAAGACTAGGTGATTTAATTATAAAGTGGAATAATGGGGTGTGATCCCTAAGTGTAAAGAACATGGTTTAATGAAAGAGAAAAATTCACCAATCAGTAGAATCCAGTGTACATCTGTGCTGTAAAAGGTATGCATCACGTGTAAACATGCATATACACAGACACATACACACCCATGACTTTGGGAAAAGAGCAGAGGCAGGGACTTGGAAACAGGGTGTTTCACACAGCGTGACAGTAATCCCACGAGGAGCAGGGGCTGAGTCTATTTTCAGCCCCCTGTGCCTCGGGCCTGGCAGATCAGTACAGATTTGCTGAGCGACGGCATGAGGCGCAGTCTGGGTTGTAAGGACTCATGAGGCTTCACCAGGCCAAGAGGAGAAGGTGGGCATGAATTCCAGGCAGCGGGAACAGCGTGTATACAAGTGAGGAGCACAGAAACTTCGCGGTGGGCACAGAAGCAAGGTGCCTGCGGGGCAGCAGCAGAAAACACGGTTACAAAAGGTCACCCTTGGCAGGGTCATGGCGGGTCCACAGCCACGGGATCCGGGCAAGGCGTGACTCTGCACAGCTCCCTCAGTGAACGGAGCCTGTAGCTCGGGGTGCCGTACTTACTCACAGCTGTTGGACCCAGATTAATTTAACAGACCACTTAGCAAATAAAAGGGTAAGAGTGGAAACTCCTCTAGGAATTGTGGGTGGGCTCCCATTTTCAGGGAACAAAATACTACCCACCTGAATCAGAGGATCAGAAAGGATCATTGATGTTAAACAACGGACTGAACCTGAGTATAGACCTGTTTGGATGCAGGAAGTTCTTCTGCCTGAGAAGGTCCCTCAGTCCACAGGGAGAACCGAGAGTACAAATAAGCGTAAGGCATCAGTGGAAATGTGATTTTTCAGCCCTGCCCATCACGAGACAGGATTCTATTTCTCCATCCCCCGCATCTGGACTGACTATATAATTTGTACTGAAACAGGAGGGGGCCAGACCTCAAGATGCCCTACTTGCTTCCATTAATTCTCTTGCCACACTGCTGCTACCACATGAAAAACCCAGGCGAGCTTGATGGTTGTTACCCCAAAACTGAAACACAGCCCTGCTCTAGACATGTGGCCAGGGCCATCCTAGACCAGCCAGCCCCCAGCCAGCTCACCTGCTGTTCATGACACATGCTTAGGGGAGCCCAGCCTCATTCAACAAAACTGTCCAGGCAGCCAGAAGAGTCACGAGCAAGAACAGATGGCAGTCATTTTAAGGAAGTCAAATGAAGGAAGGAAGGGAGGGAGGAAGAAAGGGAGGAGGAGCAAATGAGAGGGAAAAGGCTGATGATGCGTTGACTAAAATCTAGCTCTTAACGTGAGTTAGGTCCTGGCTTACCCACTGTACATCCCTTATTTCACTTAATTAGTTCTTGGTTGAATCACATTTGTTCACAAATGCACCAAATCTCTCTTCAAATGAAAGTCAGATTCCAAAGACTTCTAACTGGATTTGCAAAGATGTATGCCAAAAGGAGGGGCTTCCCAGGTGGTGCTAGTGGTAAAGAGCCCACCTGCCAATGCAGGAGATGCGGGTTCAATCCCTGGCTCAGGAAGATCTCCTGAAGGAGGGCATGGCAACCCACCCCAATATTCTTGCCTGGAGAATCCCATGGACAGAGAAGCCTGGTGGGCTACAGTCCATAGGGCCGCAAAGAGCTGGACATGACTGAAGCAACTATGCACATATGCTAAGGATTTTTATTCAAAGGTTTCTGTTATCAAACCAGTCTGGGTTTGAATTCCAAATCTGTCTCTTGCCTTCGGACTTCCTTGCTGGCTCACAGGTTAAAGCGTCTGCCTCCAATGCGCCTCTGTTTAACCTTAGGTAATGTATTGATCATGAACCCCAGTGTCAATTTCTGCATCTGAAAAGTAGGATTCAATGACTATAGCTCAGAATACTACTCAAGCTTAAAAAAGAAGAAAATCCTGACATCCTTGTTACAGCTGGAAGGACCTTGAGGGCATTATGTTAAGTGAACTAAGTCAGAGAGAGGACAGATATTTTGAGAGCTCACTTATATATGGAATCTGAAAAAAAAAACCCTGCAAACACCCAAACTCATAGAAAAAGAGATCAGATTTGTGATTGCCCGGGAATGGGGAAGGAAATGGGGGAGGAACTGGACACAAGTGATCAAAAGTTACAAAATTCCAGTTTTAGGATAATTGAAATATACACAACCGAGGATATAAAGTACCTCATGATGACTACAGGTAACACTGCTGTGTGGTATATTTTTAAAATGCCAAGAGAGTAGATCCTGAAANAGTAGGATTCAATGACTATAGCTCAGAATACTACTCAAGCTTAAAAAAGAAGAAAATCCTGACATCCTTGTTACAGCTGGAAGGACCTTGAGGGCATTATGTTAAGTGAACTAAGTCAGAGAGAGGACAGATATTTTGAGAGCTCACTTATATATGGAATCTGAAAAAAAAAACCCTGCAAACACCCAAACTCATAGAAAAAGAGATCAGATTTGTGATTGCCCGGGAATGGGGAAGGAAATGGGGGAGGAACTGGACACAAGTGATCAAAAGTTACAAAATTCCAGTTTTAGGATAATTGAAATATACACAACCGAGGATATAAAGTACCTCATGATGACTACAGGTAACACTGCTGTGTGGCATATTTTTAAAATGCCAAGAGAGTAGGTCCTGAAAGTTTTTATCACAAGGGAAAAAACTTTTTGTTTTGGTATTCGTATGAGATGATGGATGTTAACTGAACATTGCAGTAATGATTTTCACAATATAAGTCAAGTCAATATATGCTGTACACCTTAAATTTACACAGTGCTGTATGTTAATTTTATCTCAATAATATGGAAAGAAAAAAAAAAAACAACTAATATTTACCCCTCTATTGAAGTGAAAGTCGCTCAGTCATGTCTGACTCTTTGCAACTGTATAGTCCATGGAATTTTCCAGGCCAGAATACTGGAATGGGTAGCCTTTCCCTTCTCTGGAGGATCTTTCCAACCCAGGGATCAAATCCAGGTTTCCTGCATTACAGGCAGATTCTTTACCCACTGAACCATAAAGGAAGCTCAAGAATACTGGAGTGAGTAGCCTATCCCTTCTCCAGGGGATCTTCCCGACTCAGGAATCGAACTGGGGTCTCCTACACTGCAGGCAGATTCTTTACCAACTGAGCTATGAGGGAACCCCTCTATTGTGCGAGGGTTAAATGAGTTAATCCAAGTGCCTGTCATGGTTCCTCCACGTACCGGTGCCCAGCAGTGACAGCTGCTTTCTTATCGCCACCTGTGAATTTGAACAAGGAAACTGAACAAGGGAATTGAGGGAAAGAATATCTTATAGCAGAGGTTCTCACCCTGTTTCCAGTCTGCATTGAGCCATCTCTGCTGTAACTTTTTGGTGGTGAGTTTGTGGGTGACAGTTAAGCCTTAAGAATAGTCACAAAGCTCTGGATGGCCACTGGGGGTCAGTCTTATGCACAGGAGGTACGAGGGCCCCCCTCCCCCTCCCCCAGTATCTTCCCAGCTCACAAACTGGTCACTGAGATTTTGCCACAGCAGATACTTCTTTTTAGTTTAAGAGTTCCAGCAGGGATAGTATTTAAACACTGGCAAACATTTACACTTTAATGGGACGGAGGGTTCTGAAAGCATGTTGGGTAGGCAAGGACTGAAGATGGCTGACTGCCTCTTCTTATCAGGCTTTGTGTTAGGAGCCGTATAGAGTAACCATCGAATTTATCCTCCGATTGGGATGCTGCTGAGCATGAAAGGAGATGCTAACTGTATGGATGCCACAGGCAAAAACGGAGTGCCTTGTAGCAACAGCTCTGCATGGCCTCCTCATGTACGGATGTATCTTGTTGGGTTCACAGCAAAGATAAATTATTATGTCTATTTAGATGAGGGAACTAACGCTCAGAAAAGTCAAGGAACGTGTCCAACATCCCTGGTTTTACAGTTAACGTTCTTTTACTCCCTTAAGGCTCAAGGTCACTGGATTCCTGAGGTCAACAGGAGAGGGACATCAATGTGGGGAGGGGGTGGGGCTTAAATAGGGCAAAATGAGGAACAACCCAGTGGTACCTTGTACACATCCTGATTTTGTCAGGACCAGCTCTGGAGGCAGCCTGAGATAAGGATCCTGGCTGAAAAAAGTCCTGTCTCTCTGCTGCTCTGCCTCAAATGTGTCTCATCCCCAGGCCACCTGTCCAGGAACTGGGTGTCCCTCTCTGAGCTGTGTGTGGCCTGCCGTGAGGCCAGAGCTCTGCTTCCTGTGTGTTATTTTACTTCCACGCCATTGTCTTTCTGTCTCAGTCAAGGGCATGATCAGGAGGGTGTCTCATACAGGGTTTCTCTCATGTTTTGAGGTTTTGAAATTTCCGTGGATTTGCTCCATGACTGAGGGAAAGAGAGAAACTTGTTTCATGTCCTGGAGAGGTTTTCATTACAGATAGCCAAGGAGGGTTTGAGGCACCCATGCTTCATTCCAGGGCCTGGGATTCCAGGGGAGGAACAGGTGTTGAGCCTTTATCTCATACGTTAGGGGGCTTCGCACATGGTGTTAGTGGGGAAGGATCCCCCTGCCAGTACAGCAGACTGAAGAGGCACGGGTTCATTCCCTGGGTTGGGAAGATCCCATGGAGGAGGGCAGGGCAACCCCCTCCAATATTCTGGTCTGGAGAATCCCATGAACATCGCTGGTGGGCTACAGTGCATGAGGTCGCAAAGAGTCAGATATGACTGAAGTGACTTAGCATGCACGCACACATGCATTATGCATATGTTCCCTTCGGAGGGAACACATTTCCTCCCTACATTTCTATGCGAGGGCTTCGTCCCAAGGCAGTACGACCCACAGAACCACATTCACCTGGTGGAATTCATTCCACAAGTAGTAAGGCTGGTGCTTCTCAACTCCCATTTCTTTCGTAGTTTTTCACATATCATTGGTCTTCACGTCTTGACCTCCTCCCTATGAAGTGGTCATCAGAACTGAAACTCTCACTTGGAGCTTCTGGGATGTCCCAAGGAGATAGTATGGCAAAGAGAGACCACCTTGCCACTCATCACCAAAGAGACAGCCGCAGTGGCCCAAGCACGCCTGACTGCACGAAGCCAGATGGCAGCCTGGGCACCTTTTGAGAGAGTCCAAAGCAAGGAGATCCAACCAGTCCATTCTGAAGATCAGCCCTGGGGTTTCTTTGGAGGGAATGATGCTAAAGCTGAAACTCCAGTACTTTGGCCACCTCATGCGAAGAGTTGACTCATTGGAAAAGACTCTGATGCTGGGAGGGACTGGAGGCAGGAAGACAAGGGGACGACAGAGGATGAGATGGCTGGATGGCACCACTGACTCGATGGATGTGAGTCTGAGTGACCTCCGGGAGTTGGTGATGGACAGGGAGGCCTGGTGTGCCGCAATTCATGGGGTCGCAAAGAGTCGGACACGACTGAGCGACTGAACTGAACTGAAAGCTCTCATGACACCTCTGTTTCTTTCTCCAAGGCTACCCTCAAGGTCACTTCTAGTCTGAGCTCCTTGTTCTTTGAATATATTTTGTAAAATGTACTGTCTCACCATGCATTTTCTCATTACCCCCATTCTATTCAAGGGGAGACCAGAAGTTGACCCATTTCTACCATAAAAGAAAACACAATTCTAGGTTCTGGGTACATGGATGCATCTTCTATAACCTTTCCAAATTCCTACATACAAAAAGGACAGCTGAGCAGCAAAACCACAAACCAACGGTCAACATTTACCAAACGTCTCAACTGCCTCCCCCAAACCAGGGTATCCTACAAATGCCCAAATGGAGAGACTCAGGATATAAACCATTCCAAACCACAAGACTCCCATGCATCAGTGTAGAGGCAGCAGAGGGTAACAGCAGGGAGTCTGGTGAGCTTGAGAACAAGAGAATCTGAAACTGTACCACCGGCGACATGGCTGGCCAACTCAGGAGGCGTAGTTGAACCTGGAGGCGGGCTCCTGCTCGCTGTTCACAGGGGAGGGTGAGAACCCTCGGGGAGGCTAAGAATGGCAGGAGCGGCCTAGGCCCAGGAACTCCAGCAACTGATCCTTTCAAAAACATCAATGGCCCTCTAGTGTTGAGAGTGTTAATCCTAGACACTTTTACTTTTGTTTGTTTGACATTCAAACCCCTTCAGAGTTTCCCCCTAACATGCCTTTCCAGTATAATTCCAACCACATCTTTCGATGTGCCCTCCATGCCAACCACGCTCTTCTCAGGGGTTCCACTTGCCTTCTCCACCTCCTTGTGTCTTGCATTCCAGTCAGCTATCACAGTATGGCTCGGGTGAATTCTGGATAACATCACCGAAGTGGGCAGGCGCGAGGCACAGTCGGTGGCTCTCACTTAACTTTTGGCACAACATTTTTATACATACAGACTCCTTTTAGAGGAGAATACAGCTTCGGCCAGACAGAGTTCACTTAGTTCCACAAACAGCAGCAGAACTCCTATCACTGTGGTTGTTAAAACACACGTTTCCCTTGACTTTCTACTAATGTAAAATAGTTAAATCATGTTTTTATTTAAAAAAATCCACCCCATATTTGGAAAAAGGCTAAAAGGCATTTGCTTGATTTCTGAAATAATGATGGGGCATTTCTATTTGCTCAGAGTGCCAGCCAGGTTCCAGGTCCACACAAGGTGGGGACCGTAACCAGTTTTGAAGATTCTCCAGGGAAATAGATGTCCAAAGAGAAGGCTCCAGTCACTTTGATGTTCCCCTGTTGACTGTGGCTCGGTCCTGCCCCCTGCCCCCATGGGATGTGAACAGAACTGCCCCTGTTGAGAGAGGGCATGGATGCAACATCTTCCATTTTTTCCACTGAATGTGAGTGTGTGGTGGGAGGACGATTTTGATATGCAGAATCCCACCACGTCCTTGGTCAGAGAAACAGATGTACCATATGATTTTGAGTGTGGCACCCAGGATTTGGGTCTAGTTCAAGCACACAGCTCGTAAAAGCACAGACAATAAGAAGTGAAGATGTTAAAGATAAAAGGGTTGCCTTCAGATGCCATAAAATATTGTTTAAAACCACTCTTAACCATAGCATTCTAACCTTTACATTTCCATTTTTATGCATGGAAGAAAGGACTGTTCAGTATTTGTACTAACCAAGCCTCAGGAAATGAACATCTTCTGGCCATTAAAAGCAGGTTCTACTAGTCCAGTAACGGCATGTGAATCACTCTCCTTGCGATCCCAGGCTTGCCATCATGCTGTGGTATGCATTCATTTCCTTGTGCAAAGGACCTTGCTAATGCTTTAATTCCTGTAGGCAAATCCTGTGGGAAAATGTCATACTGCGTCTGAATTTCTGACGAAAAAGTTTTTTGTTTTTTTTTTATTTTTAAACTNTCCCAGGCTTGCCATCATGCTGTGGTATGCATTCATTTCCTTGTGCAAAGGACCTTGCTAATGCTTTAATTCCTGTAGGCAAATCCTGTGGGAAAATGTCATACTGCGTCTGAATTTCTGACGAAAAAGTTTTTTGTTTTTTTTTTAAACTAAAGAGAGATTGGTTGTAGCTGATTTAACATAGCAACCATTATGGACATCTCTTGAACATAATTATGGTAAGACTTGAACCTTTAAGTGTTTAGCTAATACTGTTTTCCAGGCATCATTTAAATTAATAGCAAACTAATAATGATGAAATGAGAGCTTATGTATATTATACATTTTTTTGTGGATTAAGCCTCGTGCTTTGTAAATCTTCCCAACATGTCTGGGGCAGGAGCTGATGGGCAGCTCCATTTTATAAATAAGGAAAGTGAGACTAGGAGGTAAAATTAACTTGCCTGAGGTCAAACGGTGCCAGAATTTTCTTCCAAATCTGTCTGGCTCAAAAGCCAAATTTCTTAAATCACTTTCGATGTATTTCGCCCACTTGAAATTTGTATAAAATGTAAAGTAAATTTTCTTAAAACCAGAAACTTTGTTTAAAATAGACAACTGTCCCCCTTTTGACCCTGAAGTTGGGGGCTGCATTGCTCCCCATGTAAAGGCAGTGTAGTGGCCATAAGTAGTTAAATTGCCTGGGTTTTCGTCTTTTCATTGGCAAGATTAAGACAATGAGCTAAACACTCTTCCAAGAGCAACTTTTCCTTCTGACAGTCAGTCATTTGTCTGTTCAGCTAATGTTCTTTTGGATTTCTACTATAAGGAAAGACTAGGTGATTTAATTATAAAGTGGAATAATGGGGTGTGATCCCTAAGTGTAAAGAACATGGTTTAATGAAAGAGAAAAATTCACCAATCAGTAGAATCCAGTGTACATCTGTGCTGTAAAAGGTATGCATCACGTGTAAACATGCGTATACACAGACACATACACACTCATGACTTTGGGAAAAGGGCAGAGGCAGGGACTTGGAAACAGGGTGTTTCACACAGCGTGACAGTAATCCCACGAGGAGCAGGGGCTGAGTCTATTTTCAGCCCCCTGTGCCTCGGGCCTGGCAGATCAGTACAGATTTGCTGAGCGACGGCATGAGGCGCAGTCTGGGTTGTAAGGACTCATGAGGCTTCACCAGGCCAAGAGGAGGAGGTGGGCATGAATTCCAGGCAGCGGGAACAGCGTGTATACAAGTGAGGAGCACAGAAACTTCGCGGTGGGCACAGAAGCAAGGTGCCTGCGGGGCAGCAGCAGAAAACACGGTTACAAAAGGTCACCCTTGGCAGGGTCATGGCGGGTCCACAGCCACGGGATCCGGGCAAGGCGTGACTCTGCACAGCTCCCTCAGTGAACGGAGCCTGTAGCTCGGGGTGCCGTACTTACTCACAGCTGTTGGACCCAGATTAATTTAACAGACCACTTAGCAAATAAAAGGGTAAGAGTGGAAACTCCTCTAGGAATTGTGGGTGGGCTCCCATTTTCAGGGAACAAAATACTACCCACCTGAATCAGAGGATCAGAAAGGATCATTGATGTTAAACAACGGACTGAACCTGAGTATAGACCTGTTTGGATGCAGGAAGTTCTTCTGCCTGAGAAGGTCCCTCAGTCCACAGGGAGAACCGAGAGTACAAATAAGCGTAAGGCATCAGTGGAAATGTGATTTTTCAGCCCTGCCCATCACGAGACAGGATTCTATTTCTCCATCCCCCGCATCTGGACTGACTATATAATTTGTACTGAAACAGGAGGGGGCCAGACCTCAAGATGCCCTACTTGCTTCCATTAATTCTCTTGCCACACTGCTGCTACCACATGAAAAACCCAGGCGAGCTTGATGGTTGTTACCCCAAAACTGAAACACAGCCCTGCTCTAGACATGTGGCCAGGGCCATCCTAGACCAGCCAGCCCCCAGCCAGCTCACCTGCTGTTCATGACACATGCTTAGGGGAGCCCAGCCTCATTCAACAAAACTGTCCAGGCAGCCAGAAGAGTCACAAGCAAGAACAGATGGCAGTCATTTTAAGGTATAAATGAAGGAAGGAAGGGAGGGAGGAAGAAAGGGAGGAGGAGCAAATGAGAGGGAAAAGGCTGATGATGCGTTGACTAAAATCTAGCTCTTAACGTGAGTTAGGTCCTGGCTTACCCACTGTACATCCCTTATTTCACTTAATTAGTTCTTGGTTGAATCACATTTGTTCACAAATGCACCAAATCTCTCTTCAAATGAAAGTCAGATTCCAAAGACTTCTAACTGGATTTGCAAAGATGTATGCCAAAAGGAGGGGCTTCCCAGGTGGTGCTAGTGGTAAAGAGCCCACCTGCCAATGCAGGAGATGCGGGTTCAATCCCTGGCTCAGGAAGATCTCCTGAAGGAGGGCATGGCAACCCACCCCAATATTCTTGCCTGGAGAATCCCATGGACAGAGAAGCCTGGTGGGCTACAGTCCATAGGGCCGCAAAGAGCTGGACATGACTGAAGCAACTATGCACATATGCTAAGGATTTTTATTCAAAGGTTTCTGTTATCAAACCAGTCTGGGTTTGAATTCCAAATCTGTCTCTTGCCTTCGGACTTCCTTGCTGGCTCACAGGTTAAAGCGTCTGCCTCCAATGCACCTCTGTTTAACCTTAGGTAATGTATTGACCATGAACCCCAGTGTCAATTTCTGCATCTGAAAAGTAGGATTCAATGACTATAGCTCAGAATACTACTCAAGCTTAAAAAAGAAGAAAATCCTGACATCCTTGTTACAGCTGGAAGGACCTTGAGGGCATTATGTTAAGTGAACTAAGTCAGAGAGAGGACAGATATTTTGAGAGCTCACTTATATATGGAATCTGAAAAAAAAAACCCTGCAAACACCCAAACTCATAGAAAAAGAGATCAGATTTGTGATTGCCCGGGAATGGGGAAGGAAATGGGGGAGGAACTGGACACAAGTGATCAAAAGTTACAAAATTCCAGTTTTAGGATAATTGAAATATACACAACCGAGGATATAAAGTACCTCATGATGACTACAGGTAACACTGCTGTGTGGTATATTTTTAAAATGCCAAGAGAGTAGATCCTGAAAGTTTTTATCACAAGGGAAAAAACTTTTTGTTTTGGTATTCGTATGAGATGATGGATGTTAACTGAACATTGCAGTAATGATTTTCACAATATAAGTCAAGTCAATATATGCTGTACACCTTAAATTTACACAGTGCTGTATGTTAATTTTATCTCAATAATATGGAAAGAAAAAAAAAAAACAACTAATATTTACCCCTCTATTGAAGTGAAAGTCGCTCAGTCATGTCTGACTCTTTGCAACTGTATAGTCCATGGAATTTTCCAGGCCAGAATACTGGAATGGGTAGCCTTTCCCTTCTCTGGAGGATCTTTCCAACCCAGGGATCAAACCCAGGTTTCCTGCATTACAGGCAGATTCTTTACCCACTGAACCATAAAGGAAGCTCAAGAATACTGGAGTGAGTAGCCTATCCCTTCTCCAGGGGATCTTCCCGACTCAGGAATCGAACTGGGGTCTCCTACACTGCAGGCAGATTCTTTACCAACTGAGCTATGAGGGAACCCCTCTATTGTGCGAGGGTTAAATGAGTTAATCCAAGTGCCTGTCATGGTTCCTCCACGTACCGGTGCCCAGCAGTGACAGCTGCTTTCTTATCGCCACCTGTGAATTTGAACAAGGAAACTGAACAAGGGAATTGAGGGAAAGAATATCTTATAGCAGAGGTTCTCACCCTGTTTCCAGTCTGCACCCTGATGATCTCGTGACCTTGGGCATGACACACTCATTTTGTGGGCCCTCCCTGCCTTATATTTAATTTCTTATACTTTCTTTTCTCTCCATTAAGAAATACATCAGAGAGTGAAAGTGATATCATAGGCACAACCTTTAAATCACTCTCAGCTATAAATAAAGACTGAATGATTGCAAATTTGAATAGCTTGCTGCTGCTGCTAAGTCACTTCAGTCGTGTCCGACTCTGTGTGACCCCATAGACGGCAGCCCACCAGGCTCCCCCATCCCTGGGATTCTCCAGGCAAGAATACTGGAGTGGGTTGCCATTTCCTTCTCCAATGCATGAAAGAGAAAAGTGAAAGTGAAGTCGCTCAGTCTGTCCGACTGTTAGCGACCCCATGGACTGCAGCCCACCAGGCTACTCTGTCCATTGGATTTTCCAGGCAATTTGTAGTTTTCTCTGAGGGGCAGTCTTCAATCAGAAAGTCAGCTGGTCAGCCGGGTGGCAGCTTTGAGATCAGATAAGCCAGTATGTCCCATGGTGTCCAGAGGTCCCTGATGCTTAGCCAAGGGATTTCAGATGACACATAGTAATGAATGTTACTGCATCACCCTCAGAGAAAGCAATTTCCTTTTCAATCCTATTTTCATTATATATAAAGAAGCAATCTCGGCTTGGTCGTAAATCTTAAGTGCTTCTTGAACACCTCTTTTCAATGGAAGGAGACCAAGTCTTGAGCTCAGAGCCATAGCAGGCAGCAGAACCTCACTGGAATTTAATAACATGGCTTTGAATGCACTAAATATATTTATCTGTGGACTCATATTTATTCCTTTTATTTATTTTTTGGACTTCTATTTGTATAGGACTGCCAATGAGTCTAACATTTGATTCAAGTAATTCCTTAAAGCATTAAGAGGGTTGCAGATATTCTTATTTAATTAAAAAGCATATTCAATGAAGTGTATGTTCATGCCACAGAACACCCATGAGTATACAGCTTGATGAGTTTTGGAAAAGTGGACACACACTTGCAATCGGTGCTCAGACTAAGACATACAGTAGTGAAAGCACCTCAGGAGTCCCCTTCTCCGAAACTGTCTCCCCAGCACAACATCACAGAAGGAGACTGCTGTCTTAGCTTCTAATACCTTAGATAAGCTTTGCCAGTTCTGAAATTGATGTAACTGAAACTATTCAGTATAAACTCTTTCATGTTTGCCTTCTTTCGTGTCATATTGCATATCAGAGTTTCATCTGTGTTGTTTATGCAATACTCATTTATTTTGTTCCATTACTATGTGTTACTCCATGTGCTAAGTGAAGTGAAGTCGCTCAGTCGTGTCTGCCTCTTTGCGACCCCATGGACTATATAGCCTACCAGGCTCCTCCCTCCATGAGATTCTCCAGGCAAGAGTACTGGAGTGGGTTGCCATTTCCTTCTCCAGGGGATCTTCCCGACCTAGGGATCGAACCTGGGTCTCCAGCATTCCATGCAGATTCTTTAACCTCTGAGCCACCAGGGAAGCCCACTCCATGTGCTACTACATCACAATCTACTGAGCCATTCTATTGTGGATGGCCTCTGTTTCCAGGCATTGGTCAGTAGGTGGCAATGAACATTTTCTTGGCTCTCTATGCATTTCTATTAGGCACACAGTTTTCAGTCAGTCTTCCAGGTATGGCGCTAAATCTCATTGTGGTTTTGATTACAGATTTGCATTTCTCTGGAGATTAATGGAATGGAGTACTTATTATTTTTTTTCTGTTTATTGGTTATTTGGATTGGATATTCTTTTTTTGAAGTACTTGGTCAAGACTTCTGCCCATTTTTCTATTGGGGTGTCAGTCTTTTATTTTTTTAATGGACTTGTAATAGTTCTTTTCAAGCTTGTTTTGGCTACTTGGGGTCCCTTGCATTTCCATATTGATTCTAAGATCAGCGTATCCATTTCTGCAAATGAGATGGTTAGAATTTTGATAAGGATTGCATTGAATCTGTGGATCAACTTGGAAAATGTTACAATCTTCATATAAATATTTTAATCCATGGACACAGATGTCTTTCACTCTATTTAGATCCTTCTTTTCAAAACATTTTGTAGTGTTCAGTGTACACCTTTTCTAATCTTTAAATTTACTAAGTATCTAATTCTTGTTGATGATGTTATAAATGGAACTGTTTTCCTAACTTTGTTTTCACTACTTCTGACTCCTAACTGACAAAACAGCAAGTTCATAAATTTGTGTTGTTTTAGGCTATTAAGTTTGTGGCAACAGGAGAAAACTAAGATATTCTTCTTATTCCAGTTCTTTTCTGTTTGCTTTTATGTACTTTATGGCCCAACAAAAGGTAAATCTACGTAAATATTCCCTGTGTAGTTGAGAAAATGTTTTCCATAAGTGTTGCAACTTGAACAGCACGAGGGGGAACTTTCTAGGTCCACTTGTATATGGACTTTTGTCAGCAAATATGGATCCCAGTACTACCCCATTCACAGTCAGTTGAATCTGCAGATGTGGAACTTTGGATATAGAAGGGTTAATGTAAAGCTATATGCAGATTTTCAGCTGTGCTGAGGAGGGGGTCTGTGCGTCACCCTTCCTGTTGTTCAAGGGTCNTGGACTTTTGTCAGCAAATATGGATCCCAGTACTACCCCATTCACAGTCAGTTGAATCTGCAGATGTGGAACTTTGGATATAGAAGGGTTAATGTAAAGCTATATGCAGATTTTCAGCTGTGCTGAGGAGGGGGTCTGTGCGTCACCCTTCCTGTTGTTCAAGGGTCAACTCTATAAATGTATATATGCAACACGTAATGTTAGACACCTAGGCCCTTTCCATGACTATTACTTTCCCTATTCTTGTCACTGTTGTACCTAATTTAGTTCCACATATATTTCACACGGCACAGTAAGTTATTATTATTTTGTGCAGTTAATATGTATTAGGTTTCACCCATACATTTGTACTTTCTAGTGTCTCATTCTTTTCTCCATTTCCATAGCTCCATTTGATCTCATTGTCTTCTGCCCCTAAGAATTTTCTGTAGTATTTCTTTTAATGCATTTCTGTTGTATGTGAATTCTCTAGGGTTTTGTTTGTTTGAAAATGTCTTTATTTCATGCACATTTTGAAGGATGTTTTTAATAAGCACAGAGTTCTAGTTGACAATTCTTTGCTTTCAGCACATTGAAGATGTCATTTCATTGTTCTTTGGTTTTCATTATTTTTGTTTAAAACTCAGCTTCCATCATTACTCTTTTTCTTTCGGAGGTAATATGTTTCTTTTCTTTGGCTGGTTTCGGTTTTTTTTTTTTTTTTTTGGTCTTTAAGTAGTTTTACCATGATATGCCTAGATGTGGTCTCCTTTGTCCTGTTTGAAATTGTAAAGTTTTAAAAATCTTTAGCTTGATGACTTTGGGAAACATGGGGAAATTTTCAACTGTTATCTATTTGAATATCACTTCAGTTCAATATTCTCTTGTTTCTCCTTCAAGATCCCTAAATACATACGTTAGAAATTTTTACCAAGTCCCGTATCTTTTGTATATTAACTATACTTTTCTTTTTTTGCTTTCCATTCTCAGTCTGAATATTTTCTGCGGTCATATATTCCAACTTACAGATTCTCTTTTCTGCAATATCTAATCTGGCAATAAACCTCACCTGTTGAATTCTTATTTTGGGTTATTGGATATTTCAATTCCAGACTTGCATTTTTCAAAGATTCTAATTCTCTTGAAATTCTCCATCTTGTCATCTACTTTCTTGAAATTATCAACGGTAGATATTTTGAAATCTATACATGATAATTCCAATATCTGACTCACATATTAGATTTTTTTCTTTGTTTTGAGGGATTTGCTTATGTCTCTTAGAATACCTGGTAAATTTTGGTAAGCGCTGGAAATACAACAAACTGTGACACACTTAGAGCCAACTAGAAATACTGGATTAGGTTGTTTTCTTCCAGAGAAAACCAACTTTTCTTTTGCTTCTGGCACACTTTTCAAATACTGGCAGATCTTTTTTTTTTCACTTGGGTTTGAGTGGGCTCAGCACTGGGTTTTAGTCTTTATGAGCACTGAACTACTCCTGCTTCACTCTCACTTCTAACGTGTAGCCCTTTCATGGCTCCAGCTGAAAGTCTGAAGTGTTTACCAGGGCCCTTCTCCTTGGTGGACCCTGAACATCAGTTTTTATCACGAGACTGGCTGTAGACTTCTGAGCCTCTGGGTCCTGTGAAGTTTACAAATCAGCAACGCCTGGAGGAAAACAGTGACGCAAATACTTGACTTATTTCAGGGTTCTTTCCTTGGCTCTTAGCTCTTCGTTCTTCAGGGCCTGGCTGTCTTAGTATCTCCCCAATGTCTTCAAACAGAAGTTCTTTGTTTTTATTTTTACATTTTATATATTTTATCCAGATTTTTAAGTTGTTCTTGGCAAAGAGATTGGTCTAAAGCAAACTAGTCTGTCATGACTAAAAGCAGGAGTCCATTGTACTTATTTTTGTCATTACCTTCTATTTTAAGACCAGTGATTCTGGCTTTCCCTTTCTATCAGTGAAATAATTTCCTTTCCAAGCAACTGTATTTATTATGAGAAATGTACAAGTTGTAGCAAAACACAACAAACCGCTTAATAAGTACTTGTTTCCCTCCGCAGTGTGTAGCCATACTCGAATAAAGAAGAGCCGACTTAAATGAAAGGACTACATAAATAGCAGTACTGACGGTGCTTGGGGTAACAATGGTGGGATGGGGCAGGAGCAGTGTTTCATATTCAGAGAAAGGGGAATTCACAAAAGTCACTGTCTGGCCTAACGTTGTACAGAATGTGCACGGTAGAGCTGACATGATGACTCAGCTCTCTAGGTGCCCAATGTAGTCCTTTATCTGTTCCTAGAGGCAATTCTCTCTCCTTGACTGGCTCTCAGAGGTTTCATTTCTGTAGTTTATTTTCCATTTTGGCCTGAATTCTTCCACGTGTATCCTAAGCCTATTTTTACAATTGTCTTTTAGTTATTGGATTGTTAAAAAAAAAAAAAA
>SJYX01000201.1:220968-266426 GCA_006410675.1 Oreotragus oreotragus
AGCCTGCGCACGAGGAAGAGCAGCCCCCTCGTCACAGCTGCGGAAAAGCCCTCACAGCAGTGAAGACGGCGCAGTCAAAGCATAAAGACAATGATTAAAATGAACATCTAGCCTCTTAACCCCCTTTTAAAACATCACTGGGACTCAGTACTTAACATTTCTAGATTAGTGTTGTTTTCTTTTAAATCATGTCATGACACGACCCATCACAGACAACCAGTCCCAACTTTTTAAGCTTCCCTCTTGGGGTCCTCTGAAATCGACTAAGAGCAGGGGACGCATCAAAGCTCATTCCCTAATACTTACCAAGTGTCCACGGTGTGCCAGGCGCTGTCTAGGCTCAGGGGACCTGGCAGTAAGGACAGCCTGTGTAGAACTGACATTCAGGATCAGATGGGCAAGAAAAGACAAATCAAGCACATGGATGATGTTATGAAAGGAAAGTGCTATGGAAAAAAATCCAAAGGAGACAGGGAGGGCTGAGTGGAGTCGGGCTCCTGTGTGAAACAGGGTGGTCAGGGAAGCCCTCCCAGGAGAAGTGAAGAGGATGAACCTTGTGGTTTGGGCTGTAGAGAGAAGTTATAAGTGGCTGCCCAACTGACAGTCTTGAATGCTAGTTGGGGTCAGAACTGTGGTAACAAATGTCTCCTAGACCCAAGCCCCTGAGAGTCTGACTCATTAGGTCTAAGGCTCTGCCAGATGGCCAGGCTCATCTGCTTTCTAGAAAACTTTAAGGCAATTCTGATGTGAAGGTTGAAAACCTACTTTAAAATATGTGTATTACTCTGAACTTTCTGTACTTTGAAAGCCAAAAACATTGTTCTAAGAATCAGAAATTTCACATTCAGAAAGGACTTTCCTGGAGGCTGCTATTTTGTTCACAATTACTGAGTGCTTGCTGTGTATGGAGCTCATTCCCTGTTCACTGTCTTATCAGATCTTCTTGACACTCTTGCTGCTACAAAGGGATCGACTCTGGGTTCAGAGCTCAGCTCGCTTCACTGCGAGTGTGGGCACCTGCTCAGTCTCCATCCCATGAGGGCTGCCACCTTCATCTCTCAGAGCCCAGTTTGTGCCAAGCCCAGCTAGACTCTTAGTAAAACATTTTCCCAAGAAAAGTTTCTGGACCAACTCCTGGGTGTTAGACCTTCGGGAAAACTCACTTTCTGAATCAAAAGGGACCTCAGAGATCATGTAGCTGCCCAGAGTAGGAAAGGTGAGTCATGTCTGCCATGATCCTTTCCACATTACCTCTGTACCCATGGAAACCATCAGTAAAAGAACCTAAATGCAACCTCAGAACCTTCTTAACTCAGTGCACTAGTTAACAGCTACCGATGTAGCCAATGTGGCCCACAGAGAAGAAACTTCTTTGCCATCTGGACTATTCCTTCCTAACCCATCAGAAAGCCAGGACCCAGTGGGGTCACAGTTTATCTGGTTAGTTTGTACCAGAGCCGGATCTCATGTCAGACAATAGCTTCCTTTTTCTTTTTTTAATACAAGCCACTTTAAGTGGCCTAGGAATCTCATCCTTTAAACTCTGGTATGTAAGATACATAGCTATAAACAACTATCAGCCATGCTCAGCTTCTGGATCAAATCATTTCTGTGCAATGGCAGCAGCATAACATCTGACTCCCACTTTGGAGCTATGCCAAATTCTGGGCGACAGCAGAGGACCAAGGCATGAGTGCCTGTATGGTCCTACCTTGGTTCCCGTGCTCTGTGGTGGCATCTGCTGGCGCTTCCCCATGGTGCGGTCTTCGGCCATCAGCCTTCTGCCAGCACGCCGGTACCTGAGTCCACCTTCCTCAGCTTGTCTGATCATTGGCCTGGATCTCAGGGCTGCTGCTAAGTTATTCAGGATTGCCATCTGCAAGGTCCCATCACATCCAACTCTCCTTCAGCTACTGGCCCTGGTTCCTTCTTATCATCCAAGGATGTGGAGTGTTTCTGTCTGTGTGTCTGAGGGTATCCTGTGAGGTTTTCTCAGGCTCGATTTGCCTTGTCCATCATCTCAGATCCTATGCATCAGCCTGGGGACCCTGAAATCTCTTCTCCCTCCACTGGTACTCAGCATAGTATGGTGGCGGGGAGGATGGAGAAACCGGCCTTGGGTCCCCTTTCTATCGGTGCATGGATAGGCTGGTATCCATGTGCCTGTGTTCGGGCTTGCCATTCACTTCCTGAGACCTTTCCTCTCACCAACCAGACTCATCTCTCTTCTCCCACATCTACTATTATCCAGAAGTTCCCTCCACGTGCATCTCCTCACACTGCATGCTAAGTCGCTTCAGTCGTGGCCTACTCTTTGCAACCCCGTGGACTGTAGTCCAGCAGGCTCCGCTGTCCCTGGGATCCTCCAGGCAAGACTGCTGGAGTGGGTTGCCATGCCCTCCTCCGGGGGATCTACCCATGTTTCTCGCTCCTCTTGTGCCTCCTGCCTTGGCAGGCAGGTTCTTCACCACTAGTGCGACCTGGGAAGCCCTTGGAAAGAACTGAAAAAAAAAAAAAAATGGTTTTCAGATTTCAAAAGCCAGGAAGAAATTCTTATTGCTTTCTCTGTTGCCTTATCTTGTCCTGCAGCAATGAACTCAGGGTGGCCTTACTTGAACAGAAAGAAAGGGAATGTCGCACTATTCCAAAACATTATGTTCTCACATTGAGTTGCCTCACAAGTCTAGATTTTAAAACTTGCCTACCGACTTTCAAACTGCAGTCAGTGGGCCAGATCTGACCTGTTGCCTATTTCTGGATGGCCTGCAAACTAAGAAGGGTTTTTTGTATTTTAAACAGTCACACTGGGGCTTCTCTGGTAGCTCAGTGCTAAAGAAATCTGTCAGCCAAGGCAGGAGACACAGGTTTGATTCCTGATCCAGGAAGACCCCATATGCAGTGGGGCACCTAAGCCCGTGTGCCCCACTCCTGAGCCTGTGCCCGAGAGCCCGGGAGCCACGGTTCATGAGGCCCGCGTGCGTGTCTCTCCCAACAGGAGAAGCCACTGCAATAAGAACCCCCCACACCGCAAGTAAAGAGTAGTCCCTGCCCCTTGCAGCTAGAGAAAACCCGAGCACGCCAGAGTAGCCAAAAATAAATACAGTTATTTGAAAAAAATATAGTCACATTGAAAATTATTGTGAGGTAACTATGGAATATCCCTTATTTGCATCTTGGTCCATAAATCTGTAATTATCCAACTTTCCGAGAAAAGCTTGTGGACCCGGGGTTAGAACCCTGGGTGGGAGGGGGGACATTTTATCTCGGCTCTCTGAGATGATGGGGAAAGGGGTTCCCGGTTTGCCATTGCTTATTCACATCCCACCTCTTTAAAATAAAATATCATTGACTGCTCTGCCCTCACCAACTGATCTCTGTTCCAGGTTGGCTGAAAAGAAAGAAAGTTCAGAAAAGCTAGTGAGGAAGAAGCTTCCTAATAAAGGTCCCCCTCAGCGCGGCCGCCGCCCTCCGTCATCCCCGGGAGCAGACGCTCTCTCTCTGGGGAGCTGCTTCCGACCAGCAGTGACACGTGGAAAATCTACTGTGGATATGAAGTTTCCTGCCCGTAAGCTTGTATTTTGGCATTGTCCCACAGAATACATTGGGAAACAAATGTAATTCCTACAATCTGGTTCTCCCGACAGGAAAATATGTCACTCGAGTCAAAGAATAATATACGTTGCTATATATTTTTAATAAAATGAGCAAATTGTTTCTGAGTATTTGGAAGGCTTAATTCTTCATTTGCTAGTTAATTTTGAAACCATTACAGTCCTGTGCATTACTCCCTGCAAAGACATAAAATTAACCATCATATTTTCTGCTGAGGGCTGAAAGTTGAGCAAGTTACTGTTTCACCCAAATGAGCTTCTTTCCCTTCACATTTGCTCTATCATTAACCTCTTTTTGAGCCTGTAGTAAAAGTTACATCATGATCGGATTCAAGGAAAGGTTTTGTGTAAGCCAGGCCTAACACGGATATTTATTACGGGGCTAGCAGCTCGGGAGTCACAGTGATTTGGATAATTTGTTCACAATTTATGCTGTGACTATTTCAGACTCTTGAACACAAACACACGCTCTCCTGTTAACCAACTGCCAGAGTGACGGGCACAACAACTGCTTCTGAGAGCTGGGCTTTGCTAAGATCTTTGAGGAAATCTTGTTGGCGCAGCTGATCTTAGCTATGAGCTGTGAAAATTCATCTTCCTAGTTTTGGTTAAGTTGCTGACGGTGCCACTGGGACTACTTGTACTTACTGTAGAGTTAGTAGCAATGATGGTAATGAAGGTTATCCTTTATATGTGCTCAAGCCTTTATTCTCTCTTGATCCGAGGACGCCCTGAAGACTAAGAGCATAAATACCCTTTCTACTTAAAAGAAGGGACCACCAAGACCCAGAGAGGGGAAACAGAGGGGTGACGCCTACATAGCCAAAGTGCCAGTTCCTCTGTCTTCAAGCTTTAAATGCCACTCCCCGCCCCGCCCCCCACCTTTTGGATCGTGTTATCTCTTTTTCTGATTTGCTGGTCAACGTTTGAGGGACCAGATGACCCCCATTGTCATCAGATAGCCTGAGGGTATTTAAGGTGCCTGAGAATAGAGTGTTTATGGAGTTTAGAATAGACTTAAGCATTTTAGTCCTGAATTTAGAAGCAATTTTACTTTTTTTGAGGTTTTGGTCAAACCACTTTAGGCAAAATAGAACTTCTTTTTGTTCAAAGGAAATAGACTTTTTAAAGTCTGATAAAATAGACCCACAATGCTTTTTGGGACTCAAATAACTCTGACCCAAATCATTTTAATAAAGTAAACGTAAGTGGATTAGAAACAGACAGATTGTCTTTTCATGAAATACACCCAGGCCAGACTCAGAAGGAAAAGCACAGAGAAAGGTGTTTAGAGTTTCTGTGGACACTGGCAGGCACACGGCTTGATCTTCCTTTTCTTTCTGATAACGGAAGCGAGATGAAATCTATTATTTCTATTTCTTTGTGCCTTCCAGTATGCATCTCTGAACGGGGCCGTGTGTGTGGTACATGGCCCCTTATGGTACTGAATTGTGTTGTCCCCACCCTCAATGGGTACCCTTTAATCAGGCACAGGAGGTGGGGGTGATGGTGTGTGACTTGGCTGTGTCCATTAGCTTTGCTCCAGTCTGAAGAACGTACAAGTAACTTCAATAACAGGGTAGTGCTGGGAGGTTGTGGGGGGTTGTAAGTACACTGGGAAGACTGGGGGATTTAGAGTGAAATGGACTGGGGTTAATCCCAATCCTCCCACTCACCTGTTACACAAGTAAGCTGTGTGACTTCTGTGGACCATAGTGTCCTCAGCTGTCCATGGGAACAGTCACAGTCTATCTGTCATCATTAACTGGGTGGTCTGCGCCAGGTGTGTATTTGGCAGTGTAAGCACACAGTGGGGACGCGAGGGCTACTCATCTGCATCACGGTGGACGCTGGCTGCTTCTGCGTTGCCTCCATGCTGCTTTTCTTACTCACAGCTCCTGCTTTTCCCTGGGGGAGCCCTCTTCCCTTACCACATGGAGTCATGCTGCGATTGGCAGTTAGGTGGCCTTTCCTCAAGAGAGAAGGGGGTGGGCAGGTGGCCTAAGATAAAACAATAAATCGTCTCTCCTGGAATCTGACGCTGGAGCCAAGAGACTCAAGGGCTGAAGTTTTAAATGGCTTTTGCTGCCTGGGGAATATATCTGTATGTACGTAAGTGTGTGTGATTTTTAAAGTTAAGATGTGCCACTGTTACCCAATGTATGCATTATTTATATTGCTGAATTAATTTCTAACTGATAAATTTCATCATCGTTATTATCACATACCTTAGGTAAAAACTAGATGGTCAAATGGTACATGAATAGATGCTCAATTCCACTAATTATTAGAGAAATGCGAATCAAAACTCCAGTGAGGTACCACCCCACTCCGATCAGAATGGCTAACATCAAAGAGTCTACAAATGCTAAATGCTACAGAGAGTGTGGAGAAAAAGAAATGCTCCTACACTGCTGGTGAGAATGTAAATTGGTGCAGGCAGTATGCAGAACAGTATGGAGGTTCTTAAAAAACTAAAAATAGAGCTACTCTATGGTACCGGGCTTCCCTGGTGGCTCAGAGGTTAAAGCGTCTGCCTGGAATGTGGGAGACCCGGGTTTGATCCCTGGGTTGGGAAGATCCCCTGGAGAAGGAAATGGCAACCCACTCCAGTACTCTTGTCTGGAGAATCCCATGGAGGGAGGAGCCTGGTAGGTTACAGTCCATGGGGTCACAAAGAGTCGGACATGACTGAGTGACTTTACTTACTACTTTACTATGATACAGCAATCCCACTCCTGGGTATATATCTGCAGAAAACTGTAAATCAAAAAGGTACACACACCCCTATGTTTATAGTGGTGCTATTCACAATAGCCAAGTCAGGGAACAGCCTAATTGTCCACTGACGAATGGATAAAGAAAATGTGGTACATATACACAATGGAATATCACTCAGCCATGCAAACAATGAAATCATGTCATTTGCAGCTACATAGATGGATCTAGAGGTTACTAAAGTGAAGTAAGTCAGACAGAGAAAGACAAATATGTGATACCCTTTATATCTGAAATTTAAAAAATGACACAAAAGAACATATACAAAACAGAAATAGACTCACAGACATTAAAGAAAATTTATGGGAAATTAAGGGGAAAAAAAATTAAGGGGCAGGGGACCAGGGATAAACTGGGGCTTTCCAGGTGGCTCAGTGATAAAGAGATTCAAACTGATCCCTGGATTGGGAAGATTCCCTGGAGGAGGAAATGGCAACTCACTCCAGTATTTTTGCCAGGGACAATCCCATGGAAAGAGAAGCCTGGCAGGCTACAGGCCAGGAGGTCACAAAAAGCTGGACATGACTGAGCATCTAAGCACACACAAGAGACAAATTAAGGGTCTAGGATTAACACACATGCACTACTATATACAAAATAGATAACCGACAAGGACTTACTGTATGGTACAGTAAACTGTATCGGTACAGTTGGATTTTACAATGACCTATTAAGAGAAAATAATCTGATATATATATGTATATTTGCTGTACACGGGAAACTAGCGCAACATTGTAAACCAACCATACTTCAGTTAAAAAAAATTCATAGCAGGCAACGTACATACAAACAAGAAAATATAAATCTGAAACACAGTGTAAGGGAAAAAGAAAACACCATAAAAGAAAACAAAATTTAGCCACAAGCCTTTAGCCTGGAGATAGCCTCTGTTAATATGTTCATAAATGTACTGTCTTCACATATGTGAAGTTTGTATTTTTTGTATGTTTCCTTGAAATTATGGTTTATGAACACTCAAAACCTTTGAAGATAATGTCAGGGAGAGTGTGTGGGAACGTCTTTAGAGTCTAGGGTCGCAAAGAGTCGGACACGACTGAGCGACTGAACTGAACTGAAGGACTGGTTTATAGTCTATGGAAACTTGAATGGAATTTGCATTCTGCTGTTGTGTGAAAATTGTATAAATCTTAATTATGCCAAATTGGTTCACAATGCTCTTCAGGTCTACTATCTCCTTCTGCTTTTCTGTCTATTCATTATATTAATTTTTGAGAGTTTGATATTAAAACTCCAACTAAAGATTTTAATTTATCTACTTAAAAAATAATTGTAATATATGGTGGAACTATATGTATCTTTGTCCTGTGTTTTCCAAATCTCCTGTAAGTGTGTTAATATACTTTCATAACTTAAGAAATTAAAAATGAAAAAAAGAAAAAGAAAAGACAGTCAAGGTGAGGAGTTATTCGTGGAACTCTGGGGAGTGGAATCT
This sequence comes from Oreotragus oreotragus, assembly GCA_006410675.1. Classification (NCBI taxonomy): domain Eukaryota; kingdom Metazoa; phylum Chordata; class Mammalia; order Artiodactyla; family Bovidae; genus Oreotragus; species Oreotragus oreotragus. Next base: position 228,811 of record SJYX01000201.1, read on the forward strand.
GTGGAATTCTGAGTCGGCATTTACGTAGGAACTGAATCTTAGCCTCTGGAGTTTGGCTCTGACGGTCACCTCGGTTCATGCCCAAGAGTGCTACTTCGCAAATCCAAAGTGGTTATCCAAAGTTGGCCATCTCCAGTTTTGGGGAACTTTGTCCACCAGATGGGTAAGTGATAGCTTAGGAGATGGATGGTCAAAGGGCGAGGTGCTGAACATACTGAGGTCCAAAAGATAGTGAGCTGCCGCTGGACCCACCCGCTCTTTTCTGAACACTGGGCATATTTTCTTCACAGTCGGGACATATTGGACCCAGGAGTTACGTCCTAAAGAGGTGAGGTAAAATCGAAAGTAGTCATGGCTAAAATGCACACTGGACAGGTGACTGCTTTTTTGGGAGAATCCTGACTGAAGTGTTAGCTTGCCTCGACAGACTGTTCTTTATGAACTAAGTGTCCAATGCTAGAATTATCCACACTTTGATGATTCCCTGCCTTCCCTCTTCCTCCCCTTTCTTTTATACCCTCAGGTGTAAAGCCAAGACCAGACACGCACCCAGCAATCTCACACCTGTCATCTTGTACTTCCTCCAGGGCGTATATACATTAGCATGCCAGCTGAAACCATGAGTTCCTTTTTTTACAGGCAAAAATAAAGAAAAAGCGCCCATGTTCTGCTGAGCAATCGTAGTTGGAGTCTCTGAAGCGGAGTGTTGATGTGTGCAGCTTTCCTGGGCTATGCTTGGAGAGGTGGAATTTTAGATCTCAACTGCAGACTCAGAGCCGCCAGCCTCAGAGGCCGTAACCATAGTAGGCAAGTGTGTTAAGTGGTCCCCACCAGTAGGGGGGCATCAGCCTGCAGGACTCTCTGAAGCGGAGTGTTGATGTGTGCAGCTTTCCTGGGCTATGCTTGGAGAGGTGGAATTTTAGATCTCAACTGCAGACTCAGAGCCGCCAGCCTCAGAGGCCGTAACCATAGTAGGCAAGTGTGTTAAGTGGTCCCCACCAGTAGGGGGGCATCAGCCTGCAGGACTGGCTTCAACTAGAACCTCCCAACCCTCCGTTACAAATCTCAGGGCACTTCTTTCCAGAGAGCATCAAACCCAGTTTTATCAGATATCTATCTGGTATTTGAAAAGAAAATTGTGTCATAAAGGACATCTATCACTTGGACCATGGATTGAATAGACTCTGTGTGCAACGCCTGTGAACGCGATGGATAGTACATTAGTCAAGTGGCCGTTTCCCTTAAGAGTCATCACTGCACTACCAATATTACCCTTTAATGGAAATTAGTTTCAAATTAGCCTACATTTCTACCATTTTCAAGTGTTTTAAAGAAGAATTTCCTCGAACTGATAAAAATGCTTGTGTATCATTCTCAGCAATTATAAGCTATTTACATGAAAAGCGTTTAGCAAGATCTATTAACTGTGCCCCCTAGGAGTGCGATCACAGCACAGGTTAGCTGAGAGGCTGTGCCTCTGAGAGCTAGTGCGGTGCAGTGACTACGTACCTTGGAGCTCAACTGCCAGGGTTCAGATCCTGACTCGGGTGTGACTTCACACCAGTCACTGTATGTCTCTGAATCCCACCATTTATAAGGTGGGGTTGCTAATGGGGCAAGCTCATGAGTTTGTGGTAAAGATGAAATAAAGTATTATGCAAAGGACTTATATATCATAAGCACTCAAAAAACAGTACCTGTTTATTACAGTTGGCGTTGCTTGGTGGTGCTGCTTGTTAAAACTATGAACGATGCGTGGGACACTTCCTTGGTGGTCCAGGGACTAAGGCTCTGAGCTCCCAATGCAGGCGGCTCGGATTCCATCCCTGGTTATGGAACTAGACCCCACATGCCACAACTAGAAAAGATCCTGTCTGCTGCATTTGAGACCCAATGCAGCCAAATAAATCAGTTCAGTTCAGTCGCTCAGTTGTGCCCGACTCTTTGCGACCCCATGAATCGCAGCACGCCAGGCCTCCCTGTCCATCACCATCTCCCGGAGTTCACTCAGACTCACGTCCATCGAGTCAGTNCTCCTTCTTCACTTTCATCAAGAGGCTTTTTAGCTCCTCTTCATTTTCTGCCATAAGGGTGATGTCATCAGCATATCTGAGGTTATTGATATTTCTCCCGGCAATCTTGATTCCAGCTTGTGTTTCTTCCAGTCCAGCGTTCCTCATGATGTACTCTGCATATAAGTTAAATAAGCAGGGTGACAATATACAGCCTTGACGTACTCCTTAATAAATAAATAACTAAAGATAAATATTATAAAAAAAAACCCGACAGGACTTCCCTGGTGATAAGAATCCGCCAGCCAATGCAAGGGACATGGGTTTGATCCCAGGTTCAGGAAAATTCCACATGCCTCGGAGCAAGGAGGCCCACGTTCCACAACTACTGAAGCCTGAGTGCCTGTGCTCTGCGACGAGAGAAACCGCAAGGAGAAATCCGCCCAGCACACCGAAGAGCAGCCTGCACCTGCCACAACTGGAGGAAGCCTGCGTGCAGCAGCGAAGATCCAGCGCAAAGACAATAAAAACAACAGTGTAGACACCTAAAGAATGTGGAATCTGTCGTAGAAATGGATTGCTCTGTGTGATAAGAAAATATTTCTTTCTCACTAAATAAAATTTTCTAGATTTCAGAAACTCGTTTTTGTCAGCGTCCTCTGAATGAAACACTTGCTGAGATCATCGACATATTAGGAACACTGTGAGGAGCTTCTCGGGGCCGCACGTGCTTCCAGAGGAATTGGGGATAAGTGGTGAGCACGCAGCGTGCTTTCTGACGTGGCACGTTGTGGGGAAATGGCTCCAGGAGCCAGTGTTCGGCAGCCTAGAGGAGGAGCAGCGGCCGGGGTCGGTGTGGTCAGGCGAGATTTTGTTAGTAATCGTGGTCTTGAAAGGTTTTAGACAGAGGGAGAGGAACAAAGGTGGTATTGCAAATAGGAAAGTAGCGGATGCAGGTAGGCAAGGGCGATGTTTGTGTACAAGCAAGTACATTTAGTGGCACATGTGAATGTTCCACGAGAATGTATGGCTGCAGGCATGGGGAGAGCCAGAGATTCTAAAGATGCCACACAGATTCTAAATGCGCTCCTCTCTTCATCTTAGCCCTGCCTCCCCAACAGAGGTCGTTTCTCACAAAGAATTGCCTTGCCCAGTGGCAAAATAGCTGTAGAAGCATTGCCATCATTCTTTCTGGTTCCAGTGGAGTGGGGGAAAGATTTCTGGTCCTTACCCCAACAAGGCAGACCAAGGTCTGATTGGGTCTCGCTGGCTTCAGTTAGATCTTGGCTGGCCTATCCCTGGGTCACCCACTGTGGCCTGGGGAATGAGAGATGACTGTCTCAGGTAACACTTGGTTGACTTAAGTTGGGGGAGGACAGACCCCCCAGAGCAAAATGGACAGTAGCAGAGAAATACCAGATTCTGTGGAGAGCAATGGTTTTCACCAGAGGGTGGTTTATCCTCTCTAGGGTTATTCTCTTGAATGTGACACCTGATTTACCACAACTTGAAAGTCGGGAAATCCATGACATACCTTGGGGATACAGAGCTCACTTCTCTGTGTTCTTTGACACTAAAAAAAAAAAAAAGTACAACTTGCAACAGCTGTCCAGGTCAAAATGAGTAACACTGGATTTACTTCATGCAAACCATAGCCCCCTTCGCCTCCTAAGAGTACTTTGTTTTTTAGAATGTGAAGGACAGGATATGACTGAACAGGCCATAATTGCTGCTTTCAAGTCTTTTCAGGACTGCAGCTAACTCATTTTCTCTGATCTCCTTGGTTCTTTGAATCATTCTGGAATTGGCTCTGTGTTTTAGTGGCACTTGGCTTCCTCAAAGTTGAAGAGGTAGTCGGGGATTTCAAAAGGCAAATACTACTGAGAAGGACTGAACTGCATTTTAAAAATCCGTATTTTTATATCAGTGAAAATTCTCCTTATTGTCTCCTCTTTGGAAAGCTTATTGAGTTCCTCTGGCTCCTTGGAAAGGCTTTCTCCAATGCCTTATTGCATGGGACATTTTGACAGCTGACTCCATGCAAGATGGGTTACGATTCCTCTTTCATTGTATCCAGCCCTTTGGCCGAGGACATGTTAATGAGAACAGTGATGAATATGGTTGAAGCAAGAACTATTATCTATTCAGCACTCGTGTTAAGAGTTTCGGTATTTATTATCTAATTAATCATCACAGTCACACTGTTAGGTTCATCCTGGTGTCTCAGAAAATGAATCAACGAGTGGATAAATTATTCCTCACATTTAATAATCTCTTGGGCAGGAAGTAGGTACAATGGTAAAGAGCGTGTGTGTTGCATTGCTGCCAACTTGGTTCAAAACTTGTCTTTACCATTTATGGCCTGAATAAATTGGAGCAAATAATTTAATTCTGAGTCCCAAGTTTCCTTAGTTATAAACAGTAACTTTTTAATAAGTTGGTTGCAAAGAGTTGACTCATTGGAAAAGACCCTGAGGCTGGGAGGGATTGGGGGCAAGAAGAGAAGTGGATGACCGAGGATGATTGAACTGCATTTTAAAAATCCGTATTTTTATATCAGTGAAAATTCTCCTTATTGTCTCCTCTTTGGAAAGCTTATTGAGTTCCTTCTGGCTCCTTGGAAAGGCTTTCTCCAATGCCTTATTGCATGGGACATTTTGACAGCTGACTCCATGCAAGATGGGTTACGATTCCTCTTTCATTGTATCCAGCCCTTTGGCCGAGGACATGTTAATGAGAACAGTGATGAATATGGTTGAAGCAAGAACTATTATCTATTCAGCACTCGTGTTAAGAGTTTCGGTATTTATTATCTAATTAATCATCACAGTCACACTGTTAGGTTCATCCTGGTGTCTCAGAAAATGAATCAACGAGTGGATAAATTATTCCTCACATTTAATAATCTCTTGGGCAGAAAGTAGGTACAATGGTAAAGAGCGTGTGTGTTGCATTGCTGCCAACTTGGTTCAAAACTTGTCTTTACCATTTATGGCCTGAATAAATTGGAGCAAATAATTTAATTCTGAGTCCCAAGTTTCCTTAGTTATAAACAGTAACTTTTTAATAAGTTGGTTGCAAAGAGTTGACTCATTGGAAAAGACCCTGAGGCTGGGAGGGATTGGGGGCAAGAAGAGAAGTGGATGACCGAGGATGACATGGCTGGATGGCATCACCGACTCAATGGACGCGAGTCTGAGTGAACTCCAGGACTAGGTGATGGACAGGGAGGCCTGGCGTGCTGCGATTCATGGGGTCACAAAGAACTGGACACGACTGAGCGACTTAACTGAACTGAACTATGATGCTTGAGTAAACATGTTTGCATGACTATTTACTACTCAGTAAGAGATAACTATTATTAATTACTCCCTTTGTGCTCCAGACTAGCCTTCTATACAGTTAGTTCTGCTGGTACTTCAATGAGATTGATATACTAGTGAACAATTTGAGTGTAACATGGATATTACATTTGGGTCTACTGAATATTTTGTCCAGAACAAACATTTGGTGAACTCTAGAGACTGCACCCAGCTGAACAAAGACATGTAGGAATACACAAAATGCACAGCCCTCCAACACCCCGCATCTCCCTCAGGTCGCCGAGGCCGTTGTGAGCCACACCACCCACAGCTGGCACTTCAGCTTTCCGTCTGATTTCAGATAATCTGCCGCTGCACAAGAAGACCCCACAGGCTGCAGCCCTTCCCACACCCACTTCCACGAGGGAACACCAGGCCTTTCTCAAGGTAAACTGTCATGTTAACTGTAGTACTATGTATTCCTTAACCGCTTAACATATGAACAAATGTGGTGCCATTCTTATAAGACTCATATCTTTAGGAAAAAAAGAGAAATGTGTCCCTGATGAAGATTCTGGGTGCTGTGCTTCAACATCTTTTTCTCTCCCTAAGTCCTGAGGTTTTTATTGCACAGCTTGACACAGCATGGTGATTTTTTGGAATATATGTGCTATGTTACAGTAGCGCGGATGGTACTGGCCATTTGCCTGTAAAACACTGCTCCCATTCTCACAGAGGGGTTGCAGTTGCACAGCGGGTCTTGTGCCACTAAGGTGTGATTCAGATCATTGGCGTCCAAGCCCCAAATGCTAATGGTTTAACTTCAGAACAGGTGTGCTGTGCAGGATTACTCCTTGGTTTCTCAAGAGAAGCTAAAAGGAAGCCATGGTTAGCACAGCCTGTAATGTACTGACCTTTCTTCACAGGAAATTGCCGTAAGAAGAGCTTGCCAGCATTTTCATTTCTCTTTTCATCTCGTGTGTGTACTTGAAGCGCTAAAGATGGGCATGTGATACTATCTTTCTGCTTGAATTGGCAGCTACTTTTGGTAGAAACGATGCCTCGCATCAACACAGGGCTTTGATATGTTTACAATGCGCTTTTATAATGAATTAGTCTTCTTTACAATTTTAAATAACTGGGGAGGTTGGTAACACTGTCTTCTTTTTGTTATGGAATGTGTGGGAGTAGCACACAAATATGTATGGCCACTTTCCATTTCATGCCTTGGCAGATACTATTAGTCAATCCTAAATTTCTTTTGTTGCTGAGCTTGAGTTCTTCTTGAGCCAGTCCTCCACAGAGCTCCTACCAAAGGGTTGGCAATAGGAAAAGATATATATATATATATATTTGGTAACACTGTCTTCTTTTTGTTATGGAATGTGTGGGAGTAGCACACAAATATGTATGGCCACTTTCCATTTCATGCCTTGGCAGATACTATTAGTCAATCCTAAATTTCTTTTGTTGCTGAGCTTGAGTTCTTCTTGAGCCAGTCCTCCACAGAGCTCCTACCAAAGGGTTGGCAATAGGAAAAGATATATATATATATATATATCTGCCTTCTAAGGTCTAGACTTTTGAGCTCCTTAGGGCAGAATGTATCTCCAGTCTCCATCACAGTATGCATGAACAAATGTTTAATGGGGTGAACTGAGTGCCTGAGGAAACAGGCAAGGCAGGTTAGGTGATGTTCTCATGGTGGGGATGTCTATATTTTGCAATGCATGTTAGGCAGGGGGATATTAAGAATGTGCTATGGAAAAAGCAGCAGACACATAGAGAACAAACTACCAGTGGGGGGGAGGAGGAGGGGACAAGGGGCAAGGGAGGGGTAGGGGTTTAAGACGTACAAACTATTATGTCTAAAATAAGCTACAAGGATATACTGTTCAACATAGAGGATATAGCCAGTATTTTGCAGTGACTATAAATGGAATATAAACTTAAAAAACTGTGAATCACTCTGCTGTACACATGTCACTTTGATAATATTCAACATCAACTATATTTTAATTTAAAAAATTTTAAAAAGAGAATGTGCATTTAGCTGTAACACCCTCAGGCAGCTAATTCCCTAATCAGGAAGTTGGACCCAGGGTGAACGAGCCAGTATTCTGATCAGAAAGCCTATTTAGCTTTCTTTAGCCCTTCTCTCCATACTATGGGCCCTGGGAATTTGCAGAAAGAATGCTAGAAATGGGTTTTCCTTGGTAAAATGAGTGGCTTGTCCACTCACGGTGGTGAGTGCTTGTCCACAGCGTGGTGAGCATTAGAAATGGGTTCTCACTGGTGAAACTAGTATAGTTAATACATGTGGATTGGTTGAAATACACTAGGGACAACTCCTTACATTCAGCAGACTATTGGAACATCTTCTGTAAGTCAGTCTTTCCCGCCAGCTGTGATTGGTGCTCCTGAGAAGTCACAGAGCTGGGGTCTCACCCGTTTTCCAGGGCAGGCTGTGGGAGCTGTTTCGTACATCCTTGCCTATTAACGCCTGTTTATAAAGGGCCTTCCAGTGTGGTAGATTTAGGCTGAAACTTGTTTTCAATAGGAAACTTGTTGGGTAGAGCTAACCCTCACTCACATTTAATCAATCATTAACAGTTATATGTGGAAAAAACAAACAAAACTAATATTTTAGCAGGAGTAGCTTAGGTGTTTCAGTCAGTAAAGAATCTGCTCACAATGCAGGAATCTCAGGTTCTATGCCTAGGTCAGGAAGATCCCCTGGAGAAGGGCATGGCAACCCACTCCGGTATTCTTGCCTGGAGAATCCCATGGACAGAGGAGCCTGGTGGGCTACAGTCCGTAAGGTCGCAAAGAGTCAGACATTCAGAACTCTAAAGTTACACACAAATTCGGTACAATGTGGAACAGCCGCCCACATCACTGCTCTCTCCCCAGAACTGTATATTTTTTTTTTGGTAGGGCCGCCATGTGGCGCACTGCCCAAGAGCGGCATCTCTGAGAAATACCATTTATATCACGAGTATTGGATATTAGGATATTTATTACATGCATTTTCTGGAAGACAACAATAGAATGCTTTCTTCCAAAAAATGTAGTGATTATGACAGGTGGAAGTAAAGACTTTTGAGGGAAGGGTTGCCTTCTTCTAATATTCTCTAGTAAAGTGCTAGTGAGTTGCTCTCTTAGCATTTCATTTAATCTTTCCCTCAGGTGAAGCAGCAGGAGGGCTCTCATACTCCCTCATGACTGGCACCAAATGAGAATTCTATAATTTAGTAAGTGAATAATTATAATTAAGAGAGATGGAGGGACTTCCCAGGCGGTCCAGGGGCTAAGACTCTCGCTCCCAACGCAGGGGACCCAGGTTTGATCCCTGGTCAGGGAACTAGACCCCGCATGCTGTGACTAAAGATCCCACACGCTGCAGTAAAGATCGAAGACCTTGCATACTGCACACACTAAGGCCCGTTGTAACCAAGTAAATGTGAAAATAAGCAGAGACAGAAGTTCTACCTTCCTAAACATACTAAAAGGCCACTCTTTATGGGTAAAGAACTGAGATAATAAGAATATAAAGCTCTTGAGGGCTGTGCTACTGTCATGTAACAGAAAATAGATGACAAAGGAGGAGAAACGAAGGGCTTAATATGCTTGGACCAGCAGGATCTTCCAGTCTCCCAGCTTCCCCAGTGTCTCTCCACCAAGCCCCACTAAACGCTTTCCTTGGCATGTTTCTGCCTCTGCCTTTCTCACAGGCTCAGGCTGCTGTGTGTGTTCGTTCCTTCACTAGAGTGCATACTCCATGAGAGCAGGGATGTTGAGCTAGTTTGTTCACATTGCATCCGCAGCATCCCAGGGAGTGTCCAGCCCTCCACATGCAGTTGTGGGATAAGGGAATGCAGACCTCAGATTTCTAGCCTCCAGGACTGTGAGAAATAACTTTCTACTGTTTATAAGCCAGTTGGTCCGTAGTATTTTGTTATAGCAGCCAGAATGGACTATGACACTATCTAAGTTCCAGTTTCACAGAAGGTGAACTAGAGGGTCAGCTGGGGGTTGATGAGAATTATTTGAGGTTTCTGTGGATGTCTGAACCAGGCTGGTTGCTCTTCTGGATCAAAACTTAATTTTTATTCTTATAACCCATTGCTCATGCTTGATATCCTAAGACCAAGCTTTGCCCTGTCAAGTTCTCACCATCTTCCCACCAGGAAGGTGTAGGAGCAGGATCAGAAAGAGATAAATCTAAGACAAACCAGTTGGCAGCTATAAGATTTAGGGAACTGAGGCCATGAAAGATGACTTTTATCTCAAGCATTTGGCGTCACTCAGCCTCTCCTTTGCAGTATCCTGCTGCCAACAGAGGCTAGAGGCCAAATCACCTAGCATCTCCCAGCAGAGCACCTCAGAAGAATATATATGGGCTCCCAAACTGCTAAGGCTCTAAGTCTAGGCCCTCGCTGACCTTCCTGCCTTGGTGGTCTCTTCACGGAGCAAAGGGTGGAATAACACCCCCGGACGGCTTTTGCACATGAATTCCTTGCACTTGAAAGTTGCGCTCCACTTGGAGATGAAAGTCTGCACTCTACAGGGGCTTAATAAATGCCTGGGACGACAGATGACAGCTTCTGATATCTGGAGACAGACGAACTTTAACAAAATTTATATATACCTATGTAATCTACACTCCAGTCAAGACATAAAACAGTTTCATAACCCCAGATTTCCTCATCCTCCTTTGTGTTCAGTCCTCCATCTAGAGGTGACCACTGTTGTGATTTCTACTCCATAGGTAAGTTTTGTCTCTTTTCAAGCTTTGCACCAATGAAATCCTACAATATGCACCCTTCTGTGTCTCTTGCAAAAAAACACAACACCCCGTTTTTGAAATCTATACAATTGTTACATGAAGCAGAGTCATGCCCTATTCTTGATGAGTCATGTCTCAGTGTGTGAACACACACCAGTTTGTTCATCCTTTCTCTTGATGGATGCACAGTAGAGTCACTTCTAGGGTTTGGCCTCTTTGAAATAAGCCTCTTTGTGAATCTCTGTGCACAGTGTTTTGTGGACATATTTTTCATTTCTCTCAGGTAACTATTAAGGAGAAAAGTTTCTGGGTCAGATGATGAATGGCTGTTTACCTTTATAAGCAGCTCCTCAACTGTTTCCCAAAGTTGTTTGAACATTTTACATTGCCATCAGCAGTTCCAGCTGCTCTACACTGTTGCCAAAAGTGAGTAACGTCAATTAAAAACATTTAGCCATTCTGAGGCTCTCCATGATTTTAATGTGAATTTCTTTCATGATGACAAATACAGATTTATGTCCTAATCAGCCATCTGTATATCTACTTTTGTGAATTTTGTATTTAAGTGTTTTACTCATTTTTATTGTATTATTATTGAATTACATGTATTCTGTATATGTTTTGTATAACGACATGTTTTATATATATAAGACATATAATATTTCCCTATGTAGCCTATTTTTTATTTTTCTTACTGATAACGTTTAAAGAGCAGATGTTTTTAATTTTTATGAACCCAGTTTTATCAGTTTCCCCCATAATTTGTACTCCTTTTATTCAATAAAAATATCTTTACCTAGCTCAAACTTAGGAAAATTGGTTCCTAAATTAAGTTTTATGGTTTTAGCTCTTATGTTTACGTCTATGAGCCATTTTGAATTAATCTTTGTTTATGGTATGATGTAGAAGTAGGTGTTCATTGTTTTAAAATATCCAGTTCTGTCAACAGTATTTGTTGAAAAGACCATCCTTTACCCAGTCATTCACTCTCACTCTTCTGTTGTAATAAATCACTTGACCATATGCATGTGTGTCTATTTCTGTACTCATTCCATGTTGAGAGCCATGCCCTTACAGCATTGTCCTCATTCTTTCCACTTAATAGAAGTCTTGAAATCCAGTAGCATTAACTCTCCAACTTTGTTCCTCTTTATCAAAGTTGTTTTCACTATTCTTTTGTATTTTAGAATCAGCCTGTCAATTTCTACCAAAAAAAAAAAAAAAGGCATAGTGGGATTTAGATTGGGATTGTGAGTATGCTCAGTCATGTTTGACTCTTCGTGACTCCGTGAACTATAGTCTGCCAGGCTCCCCTGTCCATGGAACTTTCCAGGCAAGAATACTGCAGCAGGATGCCATTTTCTACTCCAGGGGATCTTCTCGACTCAGGGATCAAACCCGCATTTCCTGCATCGGCAGGTGGATTCTCTACCACTGTGCCACCCAGGAAGCTGTTGAATCAACTGAGGTGTTTGGGGGAGAAATGACATCATAACAGTAATAAGACTTTCAGTCCATGAATAAGGCACTTCTGCCAGGCTCCCCTGTCCATGGAACTTTCCAGGCAAGAATACTGCAGCAGGATGCCATTTTCTACTCCAGGGGATCTTCTCGACTCAGGGATCAAACCCGCATTTCCTGCATCGGCAGGTGGATTCTCTACCACTGTGCCACCCAGGAAGCTGTTGAATCAACTGAGGTGTTTGGGGGAGAAATGACATCATAACAGTAATAAGACTTTCAGTCCATGAATAAGGCACTTCTCCATTTGATTGCTTTGAGCTGTATTTTTTTAGTTTTCAGCAAGCCACTTGGGCTCATTTTTTGTTAAATTTATTCACAAATGTTTTGTACTTTGTAAATGACTGTTTTTTTTTCTCCTTTTAAAAAGTAAACTATTACTTTTGAAACAGTGTGAGATTACAGGAAAGTTGGAAGGATAGCACAAAGACACCCTGCGCATCCGTCACCCAGTTTGCCCATTGCTAACATCTTATATGACCGGGGCACGTTGTCACAACTCAGAAGCCCTCGTCGGTACATTGCTACTAACTCCGACTTTTTTCAGATGTCACCAGTCTTTCCACTCACGTCCTTTTTTCGGTTCCAGGATCCCATCCAAGAGACCACGTTACCTTCAGTCATCCTGTGTCCTTAGACGTTTCTGGGCTATGGCAGTTCCTCAGACTTCCCTCGTTTTTATGACCCTGACCATTTGGAGGGGTTTGGTCAGGCATTTTGCAGAAAGCTCTTCATTTGGGATTGTTTGATGCTCTGCTCATGACTGGATTTGAAATGGGGGAGCCAAGTACGGAGGTAATGTGTCCTTCTCATTCCATCAACCACTCCCCTTTGGACTTTGTTAGTTTTCCATCTGGGAGGAGGTTGGGCTGTTGTTTCATCTTTGAATTCAACTCCAGCAAGACCCTTGAACCCTATTTTTCCCCTCCTGTATTGATGCTTTTTGGCAGAACTCAAGGGTGTGGAAGGGGGTGGTGAGTGTTGTGGGGATGAGTCATTTGTTTTTGCATTTGGATTTAGTCCTGCTAGTCCAGGCTTTCATCTCAGGTTTGCCTGATTCTTCTTATCTGCACAAATTATCTCTGTTTATGGTTGAAGCCCACTCCTGTCCATTTGGAAACTGAAGCTGACTGAGGTTCTACTCACGATCTAATGGTCTCTTTTCTCTCTGTAATTCAGTCACTCAAGGCTTGAACTGCTCTTTAGTAGCTCCTTACCATTTTTATTTTGTCTGGGGTCTTGTTAACACAAGAGAAATGGTCCATCAGATCCTTCTACATCTTAAGGAGCAAAAGTTACCTATGTTTGGGTATTTCCTTTACCTTGCTTTATTTCTTATGGTTCCTGCCCTCTCTTTTTCTCTTTTGTTGGATTGCATGATTTCTTTTCTTTCCAACTTATTCCTTCACTGGTTTGCAAGTTCTGTGTTTCTTTTATATAATATATTTAGGAATCAACACAATGTTTTTAGCATGATTGCTTCACTTAAAATAATACTAAAAGTAATGTTTGCACTCTCATTCAGCTCAGTTCAGTCACTCCGTTAACTCTCATTACCCCTCTTTACTGATAGATCATTGTGATCCCTGTTGTCTTGCTCTGCAAAATCATTTATTATTATTTGTATACCAAGTTCTTGCTTTAGATTTTCCCAATTTGTTCACGTTGCTTCTCTCATCCCACCCTCTCCTAGAGAAGTTCAGATTTCTCTTCTCTGTTATCCTTTCTTTGATGGTTCTTTCAGAAGGGACGTCAAGTGGCAAATTCCTGCAGACTTTGTGTGAAACTATATTTGCTTTATTCTGTGCTCTCACTCTGGAATGGTAATTTAGCTGAGGGGAAAATTCTAGGCTTACTATTTATTCTCGCTATTTTTGGGGTATTCTTCCATTTTCTTCTGACTTAGACTGTTATTTGTGAGCAGTTTCCCTGCCCTTTAACGTGCCGTCTTTTGCTTCTGCCTGCCTGCTTCTCAGATTTTTCACATAGTCTTTTGTGTCCTACAGGTTGAATGCGAAGTACCTCGATGTGGATTACTTTTCATTTAGGTTTTTACTGTTTGTGGAATATTTCAGTGTCTACTGTCACATAATTTATGACATGGGCTCATGTCGACAGGCGTTTAGGTGCTCCTCTTCTTTGATTATATCAAAAGTTCTCCAGCAAACACTCTGGTATCGTGTCCTGGTAATTGAGTAAATGTCATCTTAGTCCCCAAAGCTTTATGATACATTTTAATATCCAGGGGTTTGATAAGTCTCTGGTATAGTATTGCTCTCCTTTTAAAAATATTTTCCTTGCAATTTTTACTGACTGTTCTTCAAACTAATTGTAGAACAACTTTGTCAAGTTCCAAAGTAGTGGGATGGTATTATTTTACAAACTAGTTTTCAAGAAAATTGATATACTAATTATGTCTTCCTATCTAAGGGCATCTATGGTATATCTCTTGATTTACTTATCTTTATTTTATACCCCAGTATAATTTAATTATCTTATTTGGTTAGGTCCTGAATACGTCTTATTTATTTCTAGATATTTTGTGCTTTTAAGGCATTTTTTTCAAATTTTGTATTCTTAAAATAGAATATTGCATAACATTTTATTTATTCTCACATATGTATTTTGATCCAGAGGAACTTAAGTTTCTCTGAGTTTATTATTTTTCATTTGATTCTCTTAGTTTTTCTGGGTTTGAAAAAGTAACCCATAAGAAATAATTGCAATGCTCTTCCTTTTTAATAGTTTTTTTATGTATGTAATGTTATCATCCAATTTTATGGCTATATTATAAAAATGTTCAGTAATAGTAATGACATCAATACTCCGTTCTTAATTTCATTGGGAATTAAAGCGTTTTGTCATAGATGCTTTATTTTGTATTGCTGGTTGATTTAAGAAATTTAAAACACATATATTTAAAAATCATCAGACTTCTTTTTGGAGTCTTTCAAAAATTGAGAAAAAGACTCAATAATCTTATTAAATGCACTTGGAGATGAGTTTGCGCAAGCTCCAGGAGATAGTGGAGGACAGGGGAGCCTGGTGTGCTGCAGTCCATGGGGTTGCAAAGAGTCAGACATGACTTAGCGACTGAACAATTGTAAAATATGTCACATATACAAAAATTTGTAAAATATATTAGCAGTTTACAGAAAAATAATCACATAAGCCCCCAAGTACCAACCATTCACATTAATTAAACACGCACACACACTCTCTTCCATTACCTTCCAAGCTTTCTCTTGACACTTCCCTGATTTCATCTCCCTCCCTCTACCTAGGGATCAATATTCAAAATTTTTCTCATTTACTTTCTTTATGGTTATGTCACTATTTATTACATACTCTTAAACAATGGATCCATTAACCTACGTGAATTTGAACTTAATGTAAATGAACTGCAACTTGCTCTATTCACTTGAATTGTTACACACTACGCATTGCAGTACAACTTAGCTATCCATTCTAGGGTGGATGGGCGTTTAGATTGTTTCCAGTTTCTCACCTTCATGAATAATCTTGCCATATCATTTGTGTGTGTTCCCTGGCACACATTTGTTCCGTTTTCTGTGAGAGCATTTCATGCGAGTTTTGCAACCTGGGCTGGAATTGCTGGGTCTGGTGCTGGTGCACTGTCCCTTTACTGGAGTAACGCTAAAATGTTTTTCAGGGTTCCTCCTAATCCGCACTCCATTAACAGTGTAATGAGAATCTCCACAGCTCCACACCCTCGCCTACATCTAGTACTGTCAGATTTTTTTGCATTGATCCCAGTGCAAAATTATATCTCCAGGTAGTTTTGATTCCTGTTTATTTAACTACTAATTGAGATTAACTTTTATGAGGCACAGAATCTGCTTATTTCCTCCCTATGAAAAACCCATTTGGAAAGTTTTTTTTCTATTGAACTACAACTTTTTATAGAAAAATCTTATCCTTGATACCAATCCTCTGTTGGTCATGGGTTGCAAAAATCTCCCAGGTTGCTGTTTTTTTATGAAAAAGTTATCTTTTAAAATTGTCAAAATTTCCAATCATTTCCTTTAACTTTTGTGATTATATCTTATTTAACAATGTTTTCCTTATAGAACTAATAAAGTTATTCTGCTATATTGATTTCGAGAAATATTTAGAGATGGAGTATTTTCAACTTTCGTCACTAAGGATTTTATTTGCGGTGGTTTTGTTATAGGTTCACTTGACTAAGTTGAATTTTATGGAACGTCTCTTTTGCATTTATACTAGGATAATCATGTGGGAGTTTTTTCTAATTTGTTAACATGAAGAATTGCATGAATATATTTTATATTTAAATCAAGATACATTTCTTGATCAAATCTAAATTGGTAATGGTGTTTTATTATTTTTATGAACTTCTGATTTTAGTTTGCAAATATTTATTTACATTTTTTTCATTTATACTCACTAGTGAAATTGGACTGTTATGCTGTCCCTGTTTTGTTTGGAATCAAGGTTAGGTTGGCCTAATAAAATAATTCTCTGGAAGAGTTTGTATAAATTCAGAATTATCTGTTCCTATCTGTTTGGTGGGACTTGCCTATAAAGCCATTTCAGACCAGTGTTTTCTTTTAGCAACATTTTAAGCTTTTGATATTATTTTGAAAACAGTTACAGGATTATTCCTATGTTCTCTCTCTTGAGAGTCAATTTTAGTAGTTTGTGTTTTTCTAGGAATTTATCCACTCTACGAAAATTCTTAAGTTTAGTAACATCAAGTTATTAATTTGTTATTAACTATAACTTGTTATTAACTATTCATCTCTGTAGATCTGCAGTTACACCTTTTCTTTCACTCCTAATATTGCTTATTTGCGTAATATCTCTGATTTTGGTGACTTTTTATCTCCTTTAATAGTGATGATAATTTCCTATTTATTAGTCTGGGTTGTTGGTCTTAACTATTGTGTATTCATTTTCTATTTTATTATTTTTGCTTTTAACCTTATTTTTCCTTTTCTCCTATTTGTTTTTATTCTTGTATTTTCATCCCTAAATCTGTTTGTTGAATTCTTAGCTCATTAATTTGGAGACTTTCTTATTTTCTAATGGAACACTGACAGTATAATTTCTCTGCAATAATATATTAGATTCTTCCCACATAAGTATTTTCTGATTTTCATTATTTTTCATTGACACATTAGTTTTTGAAATTTCTAAATATGTGCAGTTTTTCTATTTTTCTTTTCCTCCTCACATTTTCTCATTTCAGAGTATTCAGGTCAGAAAATGCAGGAGAGATGACAAGTTTTTGAACCTCCTGAGGCTAGCTTTATGGCATAATCCATGGCCAGACTTTGTGCTTGAAAGGAATGTGTATTCTCCAATTGCTGGGCTCGATATTCTATGTAACCCACTAAATCAGGATTGTTAATTGTCTTTTTAATTTTTAATGGTTTCTTGGTCTGCTTGATCTGTCAAATATTGAGAGAGGTGTGTGAAAGCCATTTCTGTAGCATGGACGTATGTATGCAATCATGTGTAAAAGAGACAGCTGGTGAGAAGTTACTATATAACACAGGGAGCTCGGCTTGGTGCTCTGTGATGACCTAGAGGGCTGGGAAGCAGGGAGAGGAGGGAGGCTCCAGAGGGAGGAGATACGCGTATAACTTGCTGATTCACATTGTTGTAAGGCAGAAGCCAATATAACATTGTAAAACAATTTTCCTCTAATTAAAAAATAAATTCTAAAAAGCCATTTCTGTGACACTGATAGATTTCCCAGTTCTTACGGTTCTGTTGCTTTCTGTTTTTATATACAGCATATACTTGAACTTTTCAAATTCCAGCTCTGCCCGGCAGATTGTGACTTTTACCTGTAGACATTAATCCATTTGTATTCATGGTGAATGCTGACATATTTAAATGTATTTCTTCTATCCTGTTAAGTGCTTTGACTTTGTCCTGCTTCTTTGAATTCTTCTCCTTTTCCCTTTCTTTTGGATTTTAGTTTCTCATTGCCTTTTTCTCTGCTACTCCTCTGGTGGACATATGTTCCATGCAATTTTAATAAGTATATTTAGTTTAGCAAAGTCCAAACTTAATTAACATATTTCCCATCTTCCTGAACAAACTACAATCTTAGGATAATTTTACTCCCAGATCACCCTTCTTCCAACTATTACTGTTCATGAGTATTGCCTCAGCTGGAGTTCTATTACTATTGTAAGCCAGTATTTTTATATCAGCTATTATTTCTGCTTTGCCACATCTCATTTGGTTTTATTTTAATCATCACTTTATACAATCATGTGATTAGTCCACATATTACCAATATATATGCTTGCTCTTTCTACTTACAGAAGATTTTAAGCTGGACTAATTTTTCTTTTATCTACATATAGCCTTTAGAATATAAGTTTTAAGGATATTTTATAGTATTGTGAATAAATACTGAGGCTTTGTGTCTTTATCTGACCGTCATTTCTTGAAAGAGTCTCACTGGGTATTGATCCCTAAGTTGACAGTAGCTTTTCTCAGGCCACTTCTGTCAGATTCCACTTCTCTGAGCTCCCTTGTAGTTGAGAAGCCAGCAGCCTTTCTAAACGCTGTTCCTTAGTAGGCAATCTGTGTTTTATCATTGTCTGCTTTAAAGAGAGTTTCGTCCTCTTTGGTTTTCGTCAGTTTCACTATGATGCCTCTATGTTAAATCCTAAATCTGAAAATTGGTAACATTATCTCTTTGATAGTACTTCTCCCTTATTTTGTCTTTTATCACCTTCCAGAACTTGGATTAGATTTGTGTTAAACCTTCTCCCTCCGTCTTCTATACGTCTTAACCTCCTGGACTTCTCATCCATCTTTTTATCTTCTCACTACATTTGGAATACACTCTGCCTTCCATTTTATTAATTCCCTCTACAGCTCCGAGGCGCTGGCTCCAACATGAACACATACTGCTACCTTTAATTGTAGAGTAATGTACCTCCGTTAGGAGAAATCATAAGCTGTTTAACCATTCTCTAGAGGAAGATCAGGTCTTTCCATTTTAGGCCTAGAGACGAGAGATTTACTAAAAGAAACACAGACTCTGCTTGCTAATACAATTACAATCCCGACGGGTCAGCTGCCTCACCACTTCCTGCTTCCCTAATGGACATCTGAGTATTTCTAGCCAACTCTTCGGTAGGTGATGCCAAGCGCCCAACTGAGTTACTCCCAATATCTCTATCTGTCTTTAGGCCACATCAGAGGGTGAAATCAACAATTACAGGCTTCATGCTTGCAGCAAAGAATACAATTTTATCATAATACTGGTAACTGTTCCACACTCCACCCGATTCAACCACTAGAAAATGTGTCCCCCCATGGGGAGGAGGGGAGCTGTCTGGCCCGGTAGGCATGTTAGTCTTGGTTCCCTCTTCCTGCCCATGTCTGTCAGACACTGGAGGTCTGCTGCTGTCCTTGGTACAGCACCCTTTTGGTGCTAAGGGTATTAATCAGAGCCGACTGAGTAGTTTATGCTACCATGAAATTTGTAAACCAAGTAGATTATCCTAAGTGATTTGCTGGTTTGTTTTGTAACTGCCAGAAATGACACAAAGCAGTAGTAAAGTTCTGCTGACCCTTGTCTCATTTTTCTTCCTTGGCTGTGTTTGGTTGGAGCATTTGGTTTCTAATGGAACAGATGGCTTGGGGTAGACACTCTGGAACAACTGGTGAAGGCATCCACAGAGAAAAACAGTCTGAAGTGGTCGGGGTTTTGGAGGTCTTCAGAGAGGAGCAATGCCCTGCTCAGGGTCACTCAGCAAGTCAGGGCTAGCCTTATCACTCCCAGTGAGGACTCCTGCAACGTGCTAGACTCTTCAAGTCTTCCAGGGTAGATCTGATTCTGGGTGGGACTGATTTTGTCCTCAAATGGTCACTGTGGCTTTGGCTGGCATGATCCACTTGCCTTTCCCCATCACTCCCCTAACAGCAATGATGCAGTCCTGGCCAAGTGTAGTGCTGTGTTCCAGTGGCCTCAGTGGCTGGCTAAGGAATACCACGTGATCCAATACTGAACACATTGTGACTTTTGCGGGGAATCTCAGAAAAGAGATACTTCCTCTCTTCCAGTGGACTAGAACTCACAAGGATAAAGGCAGAAGCTAGCTGCCATGAGGGTAATGTCTTTGGGAGAATGGAGCCAACCCAGAGAGAGTGGGGCAGATACACGGAGAGACAACAGATCCTGGGGGCACTTTCTGTGCACCTGGATTCAGCCACGCCTGTAGTCTTCTCTCCTCTGGTCTTTTCAGTTTGAGAACTCCACCATACCATGCCTTAGAGAGTCCTGATATGGTCTGATCAGTCCACCTCTGTGATTCTGATCAAGGGCCCACATGACCCCAGTTCTTAGGAACTTTGTTAGAGATTAATTGCTATGATAGCCCATTTCATATGTCAACTTGACTGGACTTGGAGATGCTCAGATGGCTGGTAGAAATTGTTTCTAGGTGTGTCTGTTAGAGTGTTTCTGGAAGAGACTGGCATGTGATTCAGTGGACTGAATAAA
The DNA here is from genome assembly GCA_006410675.1 of Oreotragus oreotragus. Classification (NCBI taxonomy): domain Eukaryota; kingdom Metazoa; phylum Chordata; class Mammalia; order Artiodactyla; family Bovidae; genus Oreotragus; species Oreotragus oreotragus. Next base: position 248,953 of record SJYX01000201.1, read on the forward strand.
CAGGATGACCCTCACCAGTACAGGTGGGCATCACTCAATCTGATGAAGGCCTCACTAGAACAGTAAGGCAGAAGAAAAACAAATTTTCTCTCCTTGTTTGCACTGGAATATCTGCTTCCTCCTGCCCTTGGACATCTGTGTTCACGTTTCTCAGGTCCTTGAACTCAGACTGGGACTTGTCCTATCAACCCCCTGATTCTCAAGACTTTTGATTTAGACTGAATTTTGCCACCGGCTTTCTTGGTTCCCAACTGGCAGACAGCAGATCCTGGGCCTTCTTAACCTCTTAATCATGTGACCCAATTTCTAACATAAATCTCCTCCTGTCTATCTGTACATTTACATCTACATCTATACCTGTATATCTATATATCCTATTGTTTCTGTTTCTCTGGATAACTCCTGATAACACAATTGCTTCACTTTTATCAAATAACAGTATCAGTCTTAGATGATCTGCAGAACTCGGTGTGGGTACTCAAACATTGTCCTGGTTGCAGGATGATTCCCAGGCCTATTTTGAACGTGTCATGTTTGTAAATTAATTGGAGAAAATGATTCAAACAAATTAAAAAAATGAACAGTACATTCTGAGTAGCAAGAGGTGGTTTACATCCCTTAAGTGCTCTTATTCTTGGTCGGTATTAAAATACTCTTTCTGGCAGAAAGTCAGAAGGCTTTGGTGTGAATATAAACTGTGACAGCCCTGTGGATCCACTCATCCCAGCAAAGACTCTAATTTTACCTTAAATAAGAGAAAGAGAAAAAGTTAGGAATTACATGGAAGATTGTTCTTTAAAGATATTATGGAAACTATATGGGTCTCATTACTGATGGAGAATGCCAGAGTTCTGGGAACAAAATAAAGATTTCATTGCTGACAGGAGGATGACTGTAAGCTGATCGCTGCTAGGCGTTTGCAAGGAGAGCTCTGGACCTAACATAGAGATAGGATGGGGTCCCTCTAACTCTCTGATTCTCCACCTCAGCATTAATGCCACTGAGATGGAAGAATGCTCTGCCCTGAGCATCTTAGAATCTTCAACACCATACCCGGCTTCAACTCACAAGATGCCAGCGACATCCTCCACCTTAGTTGTGACAAGCAAAGATGTCTCCAGAGATGTGTCCCCTGGAGGACAAACCCCTCCCTCTGAGAATCACTGTTGCACTCCACATCATTCTCCTGCCTTTGCCCTCCATCTGAAGTGAGACAACAAGCCAGATCTGTACTGGAAACTGGTGCATCCTGACAAACATCCAGGTACATCCGTGCCAAATATTTATAACTGTGCTATGCATCTGAAAGAACATGGGCTTGAGAGACAGGCAGAGGTGAGCTCAAATCCTAGATCTTCCCAGCTGGGGCACACTGTCTAGTTTTTCTGAGTTGCAGCTTCCTGATCTGTAAAATGGGAAGGATAATTCCCTACTCAAAATGGTGGCTTGGATTAAGGTTGAATTGCTACATGTTCAGAAGTTGAATATTTAGATTTCTTAGTTGTTAAGCGTTTGGGATGTTTGAATATCAGAGGCGGCACATAGGAAGCACTCAATACAGGGTAGGCCCATTAATTTTGGTCACTGTTGCCTGGCGTTTGGGAGTAGGCATGGGAGTGGTGAGGGGTGGGTGGGAGTTTGGTGTGTTGGAGAGGGCAGGAAAGGGGCAGAAATACAAAAGCATGAAAGCACACTAAACACGCTTCCTGTCAGCACTCATAATCTCATTAGGGAGGTACGCTTCCCACATTGAAAACTGTCTATCATAGTAACAAGAGGCAATCCTTGGTGATATCTGAAGAAGAGAAATAAAAGAGCCGGGAGGGAGGGATGTAATGCTGTGTGGGGCCCTAGTCAGCCTCTCATCGGGAAGCACAGAGCAGCCGGCCCTGGGACGGGCTGCGGAGGCACCTGGCCAGCACTGGCCGGGAAGGGAGTTGGGCTCCAGCCTCAGGACGCACCTTGACCTGGTGGAGGCCGTGTGCAGCTGCCTCTGACTTTCCTCAAAGTAACCGATGACTGCCCTCCTTCCCCAATCCTAGGGATTTGTTTTATGTTTTCCTCAAAGGATCCAGGGTGAGCGTGACGCCGGCACATAAATCTCAGTCAAAGACGAGGGTCAGTGGGAGGACAGGTCAGGAAGGAGAAAGCCCAAACACACCCGGGAAGGGCGGCCCATTCACATCACCCCCGCCGGGGCAGTCCAAGGCCTGGGGCCGCCTCCCTGTGGCCACTGCCCAGGCCCAGGTCTCCGGGGTCAGCGGTCACCAGCCCTGAGAGAGGCAGCACCTCCGGCTGCTGTTCAAATGAGAGAGAGCGCCCTGCCAGGTGCTGCTGTGGCTCGCTCACCAGTCTGAGTCCACTGGTAGTGACTCAGTTTCCTAAGCATTTCTGGCATCGATGCCCCAGCTCGGCAGGGTGGTGTTCAGGCAAACCATGAGCCTCCCACCGGTGTTACTCCTCAGCTTCTTGCTGCCAAAATCTAACAGCTCTCCACCCTTTATGCCACCCTCCACACTTAAACAAAACAGAAAGAAATTCACTTGAAGCGGTCTGTGTAGAGATACAACCCTGAACGACCAACAGATACTGGTGGTTGGAAACAGAATTAGAAGTTCAGAAGTTCAAGAACTTGGGAAGCAGTTTTAATCAACAGGTCTCAGGATCCCTAACTTTCTGCATGGATCATTCCTCCTCTCCTTCAAGGCAGAGCTCAGTGCCCCATCACCAGGTAGGCCCACCTAGACCGCCTGCGCATAATAGTGAAGCTGGGCCTTCGATTGCTCTTAGACTGCTCTGTTTTATTCCTGTGGTCCTTGCCACCTTCTAATGCTCCTCATAACTCATTATCATAGGGTTTGTTGTTGATGGCCTGTCTTCTGTCTCTAGAATGAGAGCTCCATGAGTCAGGGCTTTAATCTGTTTTGTTCTTTTGTTCACTCACGTCTCCCAAATACCTGGACCAGTGCCTGACACATGGAAACCACTAACAAATATTTACTGGATGTGTGAAGAAATGAAGAAATGAACAAGTAAGTAGGCAAACAATGCTTGCTGAAGGGTGTAGTTTAGAATGTAGGCTTCAGGTTTAGCTCTCCCCTTCTCTGCAAAAGGTTGAGTTACTGAAGAATTTGGAATAATCAGAGTTGGCCAATTTGGAAGTGATATCCCTGGAAGATGGTTAAGTGTCTCAGCACTGGGGACAGTCACATGCAAGGAAGGAGGAGAAAAAGTCCCCATTCCAGATGTCCAGTTGGTCTCTAAGCTCTCTTAAGTCCCGTCCATTTGGATGGTGTCAAGATTTTCGCTGCATTAGCTGGTGCCTTCCCCTGTTCCAGAGAGAAGTGTCCAGCTCTGTACATTTCCAGAATGAGACCAAGGCAAGACTGGTAAAGTGACGGGCCTGGAAGGCCTTTTCCTGAGATCCATGATCTTGAAGAGTTGGAGGAATGCACCAGAGCAGGGGTTGTTTTGAGTCTTATTCTCTCAGTTGCAGGGAGCAGAAAACCCAGTTTAGACCAGCATAAGCAAAATAAGGAGCTCTCACTTGTAACAGAGTGGGCTAGGCAGGAGTGGAAGGACCACACGCTCACCTCCACTCACAAGCCCACCAAAATCACAACTCACTGCTGACCCACCATTGATAAAAAAGACTGGGCATTCTCTACCCAAAGACATAAAGCAGCAGCCAAAACAAGACGGTAGGAGGGACGTGCTCGTGATATAATCAAATCTCATACCTCCCAGGGTGGGTGGTTCACAAGCTGGAGAACAAGCACATCACAGAAATGCTCCCACAGGAGTGAGAGCTCTTGAGTTCCACACCAGCTCAGAAGCCTGGAGATCTGGCATCTGCAAGAGGAGCCCCCAGAGCATCTGGCTTTGAAGGCCAGCGCGGCTTGATGACAACAGCTCCACAGGGGGAGATAGAGGCTCCACTCTTGGAGGAAGCACACAAGGTCTCATGCCTCATGGGACCCAGGAGAAAAGTGGTGACTCCGTAGGATCCTGGGCCATACCTACCTGCTGGTCTTGGAGGGTTTCTGGGGGGTGGGGGTGGGGGGACGGGGGCAGTGCAGGAAAGCTGCGGTTCACTATGAGGACAAGGACATTGGTGCAGGAGGTACCAGGGAGTAATGATCAGCTTGAGCTCTTCTGAAGGTGGCCATTTTGGCACCAAGACATGGCCTCACCCAACAGCCTGCAGGCTCCAGTGCTGGATGCCTCAGCGGTCTGTTGGTTGGATTCTCCTTATATCGGGGTGGGTAGTCGTCTGTCTGACGGATTTCTGAAAGACTCGGGTGTCGGTGGAGATCTGTGAGGGGTACTGTACGGGGACGGGTGGGTGGTTTCCCGTCCGGGTCTTCTCTTGGTGGTAGGCCGTCGGACACCCTAGTTCAGGTGTGTGTGTCTAGTCTTGAGTAGGACCCTGGTCGACCGGGGACCGGGAATCCACTGGTCTCCCGTCACGGGGCAACCCTGGGTGTCTTGTAGGGGATGTCTCCCGGTGAAGACGTTCCCGCTCTTTGTATTGATTTAAAGATGTCTGTATTTTCATGTTCATCTATAAATGTTACTCTACCGTTTCCTTATACAAAGCCTACTTCCTTGTTCTAAATGGGGTCTTGTTGATTCACTGCTAGATGGTCTCTTTCTCCAGTGTCGCAAATAACATTTCAAGTGTCGTCAATAGGGTTCTAGGTTCTGGAACCCTTTTCTTGTTTACATGTCTCGCTTTTCAATGGACATTGTTTATGAAATCCTCATAGGATTAATTAAGTCTTCAAATTTACTATAATGAACTTGAATCGAAGAAGGACAGAGAGGCTAGACGCTGACGATATAACCAAATTAAGAGTCAGGGGAATCATAGACAGACCGACGAGATTCGAGGGTACGGACATTGTTCACGTTTCACTCTCGGCCGAAGGACTGGCCGAGTTGTTTTCAGATTCTAGTGACCGAGACTCACCGACCTGAATTTTATGGGGACTTAGTTAGAGACACCGGTCCCCTTACCTCCCTCGGTTAGTCAGTGCACGAGATAGGTTTTAGGTCCCCACCTCAGTCGCAGGGACCTACGGTTATTTAGTCCTCATCTCCTCTTCATCTAAGAGTTTACTTTTACTCTTACAATAGGATCCTTCCTTCTCACCTACGGAACCTCCCTTTTGTTGTTTGTCGATAAGGTTACACATTTTACTTTGGGTACATCTCGTCTGTCCGTCTTACCAAGGTGGAGCTTCCGGTTGAGGTTAACTGATAGTCACCAAGAGACCTTACGGTACAACTCTTTATCAGACTCTACCTCGGTTCCTTTTTGTCTCACAGTACTGACTAATCTTTATAGACGATACACGAGTCTTTTGTCACCCCACGGTCTATAAACAAGAATAAAATTTAGGCATTAGCCAGTGAAACCAATTACAAATTAAAGCATGCAGAAAGTGACAATTACGCTAGGTCATGTCAGTTTTGAAACTTGCAATGAGTTTATTAAAGTCCTGGTAGTTTATTTTGTATACATTCGGTCAGGACAAAGAGTAGGACACTAATTAGCAAGGCCACTCATCACCACTGAAGTCAACCTGTGATCCTGAAACCAGGTGACATTTACCCTCACCTTTTCCATTGGTGGCATTGCCAAGACTGTCTATGATGTGACCCTGGTCAGCACTTGTCAACTGGCCTTAGGTTAGTCATCACTTGCTTGCTCTTTTTTTCCCCCTTGTTCAACAAATCTCGATCAAGCCCCTCTCTATGATAGGCACTATGCTAGGAACCACATAGAGTGGTGATCGAAGTAGAGACCAAAGCTGGCCCTTGTCCTCACTGAGTTTCTTCTTCCTTGAGAGCAGCCCTGATGACAATGTCTCTGTTTATTCCTGATTTGTCATCTTCAAAGAAATCATGTTCAGGTATATTCCATTCCAGCCCAGTGAACCTATTATCATGTCCGCTGCTTAGAAATGTCACAATTCCTACCCTTGGCAGAGAACGTCAGGTGGCTAAGGCACAAGTGTCCACCTCCACCCCGCCCCACCCAGTATCCACAGAAACATACGTTCCAAAAAGATTTGTTGGGAAAAGAACAAATGTACAGAGCGAAAAGTTACCTGTAACAAATACTCTAGGAGTATCTGAATCAATTCAGAAGTTTTTCAGAAGTTTAAATGATATTTAAACTTCTCAACAAAGCCCTCTTGTGGTGGCTGAATGATGATGTCACAGACAGGATCTCACTCAACACTGCCATCAGTCCCAATGGGAAGGTGCTCTTATTAACAACATCACTGTCTTGCCATTAAGAAAGCCGAGGTCAGGGAAGTTCAGTGACTTTCTAAACACCACACAAGGAACGAATGATGGAGCTGGAGTCCAGTCTCTGTCGCTCATCCCAAGGACTAGGCTTCTAAGCACTAGGTGGTACTGCCAGGCCATGATCACCTGGGAACAGAGGTAGTATGGTTTAGACTATATATGGGACCCCAGAGGCCCCATGGGAGGAGGAGCTTAAGAACGAGTAATTAATGACTGCATTTGTGTCTCTGCTTTTTGAATTAGTCAACTTGGGCTGCTGAAACAAAATACCAGATTGGGTGGCTTAAACAACAAAAGCTGTTTTCCACAGTTCTGGAGACTAGAAGTCCGCGATCAAGGTGCTGGCAAAGTTAGTTTTTGGAGTGAGCTCTCTTCCTGGTTTGTAGACTGCCGCCTTTTTGTTGGCACATGGCCTGTCCTCTGTGCATGCATGCAGAGAGATACAGAGAGATACGAGTAGGGGAGCGGGGAGCAAGTATGAGGGAAGGCGAGAGGGAGTTCTAGTGTCTCCTCTTATAAGAACACTGATCCTATTAGGTAAAGGGCCTACCCTTATGACCTCATTTAACCTCAGTTACTTTCTTAGAGGTCGTGTCCCCAAATATGGCCACTTGTCAGAGGAGTTAGGGCTTCAACATATGAATTTGTGGGGGACAGAAATATTAGGTCCATGACTTCCACAGGGGTCTTAGATGTTATTTAGAGAAGGTCATTATGCATACTGGGTGTCTCTAGTGGTGGGACATTAACTTTGCTAATAAACTTACAGATGATCAAGGCATTCTGTGGCAGAGATTAGCCATTGATTAGTTATAGGGGGTTAATAATCTAATGACATCTAATTCCGTTCGGTGGATAGGGCCCAAGCCCTGGGACCGGTGCCAGTGTTATGCTTTTCTCTCTGCTCCTGGTGGACGCAAGGGCCAGAGATAATAACCATCATGTATTCCAAAGTCTTCTGGCAGAGTCCTAAGGTCATATAATTTTCTTCTTTGTAGTAAACATAACTCCTGATGAGTTTAACTGAACGGGATTTAATTTGTACATCTTTGTAAGAACTTCTGTGAAAAGAATCTGACCAGAAAAGTTCAAAGTTCATTTTGNCTCTCTGCTCCTGGTGGACGCAAGGGCCAGAGATAATAACCATCATGTATTCCAAAGTCTTCTGGCAGAGTCCTAAGGTCATATAATTTTCTTCTTTGTAGTAAACATAACTCCTGATGAGTTTAACTGAACGGGATTTAATTTGTACATCTTTGTAAGAACTTCTGTGAAAAGAATCTGACCAGAAAAGTTCAAAGTTCATTTTGTCGTTTTCTGCTCTTTGCTTGAGAGACATTCCCTGTGTGTACAAAAGTGTGTCACTATATCTACGGGACCCTTTTGAATTGAGCTAGGCTTTCATAGGTTTAGCAGGCTACTGGAAATTTTTTCCTTTTCTAATCTCTCATGTAGGTATCCTTCTGCCAAATGGATCGTTGTGGGTCTATGGAATTAGAGGTGTGGTTATTGCCTTACTGAGTTTTATTATCTCTTCCCGGAGCTTCCCATCCAAGTATAACATCCACGCTTTTCATGGAGGCAGCAACCTCACCTGGAGGTGCTTGAGTTCTTACGGATGGGCCAGCACTGGCCACAAGGAGTCAGTCCAGTGGGTCCGCATCACAGGGATTTAGGAATTTAGGGATGAAATTAAAATTTTGCAAGGGTTATATTTCAGAACTGAAAGAATGTAAAAGCCCTGTAGGAAAGAGATTCTCCAGTTCCCTCCCTGACCAGGAATGTCTGGCAAAGTAGATTCTGATGGGCCCGCCTGTAAATGTTTCTTCACTGCAGAGCTGAAGATCATTATCCTGATACCCGGTCATGAGCTCTGAGAGGATAACCCTTTTCTTCTGGGTGAGCCCATGTTTTCCATGCCTCGGAGGTCTTGGCGTCATGAAGGGAGAGGCCATCTGATGGTCAAGTTTCCTAGGGAGTGGGCCGTCACAGGTCCAGGTGCTGCGTGCTCAGTTCCCACTTGGCTTTATGAGCAAGGAGCAAAGCTGGAGAGGAGCCTAGGAAGGAGCTCTCGACTGGGTCCTGCCCCTGCCCTTCTGCCCCACCCTCACCTACTGCACGAGATGGAACAGAGAGATGTGAGAGGCGATTCAAAGTGACCGAATCCAAGCCAAACCAAACTAAACAAATTAGGGTTTTATAACTGAACGTTATGAAAGTAACTGCAAAGTTCACAATCAACAGTACAATTAGAGGAACCTAACTCAGTTAACACACGCATATGGAGTTCTCATGGCCTTCCTTGGTGGCTTAGTGGTAAAGAATTCACACGCCATTGCAGGAGACGCAAGAGACAAATGACGCAGGGTTGATCCCTGGATTGGGCAGATCCCCTGGAGAAGGAAGCGGCAACCCACTTCAGTGACCTTGCCTAGGACAATTCCATAGACAAAGGAGCCTAGCGGGCTACAGTCCACGGGTCCTCAAAGAGTCAGACACAACTTGGCAACTAAACAGCAGCAACAGAGAGTTGCGATGAATCTGTATCTCTCCACCTCTCGGCTCTGCCCTCCTTTTTGTTGTCTTCAGTCACTGGTGGGCTTTTCCCACATGGAAGCAAGACGGGTATCAACCACTCTGGGCCGCATCCTAGCAGCTCAGCAACCCCAACAGAAAGATAAACCACCTTTCCCAGTAATCCCAGCAAACATCTCTAGGCTCACTCTTGTTAACTTAACTTGGGTCTTCTTTCCACTCACAGAAGCGAGGGCTGGAGTCGCCCTTATTTAATCCACATGGTCTGAGAGAGAAGAGGAAGTATAATTTCACAAGTGGAGATTTGGGTGTTGTATCCAGAAAAAGAGGGCATGAAAAAAAACCTCATACCTATGGACAAATGCTTTAAGATACCAGGGTGAAAGTGGATTTTTGAGCAATCTCAAGTCTGGAAGATTAAAATTGGTAAAATATTATATCTGTGGTAAATGTTTGCATTATAGAACAATTACCCCAGCACAACAATAAATTGCCTACCTATGGGTCTGTAGACTCCAAGATTATAGTTGAGGAGGGCACACACACACAAACAAAACTACAGCTAAAGCATTAAGAGATGTTGAATTAATACAAATTTGTGAGGGGAAAAAAGCATGCTTTAGTCAATGAATGAGAATGTAGAGTTTTACTTATTAGGGTCAAGTTTACATGCATTAAAAAATCCTCCCTTGAGACTTCATCAACTTTTATAATTGGAGTACAAAAGTTAAGTATTTTAGTTGGGGGAAAAGGAAAAGAGCAAGCTTTCCAACTACATGTCTGCTCAGCTGGTCAGGGACAGTGGGAGAGAGGGTTGATAAAAGCTCAAATCAGCAATGTTATCGCTCAGGCCTGGGGAGCTACTACTGGCTGGCTGGGTGGGTCCATTCATGGATCCATACATAGTCGCATTGCCCCTTAGCCACTCTTGCCTCTCAAGGGGTGTCATGAGAACACATCTGAGATCAGGACCTGGACACCACGTGGGGGATGAGATGGCTTCATTTCACTACCTTTGAAACTGTCACCAGAAATCCAGACATAGGATATTGAAGATCTCTTTTTTAAAAAGCTGAAAGAATCGATTCCTCGATGTTGGCTAGCTCTTCCTCCATGGGGCTTGAGGTCACTAGCCCATGCAATATAAGAGCGTGATTGATTGCCATGGCATCATATATAATAATAATAAAAGATGTGTTACTGATACCCTGATACCATAAGAGCTATGTTTATCTTGTTCTTCCCTTATTTTTCATCTGTATCAGTGTGGTTTATGTAAACCTGACGCATTTGTGTATGTGAAACAGATGCAGGGCAAAGCACAGTCGTGTCTGTTTGAACCATATTTTTTTAATCATAGACATGATTTATGAAAATGTTCTAGGCGTATGAGTTTTTTCTTTCTCTCTCAAACAAAATGCATGGTAATTATAAATCTAACATTCAATTTTTCTGGTACTTGAAGAGCTAGAAGTAAAGTTTTAAAGTTGCTTTGCCTAATCTGTCTTCATTAGGTGTTGTAAGAGAAACTGCATGAGTTTCTGCAGATGCAAATTAGAATTTGAGAAAAGATTTTTGCTCTTCAAATGCATGATATGAAATGGCTTCTCAACCATATGGAGCCACATCCCCTAAACACTCTCCACCACTGAGGGACTGGGTGCGGTTTCCCCTGCCGTCTCTCCGTGAATGGCAGAAAGAAAGGACCTTTCCCAACCTCCACCTCCGATGGAGCAACTCACACAGTGTTTCCATGAGAGAGATTATTAACCCAAGTTTTACCATGGCAAATGGCCCATTGCCTCTCAGATTTCTTGGACCTACAACTTAGAAGTCTTGTCCTTCACCCTCATGTCCAATCCATGACCAGTTCGTGACTGTGGGTTGCATAGAGTTTATCTCCTTCATGCTTTTTTAGAATCTATCTGCTTCTCTACACCACACATCCTAGAGACCAAAGCATCACCACCTTCCTCGTGGCCATAAAATCGCCCTTAAATAACGTCCATTTTGAAAGCCATTCTTGCCCTCTTCAGCTCGAACCTTTTCTTCCACAGCCAGACCTACAGCTGGAGTAAGGGCTACCTGCCAGGAGCTGTGGTCTTCAGCAGAATGACTGGCTGACTGATGAATAATGAATAAATACTCCAATCTCTCTCTCTCTCCTTTCCCATTTCCACATCCTCTGGCACCTTTCACTGACTGAACCCAACTCAGATGTAGACCACAGCAAGGCCCAGCAGATGAACTTGGCAGAGGGCAGCCTTCCTAGGGTACAGAGCAGAAAGAGCAGGACGAGAAGGGCAGAGAGTGAATTCAGAAGCACAGAGAAACCAACCCCCACACAGCTCCTTGGTTTAGCATCCTTCCAGTGGCACCCCAGTGTGCTCAGGTCTGATGCCTGGTAGCCCATTCAAATAGTCAGAAGTCAAAGTGTTAGAATTAAAGAAAAAAAGAATAGTACTTTTCTTACTTTTTCCTAGCTATAGTAAGAAGCTGATGCCAAGACCTGTTTTATGAGAAGATTTTCTGAGATTAGCACATTGTTCAAATGGATGCTGTTAAATTAATGTTATTTAAAGAGCTTGTAGGTGGTCTCTGCAGTCTTGTTTATGTAGCTACTTTCTCGTAACTTCCCACATTTCTTCCATTATGGCCTGTGCAAAATGCAAATGACACACCAGTCCCATCGGAATGATCCCGATTCTGAGTTCCTTTCCATGAACAGAGCTGCCTTGTCCCTGGGATTCATGCAAAGATGAATCAAGTCTGTTCACACAAGACCAACATGGGCAATAGCTTGCTCTAGCATACTTGCTAGCCTTTACAAAAAGGCAGATGTTTGCAATAGTAGCTCTAAACTAATAAGAGCTTTTTCCTGTGCCAAAGGAGACATCACTTAAATGCACGTTTTAAAGAAAATAGTGATCTGTTTCTGTCATCTATTTTACGCCATGGCTTTCTTCTTTGTCTTCCTTTTACCCTCCTTTTCCACAAAACTGAAAAGCTGCATTGCAGACTGAAGAAGCTGAAAGGTGGAAATAGGGAGAAATAGCCTTTGAAGAGAGTTGTGAGCATGCTCTACTTCTTACCTTACCCCCAGTCTCCATCCACTGTGTGTGAGGGTTGCTTCCTCTTAAGCCCAAGGCACAGAGTGAGGTTTCAAGCTCATCCTTAGGAAGCAGACAGACTTCCTGGAAACTCTGGGGCTATGGAGACTGTGCTGGGCCATTGTCTGAAAGGCATGGGAGAGGGTGACCTCTCTGAGCACAGCCCACACTTCCAGAATGCTTCCTCCGGACCACAAGCCGGCCACATAGGACAGTCCCAGTCTGGAGGGCGTCAGGAGGGACAATGGATGGGGTGAACCTCACCAGGGGAAAGTGGGGAGCAGCCTGTGGGGAGATTTTGATCTACATAAAGGGCCTGAAGAGATCTCCAGTGATGAAGTGTCAGATGAGCCAGACTCCCCGGCAACCCAACATCAGCCATGGCCAGAGAAAACCAACATCAAGTTACAGTAGGGTTGATCCAGAAGGACCTTTCCTACCTTTTAACTCTCCCAGGCCTGGCGGAGTCAGAAACACAGCGACCAGGGCCAAAAAGATGAGAAAGATGGGGACATGAAGAAAGATCTGCACGTCTCTTCCTCCATTAGAGGTCTCAGCTGGAGGCCACCTGAGCTGGGAAGAGGCAAAGCTTTACCTTGAAGTGGAATTTTGACTATTACATGAAACTGCACATTATTTTTCAAAATGACACGATTTCTGAGACCATCTCTAGACTTTTTTCCAAGAGAGGGAAAGAGTTGCCCCCAAAAATGGGTTTGAATGGGCAAATGGGAGGAAAAAGGTGTTGTGTGTTGCCATCTAATGGAGTAGCGGTCTTTATGACTTAGAGGTCAAGTCTAAGTAGGAGACTCGGGTTCTATCCCTGGGTCAGGAAAATCCCCTGGAGAAGGAAATGGCAACCCACTCCAGTATTTTTGCCTGGGAAATCCCATGGACAGAGGAGCCTGGCAGGCTATAGTCCAGGGGGTCGCAAGAGTCAGACGTGACTTAGCGATGAAACAACACAACATATCTACCTGCCTTTAAAAATTACAGAAATGATATGCAAACTTGCCACCTCCAAACAAACATAAACATTGTTCTTAAACCCAATGCCCCATTTGATTTCCACCTGTCTTCACCACCTGTAACCTTTATATTCCTATAAAGCATTTACCTATGTAAAGCTTTCTTCTTTCTTTTCTCTTATCTCCTATCGTTTGATCCTTGTAGCAACTTCTTGCAGGAACAGAGTGGAGCACCAACTCCGCTTTAGGAGGGGTAGGGCTGAGGCTCACGGATGTCACAGATGTGTGCACACCGGCTTGGTGGCAGGCAGAGCTCTAGCCTCAGGCTGCACTGCATCCTAAGCAGGGACTGGTTAAGCAGCCCTTTCCCTGAGGACATCAAGGTTTGTCTTCTCCTCTTTCCCCCTTTTCTCCCTGTAACTCACCCTTTGGAAGGGAATCTTGGTTTGCATCCTTGGTATGTTGCCCTGCTCTGCTGCCCCTGCGTGCCTTTCCTGTTAATGGAAGGCCTGGCACCCCTACACCTTAGTCATGCCCAATTCATCTTAGTGGACGGGTCAGCCAGCGTTTACTCAGGCCTGATGCCACTGGGCAGAGTCTTCTACAACACCAACAGCGATGGCCAATGAGGAGGCTTGCTTAGTTCGAGTTCATTGCCTTTTGGCATTGGTACCCGATGCCTTTGGGACAGATCCATGGCATTCCTTTATGAGGTACAATGACCATCTCTTGGGCAGTTTGGGAGCCCCCTGGTGTCATTTCGTTTGGCACTTAAGGCTGGAAGCCACCCCTGGGCTTCTCTCAGGGTTTGGAATCATCGCCTTGTAGCTCAGAATGGGCGATGCTTCATTAAATAGCCAACTCTGCATGGCTCTTTATAAGAAGGAGGCTGTAACATGCATGCTGGAAGGATACAGGGGAAAGTTTTTCAGATGGATACCTTCCTTTCTGGCCTCTTGAAATCCAACTTAAACTTCTAATCAATTGAGGAAATGCCATGTCCGTTGTTTGGGTCATCATAAAACATCATGGAAACCAATGTATCATCTGGGATTCTCTGGAGGAAAATGAGAACAGGGGTTCCCCCAGCTCTAGTGTCCCATTCAGGCCACCCTTCGGGTGACTTCATTTTCCTCATCCATATGACCAATTTATTTTTTTAAACTCCAAATCTGAATTTCCCCTTTACTAACTAGCCATGATTTGTGATTGGGGTATCAAAGGACTGTCAGAATACTGCTGTTGTTAAAAGTGTAGCTTTGGAATCAGTCCTGAGTCTGAATGTTGGATTAACTCCTTTCTGTAAGCGAGAACTTGGCCAAGATTATTAGTTACTGGCTGCTGCTGAGCCTCCGTGTTTTACCTGTGCAGTGGTTTTCAGTGTGAGACCTGGACTAGGAGCTTCGACATCACTGAGGAATCTGTTAGGAATATGCCTTTTTCCAGCAACCTACCCCTGGAACTCAACTGAATCAAAAACTCCAGAGGTGGGACTAGCATGTTGAAAGCACCCTTCTCAGTGGTCTCCCTGGGCCAAAGCTTGAGACCTCCCCCTGCTCTGTATAGTAGAGTGAAGGTCTTGCCTTGATTGGGTTCAAGTTTGTGATTTAATGAGGGGACAAGCTGTGCTGGTCAGCGCTCTGCCCTGACACCTCTGTCCTGGGGCCCAGAGATATGAGCTCTGTGTCAGTGGGTGAGCACACAAAAGGGAAGCGAGGTTTAGCCACGTCTCTGCGGCACTGCTGTGCTGGTATCTGTATAAGTGGCTGGGAGACAGTCTCTCAGGTCCTGAGGGAGCTCTAATAGGGAAAGGCAGTCAGTGCAAGGATGCTCAATGAGCACAGAAGATGCTTGGTGAGGTGGAGCCCTTGAGGGACACGGGCAGGCACCGCAGCAAATCTTCAGGTCCACACTCAGGTCTTAAGACAACCCTGACGTCGTCTGAATGAGGCTGCAGGCTTCCGGCCCCTCACAAGCTGCTCATCTTGGCGACATCTGGGGGAACTATCTGTTTCTTTGTTCTCCATCTCTCTGAACTTGGCTTGCTGGTGGGATTGGCAGGACCTTCTCACAAGGAGAAGGGTAGGGGAGTCTCCAGTTGCCCGACTCTCCGAGCGTCACACGTTTGCTCCTCTGCCGAGCAGGACACTCCAGCCCTGTGCACATAGTTCCTGCATGACCACCGTTCTCTCCAGGAGCAGGGTGAACCGCCCCCCTCAGTCACGCTGAGCCCAGGCTTTTCAGCTCCTTTGTAGAGCCATGTGCCCAGGGGCGCAGGGAAGCCTGGAAATGTCTGCTGAAGAAAACAGGGCCCTGCCTGGAAGGCACTGGAACTGGGGCCTCCCAGGTGGCCACGGAATCCCTGGTCTCCGCAGGTAGAATGTGAGAGCACAGAGGGAGGAAGGCGTCAGGCGATGCTGACAAGGCAGGGTGCCAGCCTTCTGGCTCTGCTTGTGATGAGCGGCAGCCTCCTGCCTGGCATGTGGTCAACACCAGATCTCTGCTCCATCCGGATCAGAAAGTAGTCGCGAGGAGCCGTGCCTTTTCACTGGAGTCACCCTCTGCTTCATCTAAGCACTTCACGTTCCGAGAAAGAAAATGCACGCTCTCTGAAAACCTTTCCCGGCCCCATGAGGATCCAAAAACCAGAGTGAGAAAAGAACAGGGACTGCTGGACACTGACGTCTCAACAGACTTCCCTGTAGAAGCGCGCCCCCCGCGGGAGGCGGCAGGTAGACGCACAGGCACACGGCGCCTTCTGAGGGTGAGACCCAGATCCCTGCTAGTTTCTCCTCGTATTGTTTCTTCAGCTTTACACGGGGCTCTCTAATCTCTGTTTGGGGATTCCACTGTGACTGTTTCTGATGTATTATTACTGCTAAATTTGTTGTGGGCAGAATGAATAATGACTGTTATCCTTGAAAGGAGACTTACAATGCAGGTATGGGTTCATTTACATCTTGGCTCAAGCACTGCCCATCCTATGTGGCGGATTCAGGGGAGAGAGGCATGTACTTTAAAAAACAAAAACAAAAACTGAATCTAAATAATGTGAGCCCCACACTTCCTCCATGAGGTTGCTCAGTGTCCGCTACAGGGTGAGCAAGGCGGTGGTGTTTGCAAGGGTGGTGGAGAGACACACCCCAAACGCGGATCATGAACAGAGTTACCACTAGTTCAAAAGGAATAAGGGCCCCAGATCTGTGTTCAAGGACCTGCCGATTCCCTAGGTCTCCTTCCCGCTTGCTGACTGCTGCTCCTGACAAACTCAGTGGGGCATGATGGTGCTCATTTTTCTACTAGAAAGAAGTAGGACAAAATTGTAACTACAAGTGGGACAATGTGACCAAGAGCAGATTAATGCCTGTTTGACTAATTGCGCATCTTCCCCACAGTGAAACCCTGACTAATGAAGAACACACCAAGTCCTGCAGGCCAGAGGGAAGGGCACCTCAGTGCTCAGGATTTTATCATCACTACTCGGACATGACTGCTTTGCCGCTCATCCCTGCCCTGGTACTACACGCTCACCTCTGAGCTGAGAGTTCCAAAGAATTTGGGCTTAAATGCACTGTGGTCATTCTTGCTTGTTGGTCTCCATGGAGAGAGACATTCGCAGTCAAGTCACACTAAGCCTGGATTCTGAGGAAGCATGAGGGGTGCACACGCAGGAGGATGGCAGGATGGAAGCCACAGGATAGGAGGAAAAGACTCTGCAGGCAGAGGGAATGGCCCGGAGTGGGTTTGGAGGTGGGCATGGGGTCCACTGGAGAAGGGAATGGCAAGCCACTTCAGTATTCTTGCCTTGAGAACCCCATGAACAGTATGAAAAGGCAAAATGATAGGATATCAAAAGAGGAACTCCCCAGGTCATTAGGTGCCCAATATGCTACTGGAGATCAGTGGAGAAATAACTCCAGAAAGAATGAAGAGATGGACCCAAAGCAAAACAATACCGATGTGATTGGTTGTGGATGTGACTGGTGATAGGAGCAAGGTCTGATGCTGTAAAGAGCAGTATTGCATAGGAACCTGGAATATTAGTTAGGTCCATGAATGAAGGCAAATTGGAAGTGGTCAAACAGGAGATGGCAACAGTGAATGTCGACATTCTAGGAATCCACGAACTAAAATGGACTGGAATGGGTGAATTTAACTCAGATGACCATTATAACTACTACTGTGGGCAGGAATACCTTAGAACAAATGGAGTAGCCATTATGGTCAATAAAAGAGTCTGAAATGCAGTACTTGGATGCAATTTCAAAATGACAGAATGATCTCTGTTCGTTGCCAAGGCAAACCATTCAATATCATGGTAATCCAAGCTTATGCCCCAACCAGTAATGCTCAAGAAACTGAAGTTGAAAGGTTCCATGAAGACCTACAAGACCTTTTAGAACTAACACCCAAAAAAGATGTCCTTTTCATTATAGGGGACTGGAATGCAAAAGTAGGAAGTCAAGAAACACCTGGAGTAACAGGCAAATTTGGCCTTGGAGTACAGAATGAAGCAGGGCAAAGGCTAATAGAGTTTTGC
>SJYX01000201.1:269934-292021 GCA_006410675.1 Oreotragus oreotragus
ATGTCAAGGCTGTAGATTATCACCCTACTTATTTAACTCATGTGCATAGTACATCATGAGAAACGCTGGGCTGGAAGAAGCACAAGCTGGAATCAAGATTGTCAGGGGAAATATCAATAACCTCAGATATGCAGATGACACCACCATGGCAGAAAGTGAAGAAGAACTAAAAAGCCTCTTGATGAAAGTGAAAGAGGAGAGGGAAAAAGTTGGCTTAAAGCTCAACATTCAGAAAACTAAGATCATGGCATCTGGTCCCACCATTTCATGGGAAATAGATGGGGAAACAGTGTCAAACTTTATTTTGGGGGCCTCCAAAATCACTGCAGATGGTGACTGCAGCCATGAAATTAAAAGATGCTTACTCCTTGGAAGGAACGTTATGACCAACCTAGATAGCATATTCAAAAGCAGAGACGTTACTTTGCCAACAAAGGTCTGTGTAGTCAAGGCTATGGTTTTTCCTGCGGTCATGTATGGATGTGAGAATTGGACTGTGAAGAAAGCTGAGCACCAAAGAATCAATGCTTTTGATCTGTGGTGTTGGAGAAGACTCTTGAGAGTCCCTTGGACTGCAAGGAGATCCATCAGTCCATCCTAAAGGAGATCAGTCCTGGGTGTTCATTGGAAGGACTGATGCTAAAGCTGAAACTCCAATACTCTGGCCACCTCATGCGAAGAGTTGATTCACTGGAAAAGATCCTGATGCTGGGAGGGATTGGGGGCAGGAGGAGAAGGGGACAACAGAGGATGAGATGGCTGGATGGCATCACGGACTCGGTGGCTGTGAATCTGAGTGAACTCCGGGAGCTGGTGATGGACAGGGAGGCCTGGCGTGCTGCGATTCATGGGGTCACAAAGAGCTGGACACGACTGAGTGACTGGACTGAACTGAATTGTGGGCAGGAGGTGCTTGTGGGAGTCCTGGGGGGCTGGACTAAGGGATGTCAGGAGGCAGGGAGTGAGGCAAACATGGTAGGCTGGGAAGCTGCCATTTCATTGACTTTGCAAAGGACAGCCTTAGAGGGTTCCTGAGCCTGTGAATGATAAGATTGCATCTATGTTTTGGGAATGAAAGCTGGTGTTGAATGTGGAAGGTGAACTGAGAGAAAGAGGCAGGCAGCTGACCAGCCATTCAGAGGGCCCGAATCACTCTAGGCAAAGCTCTCTCGACAGCAGTGGAGACAGGGGTGGATGGCACAAGCTGATGTGAGGTCACCGTGGGGCAAGAGGTTTCGGTTGGGGGTGAAGAATAAGTTGCTGATGATCACGCCAAGCCTCTGTTGGTCCATCTCAGGCCGTGATTTGTGAGGAATGGTTCCCGAGGGCCTTGAAGCCCTGCAGACCTTCCCGGTAACCTCCCCTTGAAGGTCACCAGCAGTGAGACATCTGAGGGATGAGGCAAGCTTGCACAACTGGATTTTTCACCTGGGCCCAACCCGAGGTCTGCTACCTTCTGTGGGAGGGAGTTACTGGAAGCTTTGGAGAAGTAGCCTCCAATTCCATCCAGGAGGAGGTTTCTGAGTTACTCTGACTCATACATGGAGTCCTGAGTCCTGCCCACAGAGGAGCTGGCTGCTGTGAGAGCCACGTTCTGACCAAGGTGGGTTCTCATCCCTAATGAGACAAGCTCCTCGTTCACGGCATTACTGACCACTTCTTGCCTTGGGTGCTGCTTAATAACATAAATTCCTTTAATCCACATTCTAACATTTTATCACCACTTTAGTGATGAGAAATGGGCTCATCGGACTTCCTAAAACTGCTTTCCTCTAGATGTGTATAAGAGACAGATTGACTATGCCAAAGCCTTTGACTGTGTGGATCACAATAAACTGTGGAAAATTCTGAAAGAGATGGGAATACCAGACCACCTTGGGAGGGAGTTACTGGAAGCTTTGGAGAAGTAGCCTCCAATTCCATCCAGGAGGAGGTTTCTGAGTTACCCTGACTCATACATGGAGTCCTGAGTCCTGCCCACAGAGGAGCTGGCTGCTGTGAGAGCCAGGTCCTGACCAAGGTGGGTTCTCATCCCTAATGAGACAAGCTCCTCGTTCACTGCATTACTGACCACTTCTTGCCTTGGGTGCTGCTTAATAAACATAAATTCCTTTAATCCACATTCTAACATTTTATCACCACTTTAGTGATGAGAAATGGGCTCATCGGACTTCCTAAAACTGCTTTCCTCTCGTTTGCTTTCAAATTTTGATAAAAATAAATCAATTGGTTTTCTGGTCTATTAGTGCTTGCCACTTGATGTCTCTCTCTTTGTAATCTGAGCCATTCTTTTCTTCTCTGACAACCTTCTCAGGTTCTTCTGAGTGCCTCAGCAATCAGCCTTTTTTCACTCACTGATGTGGATACCTGATGGAGCCTTTCAACTGGAAAGTCATGTTGCTCAATTCTGTTCACATCATTTAGTTGCCCTCATCAGATACCTTGCTCTAGTGCTTCTCCAGGTTTATGACTTTGGATCTTTGACTGCCATTGTGAAAGGGTTTGGTTGGGAAGGAGAGCATGGAAATAAATGAGCGTGTGCTCAAGTCCTTGTGTTTAAAAGAGCTATTTTAAGTAGTTAAGTATTTTGAGCTATTTTAAGTATTTTAAGTATTTTTTGAAAACTCCATCAGAAACTGAGGCTCACATCACTCATCATTAGAGAAATGCAAATCAAAACTACAATGAGGCATTACCTCACACCAGTCAGAATGGCTATCATCAAAAAGTCTACAAACAAACGAACAAAAAGTCTACAAACAATAAACACTGGAGAGGATGTGGAATGCCCTCATCAGATACCTTGCTCTAGTGCTTCTCCAGGTTTATGACTTTGGATCTTTGACTGCCATTGTGATAGGGTTTGGTTGGGAAGGAGAGCATGGAAATAAATGAGCGTGTGCTCAAGTCCTTGTGTTTAAAAGAGCTGTTTTAAGTAGTTAAGTATTTTGAGCTATTTTAAGTATTCTAAGTATTTTTTGAAAACTCTATCAGAAACTGAGGCTCACATCACTCATCATTAGGGAAATGCAAATCAAAACTACAATGAGGCATTACCTCACACCAGTCAGAATGGCCATCATCAAAAAGTCTACAAACAAACGAACAAAAAGTCTACAAACAATAAACACTGGAGAGGATGTGGAAAGAAGGGAACCTCCTATTGATAAGAATGTNGAAATGCAAATCAAAACTACAATGAGGCATTACCTCACACCAGTCAGAATGGCTATCATCAAAAAGTCTACAAACAAACGAACAAAAAGTCTACAAACAATAAACACTGGAGAGGATGTGGAAAGAAGGGAACCTCCTATTGATAAGAATGTAAATTGGTACAGCCTCTATGAAGAATGCTATGAAAGTTCCTTAAAAAACTAAAAACAGAGTTACCATATGATCTAGCAGTCCCACTCTTGGGCATGTATCCAGTGAAAACCATAACTCACAGTGGCTAAGACTCTGCACGCCCAAAGCAGGGGGCCAGGGCTTGATACCTGGTCAGGAAACTAGATCCCACATGCAACAACTACAGATTCTGCATACTGCAACTAAGACCCAGCACAGCCAAAGAAACAAAACACGGGCACCCCCGTGTTCATTTCGCCACTATTTACAATAGCCAAGACATGGAAGCTACCTAAACGTCCACCAACAGATGAATGGATAAAGACGACACACACACACAATGGAATACTACTCAGTCATAGAAGAGAATGAAATACTTCCATTTGCAGCAACATGGATGGACCTGCCGATTATCAGACTAAGTGAAGTAAGTCAGATAGAAAAAGACAAATATCACATGATATCACTCATATGTGGCATCTAAAAAAAATCATACAAATGAACTTATTTACAAAACAGAAACAAACCCACAGAAACTGAAACTTATGGTTACCGAAACGGAAATGTGGTGGGAAGGATAAATTAGGAGTTTGGGATTAACATATACACATAAACTAAAAACAGAGTTACCATATGATCTAGCAGTCCCACTCTTGGGCATGTATCCAGTGAAAACCATAACTCACAGTGGCTAAGACTCTGCACGCCCAAAGCAGGGGGCCAGGGCTTGATACCTGGTCAGGAAACTAGATCCCACATGCAACAACTACAGATTCTGCATACTGCAACTAAGACCCAGCACAGCCAAAGAAACAAAACACGGGCATCCCCGTGTTCATTTCGCCACTATTTACAATAGCCAAGACATGGAAGCTACCTAAACGTCCACCAACAGATGAATGGATAAAGACGACACACACACACAATGGAATACTACTCAGTCATAGAAGAGAATGAAATACTTCCATTTGCAGCAACATGGATGGACCTGCCGATTATCAGACTAAGTGAAGTAAGTCAGATAGAAAAAGACAAATATCACATGATATTACTCATATGTGGCATCTAAAAAAAATCATACAAATGAACTTATTTACAAAACAGAAACAAACCCACAGAAACTGAAACTTATGGTTACCGAAACGGAAATGTGGTGGGAAGGATAAATTAGGAGTTTGGGATTAACATATACACACTTCTATAAATAAAATAGATAAGCAGCAAGGGCCTGCTGTATAGCACAGGGAACACCACTCAATATTCTGTAATAGCGACATGGGAAAAGAATCCGAAAAAGAATGGAAGAAGAAAAAAAAAAGAAACTATTGGTTGTCCAACCTAATACCAAATAGGCTAACTGGAAATAATAGGCTAATTAGCACCACCAGTATCTAGAATAATGCCTGGAACCTAAAAAGTACTCAACAAATACTTGGAGAATGCATACTATAGAACTCTGATGCTGCTCTTTAATTGCTGTGATGTGTGTGTGTGCACGACTGGGGCAGTGAGTATGGTGAGAAAGTACGGACTTACAGTACAAGGACACCTGGGTTCCACCCTTGACCCTACACAAGCGAGCGAGCGAGTCTGAGGCTCACCGTTCTCCTCCACAACACAACACTCAGAAGTGCAGTGGGGATTAGACTTCATGATACTGATAATTTTCACACTGATTAACAGTTACTCATTTTCACACTTTTCCAAGTACTCCCTCTGTATTCTCTTAACTATTCCACACAACCGCCCTATGGGTGATATTCACATCTCATCTTACAGATGAGGACAGGAGATCCAGGGAAGTGAGGTTATTCACCTCAAGTGCCCCACTACAGAGGAAGGCAGGTGAAGACTCACACTCAGGTCTACAGTATTTATGACAGAGCCTCATTGTGTTCAATAAAACTGAGAAACGATGTCCTGATTATCTTTTTTTTTCTGGTACCCATAATCTATGAAAACAAGGTAGCATAGAGAAGGATTAAAAGGATCCACTGGTGGTAAAAAGTCGCTCCTTGGAGAGGTTATGCACACACATGTCTTTTAGCACTAACATTCTGCTGTTCAGAGGTCCTTCCTCTCCCCAGCAGTTTTCAAACTATAGAAACCCAACTCAGTGGTTTTCCAAGAGCTCACAAGATAGCTTTAGGACTCAGATTTTCTCTCATCTCTGATATGTACCCATTGATTCTATTTGGATTCCACAAGATGACGGCCAGAGGCCTCAGGCTTACACCAGCTGCTGTGGAAACAAGGCCTCTTTTCAGTGATTCTCACAAAAATTTTGGAGTCGAATCTCTCACTGCATCTGATGATCCCACGCCCACAGCCTTGGTTGGAAGTCTGTCTACATGACACTATGCACACTTGAAAGAGAGAGTAAGATGGTTTCTCCCCAGTCAAACTGCTGAGGTGAGGAGACGGAGAAAGGGATGGTGAACAGTAAAAACAGATGCTCCCGGGAGGCGATCCGCGAGGTGGGGCTGAGAGCCGGGGTACTGAAGCAAGATGGAGAGGACTCAGCGGGCCTCAGACCCCTCAGTTAAGAACCACAGGCTCATACAACTTCCCGTGCCGGGTGGGGGGCACTATTCACGATGCAGAGTCTGGATGAGCAGCCCACTGTGTGAAATGCCAAGTCCCACTTCAACTAGAGCAAATCTGTCCTGATAGGATCCAGTGCCTTGAGTTGCTATTGGTCAGTCTCTTGGCTGCACTTTTTGTAGCTGAGGCAGGGAGCTCACCTGGTCTTCCCCGTCTCCTCGGGGTAAGTCAAGAAAGGCACAGTGAACGTTTGGTGTGTGACTGAGTGAATATACTGGCTACAGGGTGCTTGTGGAGGCTACAAAGAAGAACCCGAGGTTTTCCACTCCACATTCTCTCCACTCATGCTTCTGGCAACCACCGTATGTGTGACCATCGATTTAATGGCGGTTTGAATGGCTGGACCACGCTCCCCCCGCCACCCAAATGAGAACAGAGATTGTATCATGCTTTATTACACTGTGACAACCATATAATGTTCAATCAATACTTGTTGATTTTGGCTGACTCTATAAAGTTAACAATGCATTTTTAAATTATATAAATAATACACAAATGTGTATCGGTTAGAAAAATAGTCTAACATTACAGAAAAGGCTAAGAATTCTCTGACCAATCCCTAATCTCAAATACTCCCCTTCTGACAAAGTGACGACAGCAACCACGATGGCAAATATCATTTTAGTTTTTTGTTTGTAAGTGAGCTTTACTTACATAAAGTTTTGTGGAAATGCACGATATTGTTTCGAGACTTATACCCAGTTCCGCCCCGTGTCCTTCAGCAGTTACATCTTACATAACTATACAACAAACCAGGAAATGACATTGGTACAAACCAGGTATATAGTTCTGTGCCGTTTTATCACATGTAGATTTGTGTGTCTGCAACCACAGTCAAGATACAGAGTTATTTCTTCAATAAATTATTCTAATCATTCCATCAGCTACTCTTTTATATGGTCCTACCTCCACCTCCCCCCTACTATTCCCAAACTTCTGCCAACCACTAATCTTTTCTATCTATAATTCTATCATTTGGAGACAGAATTATACAAA
Source organism: Oreotragus oreotragus (assembly GCA_006410675.1). NCBI lineage: Eukaryota > Metazoa > Chordata > Mammalia > Artiodactyla > Bovidae > Oreotragus > Oreotragus oreotragus. The sequence goes on from SJYX01000201.1 coordinate 276,883, forward strand.
TGGAATTATAAATTATATTAAATGCAACCATACAGTATTTGACCCTCTGAGATTGTTTTTGTTCCCTCAACATAGTGCCTTTGAAATGGAACCTTTCTTTTTTTTTTAAATAACATAAATGACACTGTGTTACACATAAGCTTTGTAACTAGACCATGTATCCCAGACCCTTACCCTCAGGATATTCCAACATAGCTGATCCACTGTAACTGTCACATGATGGCCCACGGAGCAGTTTCCTCATGCTTTCATAATTCCCCTACTGACTGCTGCCTATGAGTTCTCTCCCCTCAAGAGGCTGCTTACAATGCAGCCGCTTTCCTAGGCTCTTTCACATACAGGTCCACGTCTGTGAGTCACGCTTAAACAGAGCTGGAAGAGCAGATATTGGGGAAAGGGTGCCCCAAAAGAGAGTCCACAGGGGAGTCTCAAATCTTTAAACAAGGCATGTGATCAAGTTCTTAGGGTTCTTGAATCTCTTCTGCTTAACACTTTTGCTAGGAGGTAAGGTGTCTTCCCACCACCTAGAAACATGAATGAAGCTGAGGTGACAGAGGAGAAAAATCAGTATTTTCCCAGTTGCCCACCATTATTAGGTGAATAAATTCCATGGCAATGACTTCTGCCCCCCGTGTTCTAGAAGGATCCTCTAAAGACACACACACCCGCCAAGAGACATAGGAGCAGATGACAGAATGCCTATCAGCCTTCCTTTGCCTTCACTGCAGATAAGAAGACCATCTCTCTGCTGTGTGACGAGTGGGTGGACAAGACGTCCCGCAGCCCTGTGATGAAGCACTGATACCGAGGGCTTCGAGGGGACAGGGTGGCAGTGAGACCCCGGGAATTCTCCCGTGAGACAACTCCAGTTACAAGCTCTCAGCCCCGTCCTGACAGAGCTTGGCCGTGGTTTCCAGGCCGGAAAGCTTTGGCAAGCCCCAAGCCCCAAACTCTGGTACTTGGGCCAGACTGACTTGTGAAGACTCAAGTCCTTCTCCGCCTCCTCCCTTCTCGTGCCGTGCTCTGAGCCCTCTGTACAAAATCCTGGGCCTGTTACTCCTGTCTGGGAGGCTCAGAATTAAAATTTTTTTTTATTATTCTTTGGGAAAAAAAGGGGGGGTGGCGCTCATGTTAATAGACAAACCAGGAATCTAAACTGAAAGCAGAGGGTATGTAAACAAAACCCTTTTATGTGGTGGCTCCAAATGAGTTTACTTTAACAAAAACAGGACAAGTAAATAAGTGAGGTTTACAAATATAAACTGCAAAGTTGCTGAAGTGTGAGATAAATTGTCTAAAGCCCTTCTGTTTAAATTCTATGGCCTGGCATTTCTCCTTTTGAGTTTCTATCAGAGAGAATCTGGGGTGGAGAGAATGTTCTGTACAAGAGAAAAGAATTTCTCCGAGTGGGGCCAAGCAATGATCTGATTAGGGGACTTCCTGCAGGGACCTGCCAGGGTTGGGCCCTCCTCCATCTCAGGGCACAGGGAGATACCTGGCTGGTGGTAGCACCTGAGTACCCCTACCCCATGGAAGGGACTCTTCTAAACATCTTGTTCTGCCAATGTGACCCCAGAGAGCAATGTTGTGCTGGAGGTGGGTGGGAGAACAAGAAAAATTCCATCAGATGTCATTGTTACTTGAAGGGAAATCTCCTTCTTTTATCCACCAAGAAACAGAGGGTGTGCCCAGCAGGTGGAATTCATTACGAAGACTAGCGTCCCTGCCAGCAGGACTGGTGACCTGGCATTCAACCACTCTCCCAGGGAAAAAAATCTAAACATGGCATGAGATTTCATCTGGGTGGTTCTGAGACAGTCAGTTGGATCTGGAGGTGGGGGTAGGGGGTCAAACCAGTACAAGGACTGTGGGAAGAAGGCAAAGAATGGTGGGGTGGGGAGGGGGGTGGTAAGAAGACCAGTGTGCCCTGGTGTGCTAGTGAATGTTTCAACATCTTGCAGATGGGGGAAGAGTCCTGATTTGTTTCCGGATTTCCATGGAGTAAATACTTCCAGCAAGGGCAATTTCAAGTCACCAGTGGGAAGTCACTTGACTCACAAAACTCTTGAAAATTTAACAATCCAGCTCTCCCTAGCTGGTATGAGCTGGCTCCAGCCAAGCAATGCGTGCATGGGGCAGGAAGTGGATCGCAAAAGCTTGGGGTGGGAGGCAAAGTGGGAAGACTAAGTCTGAACTACTTTCCCAGTGATTTAGAATGCCCTATGTTTCTTTTCTTTTTTTTTAAAATAATGCTGAGAATGTTTGTTCAACATCTGCCTGCTCTTCTAGACTCAATGGCTGGACGGCATTTCTCTGGGTTATTGATATATTCTATGCCTGGCACGTAAGAGGGGCTCAAAACATTTTCTGATTGGTCTAAAGGTCTGATGGATGCTATGATTTATAAGAGTAGCCACTATGTCCAACGCACTGGACTAAGTCCTTGACAGGATGTATCTATTTATCTTCATTGCCAGCTTCTCAAATCACGATAGGTGGATCACATGGAGAACTGACTACATTTAAGTTTACCTGGGCTGTGCCCCAGATCTTCATTTAAGCAGGCTTTCCACATGGATTTTATACAAACTGAAAGTTTAGAACCACTTCCTGGTGGGGAAGATCTTATTACCATTATATAGATGAGGCAACGGAAGCCAGTAACTTTCCCAAGGTTGTACATTAGACAACCAGTCCAAGACACGCAGTTAGATCTGCCAGCTGTCAATATTAACCAGGAGACTAGATGGGTTCCCATATAACAAAACTGAGTAATTGGATGAATGAATGAGTGCATGGCAGATCTCTCCACACCAAATGTTCACCGTGGAATTCAAAATGAGAACGTCAAAGAAGCCGCCACCAATGGGGTCAGTTATGCTAATCTGGGGGCAAGGTGACAAGGCTTAAGGTAAAGATGTTGAAAACAGAATGTAAGACACTGTGGTAGTGATTCAGTGTTTAGCTATGTATCAGGGACTCTGCGAATTTTGCATCGCTGCTTCACTTAATCTGTGTAACAACTCAACAGGAGAAACACTGTCATCCATGCTTTACAGCGTGTGATTCAGAAAGAAGAACTCATTGAGTTCACCATTAGGAAGCAGAACAGCTGGGACTAGAACTCTAGACTTCCTGAGTCTGTGCTCCCTGGCTTCTGATAAATAGGGATTCAAACCTATGCACTGGGACTAAAGCGGAAGGTCAAGGCCACCCTGAGGGAGGGTGGAGGCAAGTCCTGGGAGTGGGCTTCCTGACAGGTCTAGCAGGGGACCTTCAGCAGTGACTAGGAGAAGCTGAGTGGAGGACAGCAGGCGCCATGAGCACGGGGAACGTGAGCTTGTATCTGGTTCTTGGAAGATGTCACTGAGGCTGGGGCATCCACAACGCTTGTATGAACAGTTGCTAACTGCCGGTGAAATATTTTCTGACAGCTCTTCAGGAGTCTAGGTCTTGAATTTTGTCTTATCTCACAGCCATGTACAGGTCAGAGGAAGCTTGGAGCATCTCTTCTTGGAACTGAGGTCCTTTCTTGGAGATGAAGGTCATCAGTAGTGATTAAAACTTCAAAATAAAAAGGAAGTGCCTTCTGAAGAATGTTCTGTAATTTTCCCCCCTTCCTCTTCATCTTTCCCACTCATAGTTGTGCACAGAGCTAATGACAAAAGGATGAACATAAAAGACTTGTTGGCCGGAAGAAGCACATATTTGTGCGGTGGGGAGAACTGAGCTGGAGAGCCTGCCTTCTGCCAGGCAGACAGCCTTTCCGGGAATCATCCTTCTCGAGTACGAGGGTTTGGAATGAGTACAATATGACATAATTAATAGGCAGATCAGTGTCTGCACACGGCCTTTCCTTAAAGAATGTCTGGGGCTCTGTGGGTGGGAAGAAGCCAGGACAGCTGGCTAAGGGTGAAGAGGAAGGGGCATCCACCTAGTGACTCAGCCAAGCCATGCTCTTCATTGACCTGCTCCGGTCCTGGTCTTTCCCAAAGCACAGGAGTCGGGGTGGGGCAGGTGGGCAGTTTTCCTGCGTCACCACCGGGCTTATAAACTGGTCTAATCCCTCCGAAGGGAAAATGGGTAAAAATGTCACCACCTCTAATGAGTGCCCACTGCTGACTATCATAAACCACGAGGGTTTTGGAGCCGTTTGTCACTGTAGTATTACTTAGCCCCATCCTGACTGAAGTAGTAGATAATGATGGACATTTAGGCAAAAGGTATTTGCACCTACAAAAAAACCTTATGTGCCTCTAAAATCAGGAGATAGTTGCACATTTGTTAAAAAAAAAAAAAAAGAAACGAAACTTTCCTTGGTCCCACAGCGTAGCACTGGGACTTCAGCTCCTGACCAAGGATTGAACCTGTGTTCCTCGCCCTGGAAACAGAGTCTTCACCACTGGACCACCGGGGAAGTCCCAGGGAGTTGCACATTTATTCATGTGTAAGGTTCCCTGAAATGTATTTTCAAACAGAAAAGCCATGACAGCAAGCAGCACTCAGGGCATGGTCCTCCCTCGGCAAATCTAGACGAGTGGGCTGCAGGTGCCGTGGGCATCTGAACACGCTGCACAATGCCCCGCCCCTCCCTTGGCACCTGGTCTCAGGGCAGTGCAAGGGCCCTGACCCTCACGTGCGCTGCTTCATGACTTCAGTTTCTCAGCAGCACTCATGTGCACAGCACCACAAACACCAGGAAATCACGGCCTCTGAATGTCTTACCTTTACTCCATACCTCGCAACACGCATCACGCATGGCGCTCCCAGGACCTTCACCATCTCACTGGGCACTGAGAGGCAGGGAAAGGGCCTTACGGGTTTGGGAAGATAGCTGCCCCAACTCCCTGTGTGGCTTCTTCTTCTCCTGTCACTCACTGCGGCACCTGGCAGCCCAGGATTTGTGAAAAGATGGGTCACGTGGGCTGCCCCTTCACACGACTCTCTCTGTCTCATGTTGTCCCCAGATACCACTGCTGCCGCTTAGGAAGCAAACCTTATCTCAGTCTTTGGCACCCTTACCGCTTTGCATAGCACCGATGGCTAAAGTGACTGGCGCTTGGTGTGGTTTACTTTCCCAGTGCTCTTGGCATTGTGCAGGCAAGATGTGTGCCATCGGGGTCTGCTTATGCCACAGCCAAGCACTTGTGCTTAGTTGCTCAGTGGTGTCCGACTCTCTGCAACCTGATGGACTGCAGTCCACCAGGTTCCTCTGTGCATGGGGGTTCTCCAGGCAAGAGTACCAGAGTGGGTTGCCTTACCCTCCTCCATGGGTTCTTCCCAACCCAGGGGTTGGGTCTCCCGCATTGCAGGCGGATTCTTTGCTGACTGAGGTACTAGCGAAGCCCTATTTATTAATAAACGCAGGTCTCCTTGGCCTTAGGAAGACTTAAGATAACACTAGCACTAACTGCAGGCGGCGCTATTGGTAAAGAACCCAGCTGCCAATGAAGGAGATGTAAGAGACGCTGGTTTGATCCCTGGGTTGGAAAGATCCCCGCCCCGAGAGGGGAATGACAGCCCACTCCAGTGTTCTTGCCTGGAGAATCCCATGGACCGCAGAGCCTCGTGGGCTGTGGTCCATGGGGTTGCAGAGTTGGACATGACAGAGACGACTTAGCACACTACTACTACTGATAGTAATCACTGAGCTGGGCCCCCTGCTAAGCACTTCCTGCATAATCAGACTCAGCCCTCTCTCTCTCTGTCTTTTTGAAGGAGCAAGAGAATGACCTGCACTCTGCAGATGAAGATGCTGAATGCTAGGAGGTGAAGCCAATGAGCCAAGGTCACTTAGTTTGGAAGGGATAATGCTCAGACTGCAATCTCCATATCTTGGCCTCTGGATTTTGAGCTATAATTCACCACTCTGGGTCCTGGGCTTCTTAATGGTGAGGCATGTGCTTTGACACAGTCCTCACTCCCCACCATGAGCTCTCACTGGATCTGAGTCAGTAGAGGCAATGGGAGAGAAGAAATTAAGAAATAAATCATCAAAGGCATCAACCTCAGTATGGCTCTCTCTTGGAACTTCCCAAAGTAAGATGGCACAGTGCCTGCCTGGCTGGCCATGAGCCATCCCTCCAATCAGTCAATTGATCAAACACATCTTCCGCCTACACCTATCAGGTATTCTGTGTTATTACACAAGGTGGGTTTCAAATGGAACACACAGGGACCCATTCTTTCCCTCCTGTATAAGTCCTTTTCCTCTCCAACAGTGTTATAAAAAAGGAAATGCGGCAAAAATGCCAGTAACCTAGCAGCCCTGCCCACAACTGGTCCGTTTCTCTTTGTCCTGAAGTATCTCTCTCTCTCAAGAGCCAGTGGACAAAGAGCAGAGAAGACCAGGATTTTAAATAATTTCACCTTTTTAGTTTTGCAACCTTCACAACAAGGCCACTCACGCAGCCCAGGTGGAGCATCCTCGTCTCCACCCAACAAGTGAAGCTGAAAAAGCAGCTTCCTTCTCTTTCTTCCCAAGGCCCAGACACCTTGGGATGGCCAACAGGACCCTTGATAACCTGGTCTGTGTACAGTGGTCACCGTGGGCACTGCCCAGTAACTCTCTCTCTGCTGGCCTTCTCTGAGATCCATCGACACACTACGTCCTTCCCAACCTCTGGGCCTCTGGCTGTATCATCTCCCATGACCACATGAAAACTACATCCACCCCCTTACTCCTCGACTAGGTTAAGGGACACCATCCTTTAGGATTGCCACACAGCATACTTCCTACAGGAAACCTGGGTTGGCTGCCACCTTCTCAAAAACCCTTGCATGGAGTAAATGTATTTCCATCCTATCTTCCCAATTCCTCAGTACTTTTTACTAAAATTATGGTGTTCCCTGACCTTTTTATTCTTAAAAGCTTATCTATAAAACTTTGTGAAAAGAATCTCTACTTGAGAGGGAGTCTATGACATCACTGATGAGCTGACTCTCTGACCTTTGTGTAAGGGCCCTTTATAGGGACCCGGCGTGTTGCAGTCCACGGGGTCCCAAAGAGTCGGACATGACTCAGGGACTGAACAACAACAAATGAGGCCCCTGGAGTAAGGCAAACTGCAGCGGGTTCTAGCGTATGTGTGAACCGATTAGAGGAATATTTTAAATTAGAAGGGATAACTGGGGTAAAAAAAAAAAAAAGAAACGAAACTTTCCTTGGTCCCACAGCGTAGCACTGGGACTTCAGCTCCTGACCGAGGATTGAACCTGTGTTCCTCGCCCTGGAAACAGAGTCTTCACCACTGGACCACCGGGGAAGTCCCAGGGAGTTGCACATTTATTCATGTGTAAGGTTCCCTGAAATGTATTTTCAAACAGAAAAGCCATGACAGCAAGCAGCACTCAGGGCATGGTCCTCCCTCGGCAAATCTAGACGAGTGGGCTGCAGGTGCCGTGGGCATCTGAACACGCTGCACAATGCCCCGCCCCTCCCTTGGCACCTGGTCTCAGGGCAGTGCAAGGGCCCTGACCCTCACGTGCGCTGCTTCATGACTTCAGTTTCTCAGCAGCACTCATGTGCACAGCACCACAAACACCAGGAAATCACGGCCTCTGAATGTCTTACCTTTACTCCATACCTCGCAACACGCATCACGCATGGCGCTCCCAGGACCTTCACCATCTCACTGGGCACTGAGAGGCAGGGAAAGGGCCTTACGGGTTTGGGAAGATAGCTGCCCCAACTCCCTGTGTGGCTTCTTCTTCTCCTGTCACTCACTGCGGCACCTGGCAGCCCAGGATTTGTGAAAAGATGGGTCACGTGGGCTGCCCCTTCACACGACTCTCTCTGTCTCATGTTGTCCCCAGATACCACTGCTGCCGCTTAGGAAGCAAACCTTATCTCAGTCTTTGGCACCCTTACCGCTTTGCATAGCACCGATGGCTAAAGTGACTGGCGCTTGGTGTGGTTTACTTTCCCAGTGCTCTTGGCATTGTGCAGGCAAGATGTGTGCCATCGGGGTCTGCTTATGCCACAGCCAAGCACTTGTGCTTAGTTGCTCAGTGGTGTCCGACTCTCTGCAACCTGATGGACTGCAGTCCACCAGGTTCCTCTGTGCATGGGGGTTCTCCAGGCAAGAGTACCAGAGTGGGTTGCCTTACCCTCCTCCATGGGTTCTTCCCAACCCAGGGGTTGGGTCTCCCGCATTGCAGGCGGATTCTTTGCTGACTGAGGTACTAGCGAAGCCCTATTTATTAATAAACGCAGGTCTCCTTGGCCTTAGGAAGACTTAAGATAACACTAGCACTAACTGCAGGCGGCGCTATTGGTAAAGAACCCAGCTGCCAATGAAGGAGATGTAAGAGACGCTGGTTTGATCCCTGGGTTGGAAAGATCCCCGCCCCGAGAGGGGAATGACAGCCCACTCCAGTGTTCTTGCCTGGAGAATCCCATGGACCGCAGAGCCTCGTGGGCTGTGGTCCATGGGGTTGCAGAGTTGGACATGACAGAGACGACTTAGCACACTACTACTACTGATAGTAATCACTGAGCTGGGCCCCCTGCTAAGCACTTCCTGCATAATCAGACTCAGCCCTCTCTCTCTCTGTCTTTTTGAAGGAGCAAGAGAATGACCTGCACTCTGCAGATGAAGATGCTGAATGCTAGGAGGTGAAGCCAATGAGCCAAGGTCACTTAGTTTGGAAGGGATAATGCTCAGACTGCAATCTCCATATCTTGGCCTCTGGATTTTGAGCTATAATTCACCACTCTGGGTCCTGGGCTTCTTAATGGTGAGGCATGTGCTTTGACACAGTCCTCACTCCCCACCATGAGCTCTCACTGGATCTGAGTCAGTAGAGGCAATGGGAGAGAAGAAATTAAGAAATAAATCATCAAAGGCATCAACCTCAGTATGGCTCTCTCTTGGAACTTCCCAAAGTAAGATGGCACAGTGCCTGCCTGGCTGGCCATGAGCCATCCCTCCAATCAGTCAATTGATCAAACACATCTTCCGCCTACGCCTATCAGGTATTCTGTGTTATTACACAAGGTGGGTTTCAAATGGAACACACAGGGACCCATTCTTTCCCTCCTGTATAAGTCCTTTTCCTCTCCAACAGTGTTATAAAAAAGGAAATGCGGCAAAAATGCCAGTAACCTAGCAGCCCTGCCCACAACTGGTCCGTTTCTCTTTGTCCTGAAGTATCTCTCTCTCTCAAGAGCCAGTGGACAAAGAGCAGAGAAGACCAGGATTTTAAATAATTTCACCTTTTTAGTTTTGCAACCTTCACAACAAGGCCACTCACGCAGCCCAGGTGGAGCATCCTCGTCTCCACCCAACAAGTGAAGCTGAAAAAGCAGCTTCCTTCTCTTTCTTCCCAAGGCCCAGACACCTTGGGATGGCCAACAGGACCCTTGATAACCTGGTCTGTGTACAGTGGTCACCGTGGGCACTGCCCAGTAACTCTCTCTCTGCTGGCCTTCTCTGAGATCCATCGACACACTACGTCCTTCCCAACCTCTGGGCCTCTGGCTGTATCATCTCCCATGACCACATGAAAACTACATCCACCCCCTTACTCCTCGACTAGGTTAAGGGACACCATCCTTTAGGATTGCCACACAGCATACTTCCTACAGGAAACCTGGGTTGGCTGCCACCTTCTCAAAAACCCTTGCATGGAGTAAATGTATTTCCATCCTATCTTCCCAATTCCTCAGTACTTTTTACTAAAATTATGGTGTTCCCTGACCTTTTTATTCTTAAAAGCTTATCTATAAAACTTTGTGAAAAGAATCTCTACTTGAGAGGGAGTCTATGACATCACTGATGAGCTGACTCTCTGACCTTTGTGTAAGGGCCCTTTATAGGGACCCGGCGTGTTGCAGTCCACGGGGTCCCAAAGAGTCGGACATGACTCAGGGACTGAACAACAACAAATGAGGCCCCTGGAGTAAGGCAAACTGCAGCGGGTTCTAGCGTATGTGTGAACCGATTAGAGGAATATTTTAAATTAGAAGGGATAACTGGGGTTCCTGCAATGTAACTTGCTTTTGCTTCCCACCCCTTGAATATGCACACTTCAATAAATCTTCCTCATCTGTTCAAAACAAACAACCACAATGACAAAAACCAAACCAAGAGCGAGAGAGAGGAGATTACAGATTGCACGTCTTGTCTGATTCACTGTGCATCCATAGCACCTTCAGTGACCAATAGGTGGCTCAGACTGTAAAGAATCTGCCTGCAAGGCAGGAGACAGATTTGATCCCTGGGTCAGGAAGGTCCCCTAGAGAAGGGAATGGCTACCCACTCCAGTATTCTGGCCTGGAGAATCCCATGGACAGAGGCTGTAGTCCATAGGGTCACGAACAGTCGAACATGACTGAGCAAATAACTGTAAGAAAAAATTAGAGCATGTGTAGAAGGAAGGGGTTCAGCTGTGGGGAGGTCAGCCCGCTTCAGCTTCAGAGACAGACACTTCAGTGCCCACTCTTATCTCTGACACTTCGCTCCTGGGCATGGAGTTTCTCCGCCTCTACCAGCAATGGCAAAAACTCCTGAGCAGGGGATCACTAGGTTTGCACTTTCTAAGGCTGAGTTTCTCTCCCCATTCCTGCTGATGGAAACTTGTGCTTTTCTCCTGGGTTTTCTCTCTACTCCTCCACCAGCTCTGCCCAGAGCCCACAACCCCCACAGCCCCCCTCGTGGCCGCCTTTCCTGCTGTCATCTGAATGCATCGCTTTTGGCAAAAGCAATGCTCTTTCTGGCCGTTTTCAGATTTCCATCACTCCAAAGCTCGCCTCGCATATGTTACAGACTCACAGAGTCACCAAACACATCCCTGTCCCCTGCCCCAATCTGTCACAAGTCCAGGCACTGACGAAGTGAGGGACCACCCCAGAACCTGCTTGCGTGGTCGTGCCGCCGTCCCCATTCCCTCAAGAAGGATGACACAAAGGAGGCACTGTGCCAATCTTTGTCTGAGGAGGTCCCTCCCACCATACTGCTGCTGTTGCCATTAAGGACCGGCTAAGAACTGTTTATATTAATTCAAATGCTTGTTGGGGGTCGGGGTGCAAAACCAAACACCACCCGCTGCGGAAAGCTGCAGGCGTGCTGCGGGGCGAGGCTCAACTCCAGTGCGCAGCCTCCTTCTGTGGCAGCCACACGAGCTGCTCGCCCTGGACACGCTGAGGTCGGCCTGGGTGTGCTGGGGTCTGTCAGCGTGTGAGCCTCTTCGGGAAAGCCTGGTGTCCGTCCTTCTGCCTGTTATGGCCTCTGTTTCCCACTCTGGCTCTCTCCTCTTCCCTCCCACCCCATTTCTCTGTGTTTCTTTGTGTGTCTGCCTCTGTCTCTCACACTTATTTTTAAGGACAGTTTCAGCCTCTTAGGGCAGATGTAAAGCACCCTATAGAACAAAGAATGTGTATCTACAAAGATACAGCACTCTGCATCGCACCCCAGAACTGAGTGAGTCCAAGTGGACAGGTATTTGAGCTCGCTTATAGGCTGAGGCATACCAGCAGAGTCATTTGAGGAGAGCACAAGATTCTCCTTGGCTGGCACATGACGCGGGAGTGGGGTCACCCAGGAGCCGGGGCCACCCCCAGGCAAACCTGCTTGCTCCTGACACGGGCTGATCCACCAAATGTCCATGCCGAGGCTCGGTCTCCGCCAGTGAGCGTGCACACGCTCGTCCGCACGCTGAGCATCTGGCCTCGTCTACAAGGCAGCGCTCCTTGTGTTCACTCGGCCTCGGTGGAGCTGTCTGGGGCACGATGCACTCTGTGCCAGGAGAGCTGGGAACGTGAGCGAGGATGCCTGGGTGTGCACGGGTCCACGCCCTGGGGTGCAGCTGAAGTACGCAGGCCTGAAGAGCTCTGCATCATGGCCGATCTTACCCTAACCAGGTGTAAACATCTGTCCCTGGCCAAACTGTGTCTCTTCTAAACTGGGACACGCCCTCCAACCTCAGTGGGACAGGGAAAAGCCCCAGTGTTCCCAGGGCAGGGTGCGGGTCTGCGGGTCCGGCTCCCGCCTCTCCTCCCTCCACAAAGGGACCTGCCCTGCCACCCTTAACCTCCCGACTTCTTGCGAGGCTCCTGAGGCCTTCAAAGAGTCTGTCCCCTTGTCCCACAGTGTCCATGTGCCGGAGCCTAACGGTTTTCGCTTCTGGGGGTGGGGTGATGGGGGACCTCCCCCACAAAGGGCTACTATTCTCTCCAAAGCCCCCAGGAAGGCAAGTGAGGGCTGGGCACAGGCAGCCCCTCCGTAGGAAGATGAAAGCCCCTCCCTCGTCACCCCGACCTCCTCTTGCTTTCACACTATGCAGACTGGGCTCTTTGATGAAGCCAGTGGCACAAAGGGCATTGCACAGGCTCACAGAGGCAGAGTGAGGGCCGAGACGCCCCTAGCACGAGAGCCTGGGAAGGGGAAGATGTTGGAAACTGGGAAGGCCCTTCTGGGAGCTTGCTTTCTAAGTCCTCAGGACCACGGAAAATATTTGGGCCTTTCTGTGAAAAAAGTGTTGCTTCACCCTTACATGATGGATTTAGCTCTCAGCCCTTGGAGGGTTACAAGAGGATCAGGGCAACCTTTAGGGCTGGCCTCCTGGGGCCCCAGCTCCAGCACCATCCCCCTGTCTCCTGTCCCGAGGCTAAACCCTGTTGAGCTTAGGATCTTCGTTCTGAGAACTCTGTGTCTTCTGCTTTTGCGGGGACACTTCCACTCCTCTCCCCCTCCTGAGTCCGGTGTGCAGAGCCCGGTCTCTGCGGAAGGTGGGAGAGACAGCCTTTGTATACTTCAGTCCCCTCCAGATACACACCATGAGCACTGTGTGTACATGGGGTCCTTTCGGCATCTCCAAAGTCAAGTCTCAGGCCTCATCTCTTCTGGAAGTGCTGATTTTTTTTTTTTTCTTTTTAATAATGATGCTGCTGAGGTAGGTGCCTCCTATGCCCACTTTCTGAAAAGTTGTTTTTTTAATCATAAATGAGTTTTATGAAAGGCTTTTTTGAAACATATAAACAACTCATACAGCTCAATATAAAAACAAACAAACCAATCAAAAAATCACCAGGAGATCTAAGGAGACAGTTCTCCAAAGAAGACATACCAATGGCAAAGAGGCACATGAAAGGATGCTCAGCATTGGTAATTATTTTTTCCAGGCAAGAATACTGGAGTGGGTTGCCATTTCTTTCTCCAGGGGAGCTTCCTGACCCAGGGATTGAACCTGGGCCTCCCGCATGGCAGGCAGACTCTTTACTGTCTGAGCCACAAGGGAAGCTCTCTGGTAATTATTAGAGAGCTGCAAACCAAAACTATAATGAGATATCACCTCACACCACTCAGAATGGCTATACTTAACAAATCTGCAAAGAATAAACGCTGAAGAGAGTGTGGAGAAAAAGGAGCCCTCCTACACTGTTGCGTGCATGCGTGCTTAGTCGCTCAGTCATGTTCAACTCTCCTCTGTCCATCGACTTTTCCAGGCAAGAATACTGGAGTGGGCTGTCATTTCTTTCTCCAGGGGATCTTTCCAACCCAGGGATGGAATCTATGTCTCCTTGACTGGTGGAGAAGGCAACGGCACCCCACTCCAGTACTCTTGCCTGGAAAATCCCATGGGCAGAGGAGCCTGGTAGGCTGCAGTCCATGGGGTCGCTAAGAGTCGGACACGACTAAGCGACTTCACTTTGACTTTTCACTTTCATGCACTGGAGAAGGGAATGGCAACCCACTCCAGTGTTCTTGCCTGGAGAATCCCAGGGACTGGGGAGCCTCGTGGGCTGCCATCTATGGGGTCGCATAGAGTCGGACACGACTGAAGCGACTTAGCAGTAGCAGCTCCTTGATTGGCAGGCAGATTCTTTACCACCAAGCCTCCTGGGAAGCCCCCTACACTGTTAGTGGAAATGTAAATTGGTAACAGCCACTATGGAGAACAGTATGGAGATTATTTTAAAAACTAAAAATGATTACTTTAAAACCAACAATCCCAATCCTGGGCATATATCTGCAGAAGAACATAACTTTAACAGGTATATGCACCCCAATGTTCACAGCAGCATTATTTATGATAGCCAAAACATTGCAACAACCGAAATGTCCACTGACAGGTGACTAGATAAAGAAGATGTGTTACATGTATACAATGGAATATTACTCAGCCATAAAAAGAAGGAAACAATGTCATTTGCAGCAACATGGATGGACCTGGAGATGATCATAATAAGGGAAGTAAGCCAGAGAAAGACAACCATAATGTGATACTGCATATACTTGGAATCTTAAAAAACAAGTTACAAATAAGACATTTAAAAAACAGAAATCGAGTCACAGACATAGAAAACAAAAGAGGGATAAATTAGGAGTTTGGGGATTAACATATACACACTACCATGTATAAAACAGATAACCAACAAGGACCAACAAGTACAGGGAGCTATGCAATCTTGTAATAACCTATAATGGAGGAGAACACAAACAAAGAATATATGTGTATATTTATATATGCGTGTATAACTGAGTCACTTCACTATACACCTGAAACTAACACATTACACATTAACTATCCTTCAATAATTTTTTTTTTAAAGTAAAATGCTCCACCAAAAGGAAGGGAAAATAATGATACTGCTGGACTCTTGGCTGCTTAGAAGCTCGCTAACCTCCCTCTGTTCCAACCAATACAAAGTAACCCAGTGTGCGTTTACACATCAGCCAAGGAGTGCTTGAAATGCAGACCTCCAGGCTCCACATGGGGATTTCTATTCTGTAGGTCTGGCAGGGTCTGGGAATCTTGAATCCCTCGGATCCTGCAGGGATTCCTGTGTAAGTGGTCACCAGATCCCCACTGGGTGGGTCGTGAAAACCATGACATCATGAAAGTCACAATACCTCCCTTCAAGGACTGCCAGGAGCGTTAAATGATGTAATGTGCATTAAACCCTTTGCATGGTAACTAGCATTTGGTACCTAGTAAATGCTAAAGTCATGTCAGAGGCTGCGTCAGTAACACTACTATATCGACAAGGAGATACTTTGATGATTTCCTCTTAGCCCTCAGTCAGTTCAGTTCAATTCAGTCGCTCAGTCGTGCCCGACTCTTTGCGACCCCATGAATCACAGCACACCAGGCCTCCCTTCAGTTCAGTCACTCAGTCGTGTCCGACGCTTTGCGA
>SJYX01000203.1:0-39858 GCA_006410675.1 Oreotragus oreotragus
CCATTTACCCTCTGTGACGGCCCACACTCTGTGGGGTGTGCTTCTCTCTGAATCCGCACAAATCCATGTCTTCCCTGAAAAAAAAAAAAATTACTGAAAAAGATTCCATTGTATGAATATACCATGGTTTGTTTATCCATTCACCTATTAAAGGACATTTTTGTTTTTCTAATCAATCCTAACCTCTTGGGAAGCTTCTTTGAAATGTCAAATCTAGTCAGTGTCTGCCTAGACCTCAATTCCTATAATATTTATTTCAACCAAGCAATTTAGGCTTCTCTATAGACCTAGTCCTTGAACAAGGTGGGGTTAGGTGCTCCGATGCTACACACAGTAAAAAAGTAACCATACAACTTTGCACTTGTCTTTCTGTATCTGAGTTTCCACATCTGCAGATTCAGCCAACCATGGATTGTGTTATACTGTGGTTCGTATTTATTGGAGAAAATCCTCATAGAAGTGGACCCATGCACCATTAAAACCCATGTTGTTTGAGGGTCAACTGTATTTTCACATTAGTCTCTAATTATTTTACATGATTAAAAAGTGTCAGTAGATTATGAACTTTTTAATAAAATTGAAATATCACTGACATACAATGTTTTAGGTGTCTTACATAGTGATCTGACATTTGCATGCATTATGAAATGGTCAGTGTGGTAAGTCTGGTAGCCATCTATCCCCATAACAAGTTACTAAAATATTATTGACCATATGCCTATGCTGGAAGTCATTCTTGTAGCTTATTTATTTTATAACTGGAAGTTCATATCTCTTAGTCCCCTTCACCTATTTATCCCTCCCTATCCCCTTCCCCTCTGGCAACTAACTACCCATTTATTCCTACTATCTGTGAGTTTGTTTTTATTTTCTTTTGTTTGTTTTTTAGTTTCCACATATCAGCGATAGCATGCATTATTTTTCTTTCTCTGTCTTCTTATTTCACTTAGCATAATGCCCTGTAGATCCATCCATGTTGTTGCAAATGGCAAGATTTTTTTTTTCTACTTAAGGTGCATCCATGTCTTGGCTATTGTAAATAATGCTACAATGAATATTGGTACACAAATAAATATCTTTTCAAAGTAGTTTTTTGCTTTTCTTGGGAAAGTATTCATAAGTGAAGTTGCTTGATCAGATGGCAGCTCTATTTTTAATTTTTTGAGGACGCTCCAAACTGTTTTCCATAGCGGCTGTACCAATTTACATTCCCATTAACAGTGCATGAGGGTTTCCTTTTCTCCACATCCTCACCAACACTAGCTGTCCTTTTGATGACAGCCATTCTGATAGGTGTGAGGTGAGATCTCACTGTGGTTTTGATTTTAGTTTCCCTGATGATTAGTGATGTTGAGTATCTTTTCATGTGTCTTTAGGCATCTGTATGTCTTCTTTGAAAACATTCAGGCCCTCTGCCCATTTTTAAACCAAGTTGTCTTTTTGCTGCCTAGGTTATTTCATTTATTTATTTTTGTGTCTGTGCCTTGCAGCTTATGGGATCTTAGTTCATTCACCAGGGATCAAACCAAGGCCCTTGGTAGTGAAAACACAGTCTTAACCCCTGGACCAAAATAAAGTTTCGTGATGTTGAGTTTTGGATATTACCCTCTTATTGGATATATTGTTTGCAAATATCTTCTTCCATTCAGTAGCCTGCCTTTTTGTTCTGATAGTTTGCTTTGCTGTGGAAAAACTTTTTAGTTTGATGTAGTTCCATTTACTTTCACTTTTGTTTCCTTTCCTGAAAAGACAGATCCTACCCCACTCCCCGCCCCTGCCAATTGCTAAGACTGTTGTCAAAGAGTGTACCGCCTACATTTTCTTCTAGAAGGTTTATGGTTTCAGGACTTAAACATTTAAGTCCTTAGTCCATTTTGAGTTTATTTTTGTATATGGTTTACTTCTGGTCTCTCTTCTGATCCATCGATTTATGTGTTTCCTTTTGTGTCAGTACCTAGCTCTTTTGATTGCTGTGGCTTTGTAGTATAGTTGAAACCAGTAAACGGGATACTTCCAGATTTTTTGTTCTTTATCAAGGTTGACCTGGCTATTTCGGATCTTTTGTGTTTCCATGCAAATTTTAGAATTATTTGTTCTGGTTACTTCCAAATTTTAAAAGTTTTGAATAAAGCAGCTGTAAACATTCATTCATGCAAGTATTGTGTGGACATAAATTTTCAAAGTCATTTGGGGAAATACCAAAGAGTGTGTTTATTGAATCGTACAGTAAGAGTATGGTTAGTTTTGTAAAAAGCTGTCAAACTGCCTTCCAAAGTGTCTGTGCCATTTGCATTCCCGTTAGTAATGAGTGAGAGACTTCCTGCTGCCCTACATCCTCATCAGCATCGGTGTTGCTGGTGTTTTGGATTTCACTCATCCTAGGAGCTCTGTCGGGCTGTTTCACTGTTGTGTTAAGTTGTAATTCCTTAAGTGCCTACCTCATCTCTTTGTCTGTCACTTGCATATCTTCTTCTGTGAGGTGTCTGATCAGGTCTTTGGTCCATTTTTAAATTGCATTGTTTGTTTTCTTACTGTTGAGGTTTAAGATTTCTCCATATATTTTGGATAATAATCCTTCTTCAGGTAACTATCTTGCAAATATTTTCTTTAAGTCTGCGGCCTGTCTTTAGTCTTTTTTTTCTTTAACTTACAAACTTTTTAAGTCATAAAAATAAATTAATAAAAGAGAAGACATACTAGATTACACCAACATTTAAAATTTCTTCATGCAAGTAACCGAGATGAAATGAGACACACACAAAGTACCAAAATCACAGCAAAGATGACAAACAGTTAAAGCTTTTACTCTATGAAAAGCTCACATAACACATGCTCAGAAGACTTTACCACCATAAATTAATGATAAACGTTACACAACCAATAAATTTATGTAAAACTGTTTACCCTTGCCAGTAATAAAAAAATGTAAGTGACAATCAAGTACTCTCACTCTAGGAGCTTATCAAAGTAGGCAAGAATTTCCAATGCTGATAACTAATAGTGTGCTGAAAGATGCTCATACATGCTGAGAGTTGTCTAAATTGGTGAGTTCAGTTCAGTCCCTCAGTTGTGTCCAACTCTTTGCGACCCCATGGACTGCAGCATGCCAGGCCTCCCTGTCCATCACTAACTCCCGGAGCTTACTCAAACACACGTCCTTTGAGTTGGTGATGCCATCCAGCCATCTCATCCTCTGTCGTCCCCTTCTCCTCCAGCCTTCAATCTTTCCCAGCATCAGGGTCTTTTCTAGTGACTCAGTTCTTCATATCAGGTGGCCAAAGTATTGGAGTTTCAGCTTCAGCATGAGTCCTTCCAATGAACACTCAGGACTGATTTTATTTAGGATGGACTGGTTGGATCTCCTTACAGTCCAAGGGACTCTCAAGAGTTTTCTCCAATATCACAGTTCAAAAACATCAAGTCTTTGGTGCTCAGCTTTCTTTATAGTCCACTCTCACATCCATACATGACTACTGGAAAAACCATAACTTTGACTAGATGGACCTTTGTTGGCAAAAGTCCTGCTTTTGAATATACTGTCTAGGCTGGTCATAACTTTTCTTCCAAGGAGCAAGCATCTTTTAATTTCATGACTGCAGTCACCATCTGCAGTGATTTTGGAGCCCAAAATAAAGTCTCTCACTGTTTCCATTGTTTCCCCATCTATTTGCCATGAAGTGATGGGACCCAATGCCATGATCTTAGTTTTCTGAATGTTGAGCTTTAAGCCGACTTTTTCACTCTCCTCTTTCACTTTCATTAAGAGGATCTTTAGTTCTTCTTCACTTTCTACCATAAGGGTGGTGTCATCTGCATATCTGAGATTATTGATATTTCTTCTGGCAATCTTGATTCCAGCTTGTGCTTCTTCCAGCCCAGTGTTTCTCATGATGTACTCTGCATATAAGTTAAATAAGCAGGGTGACAATATACAGCCTTGACGTACTCCTCCCCCTATCTGGAACGAGTCTGTTGTTCCATGTCCAGTTCTAACTGTTGTTTCTTGACCTGCATACAGATTTCTCAAGAGGCAGGTCAGGTGGTCTGGCATTCCCATCTCTTGAAGAATTTTCCACAATTTGTTGTGACCCACACAGTCAAAGGCTTTGACATAGTCAATAAAGCAGAAGTAGATGTTTTTCTGGAACTCTCTTGCTGTTTCCATGATCCAGCGGATGTTGGCAATTTGACCCCTGTTCCTCTGCCTTTTCTAAATCCATCTTGAATTGGTAAAGCAATTTACTAATATATCAAAGTCTTTAAAAATGTCAATGAGCGAAGCATAGTTGTGAAGAATGATAACTTTGGAGTCTTAGAAGCTTGGTCTTTGGGAATTCCCTGCGGGTGCAGTGGTTAGGACTCTAGGCTCTCACTGCTGGGCCTGGGTTCAACCCCTGGTTGGGTCACTAAGATCCCACGGCCAAAAGAAAAAGAGAAAAACGTGATGATAAGTTGTGTCTCTGCCCTTATCCTTAATATTGGGATAATAATGCTGTCTGTCTCCTAAGGGTCTAAATGAGAGGATACCTACAAGACACATGGGACAGTGACACCTGACGGGAGCTCAGTAAGTGCTAGGTTATTATTAGTAGTAGCACTTGGGTTTTAGTGTCAGTGATATGAGAAGCTGCTCTTAAAAGTTCAGTACACAGACAGTGATCTAGCCAGAAGGGAAAATAGTTTTTGAGTGCCAACTTTTCCCAGAGACTAGGACAGAAGCCTTTTCATACCTCATCTCATCTCATTTAATGATGCAGCATCCCAGAAGGCGTCTGCATTGTCTTTACTGTAACAGTGATAAAACTGAATCAGAAAGGCCACGCACCCCAGGTCACACACGTACCCCAGGTCACACAGTAAACGGTGGAGTGAGTTTCCAGCTCAGTTCTGTGTGATACCAGTGTTCTTTATTTCCTGTTTAGTTGCTTTCTTTTGTTTGTTTGTTTTAAGTGTTTTATTTATTTGACTGCACTGGGTCTTTGTCAGCATGTGGGATCTCCGGTAGTTGCATGTAGGATCTAGCTCCCTGACCAGGAATTGAACTCTGGCCCTCTGCATTGGGAGTATTGAGTGCTAGCTCCTGGACCACCACGGAAGTCCGACAATACTTGTTGTTCAGTTATTAAATTGCATCTGACTTTTTGTGACCCCGTGGACGACAGCATGCCCGACTTCCCTGTTCTTTACTATCTCTCAGAGTTTGCTCAGACTCACGTCCATTGAGGCGGTGATGCCATCCAACCATCTCATCCTCTGTTGCGTCCTTCTCCTCCTGTTTTCAATATTTTCCAGCATCGGGGTCTTTTCAGTTCTTTGCATTAGGTGGCTAAAGTATTGGAGTTTCAGCTTTAGCATCAGTCCGTCCAGTGACTGACTAAAACCATCAAAAAGAAAAAGAAATGCAGGAAGACAAAGTGGTTGTCTGAGAAGAGCTTACAAAGAGCTGAGAAAGGAAGAGAAGCGAAAGGTGAAGGAGAAAGGGAGCGGCAGACTCAGCTGAATGCAGAGTTCCAGAGAATAGCAGGGAGAGATACGGGAGCCTTCTTAAGTGAATAGTGCAAAGAAATAGAGGAACACGATAGAATGAGAAAGACTAGGGATCTCTTCAGGTAAACTGGAGACACCAAGGGAACATTTCATCCAAAGATGGGCTCAGTAAAGGGAAGATGGCACTTAGATCACTTCGTGCCTCCACTGCATGCTAATAACTGAGGCCAGTCACAGAACCAAAGATGAGCACTCACTTAATTTTCAATGAGCAGAAAATTCGAACAACACAGAAGCTAATAGAATATCGAAATTTTCCCTTTTTCCTCTCTACCCTCAAACCCATTTTAATTTTTCACAGGATAAAAAAATCCACTGTTGAGTACTTCATTCAGAAACTTTCCTATGTGTTTAAGCAGCCTAAAGTAAGGCACCTCTGAATACAGCTTTCTTCCTTATTCCCCCTTCCCTTCCCCTCTTCTGCTTTCTTTTCTTTTCTTCTTCCTTTCTCCCCTAGTCCTTCCTTCACCTCTTTCTTCTTTCTGTGTGTCTTGTTCTGGAGCTTAACAATATATCTGCTCATATCAATCCCCACACACAGTATTTTATCATATGTTTCCCTGGTGGCTCAGATGGCAAAGCGTCTGCCTACAATGTGGGAAGCCCGGGTTCAATCCCTGGGTCAGAAAGACCTCCTGGAGAAGGAAATGGCTACCCACTCCAGTATTCTTGCCTGGAAAATCCCGTGGACAGAGGAGCCTAGTAGGCTACAGTCCATGGGGTCACAAAGAGTCGGACACAACTGAGTGACTTACTTTCACTTCAAATTTAATCTTTTTTGTATCGATGTACATTTTTCTCCTACTGATGGACAAATATTTCCCTTTGAAATAATGCTTCACTGAATATCTTTTTGCCTATCTTTGTATACATGTATTACATGCTCAGTAATACAGATTTCCAAAATTGGAATTGATTGATCAGGCAAATCTCTTTACATTATATTGTGTTGGATTTTGAATCTGCTTGGATCACTTGCAGTGATGTAAGGGAACACGGTTAACATTTGTAATTCTTACCAGAAAAAAATCTAATGGCAGCCCTGGGCGTATTCTCTCCAACTTTCATCCTCATTCTGCTATATTCTGGCAAACCTGGGCCTACTCCAAAGGCAGAGAAAAAAGAGGGGGGGGTTCTTCCATGAATCAGGGAGCAACGGGGAGGTATTACTACTTGATCATCTCCATTAACCTCTTAGAATGAAAGCCACTCAGAGTTGTCCTTCTAAGCTTCCTACTTACATCTTGTCAAGGAAATGGCATGGAGTTGTGATGAGTTTCATGGGGTCATGTTTCACCTTTTATCCTCTGTGATTGACTTGGATTATTAGCATGCATTGGAGAATGCAAAGCTAGCTTAGGAGTATATCCTGGAGTCTCAAAGCAGGATTATTCCATATGCATTAGTAAGTCTTAGACACTTGCTTCATTTCTATTTACTTGACACACTGCACTGCTGACCCAACCACTGACAAGCATCGAGCTTCATGTCGAAGGCTCTTGTAGCTGACAGACAACGAGCTGAGAACAAAGGCTGGAGCCCCGTGGGGGTGGGATGAGCTGGGAGACGGGGACTGACACGTGCACACTGCTGCACATCAATCAGTGGCTAACAGGAGCATGCTGTGCAGCAGAGGGGACTCCTCGGCACTCTGTGTGGGAAGAGAACCTGAAAAAGAGTGAGTGGACGTATGCGTATGCCTGATTCACTTTGCTGTAGAGAGGAGGCTAACAGAACATTGTAAATCAACATACGCCAATGAAGGTTAATAATAATAAAAAAATAAAACCAGACAAGCAGCAGTGACAAGCCTTAAGACAGAGGGAAGACAGCAGTATCCAGAGTTGCTGCAGCATATTATGTGGAGTGGAGTGTCTAATTTCAGCAATTAGGTAACTTTTAAAGAAACGGGAAAGTGTGACTCATACACAAGATAAAAAACAGGCAACAGAAACTGCCTGTGAGAGCGAGAGATGTCAGACTTAACAAAGCCTTCAAAGCAGTCATTGTTTAAGCAGTTTATTCAAAGAGCCAGAGGAAGCCACGCTGAGAGGAGTGACAGCAGACATGATAATAATGTCTTACCATCTGCAGAGTTTCAGTAGAAAGTATAGAAAAAATCGGATGGAATTAGTGGAGTCTTAAGTAAAATAACTAGAAAACTCACTGGAGAGGATCAAGAGTGGGTGTGAACTGGATAAAGACAGAATTAGTGGACTTGAAAATAGGTCAAAAGAGACTGTGAAATCCAAAGAATAGGACAAAAAGAAGAAACTGAACAGCNAGTATAGAAAAAATCGGATGGAATTAGTGGAGTCTTAAGTAAAATAACTAGAAAACTCACTGGAGAGGATCAAGAGTGGGTGTGAACTGGATAAAGACAGAATTAGTGGACTTGAAAATAGGTCAAAAGAGACTGTGAAATCCAAAGAATAGGACAAAAAGAAGAAACTGAACAGCACCTCAAGAGAAATCTGGAGAGGCTATAACAATAGATTTAAAACAAAAAATAACTACAGACAAAGACGGATATTGTATCATGAAAGAAAGGCCCATCCATCAAGAAGACATAACAACTACTATATCTACATATATCTGACAACAGAGTCCCAGAATATAGGGAGCAAAAACTGACAAAAGTAAACTGAGAGCTAGACAGTATGACAGTAATCACTGGAGACTTTAACGCCTCACTTTCAGTAATAGAACACCTAGGCAGAAGATCAACCGGAAATAGAGCTGAGCAATATAAACCAGTGTACCCTAAGGGACATCTATAGAGCGCTGTGCTCAGCAGCAGCAGACTATGAATCATTCTCCCGTGCACACGGAGCATCCCCAGAACCGACGACACGCGGACGATGAGCCTCAACAGAGGTGAAAAGACTGAAGCTAGATGGTGTTCTCCAACCGCAGTGAAGCGAAATCATAAACCAATAACCGAAAGACATTTTGGAAATCGACAGATAGGTGGCATTAATATACTCCTTAATCAATGAATCAGAGAGAAATCACAAGAAAAGTTAGGAAATGTGAGACGAATAAAATTGAAGGCACAATATAAGAAAGTTTATGGGAAACAGCTAAAACAGGACTTTGAGGGAAACGTGCAGCTATCAACACCAACTCTATAAAAGAAGAATAATCTGAAATCAACAACTTAAACTTCCACCTAAAGACATTTAAGGGGAAAAGATGAGCAAAAGCTAAAGTCAGCAAGAGAAACAAATATAGAAGGAAAATTAAACAGAGAAGAGAAAACTGATAGGGAAAAATACACAACCTAAAAGCTGGTTCTTTGGAAAGATCAACAAATTTGATAAACTTAGCAAAACTGACGAAAAAGGAGAGAAGACTGAAATGACTAAAATTAAGAATAAGAATAAGGAGACGTTATTACTGAAATAATATAAATCAATAGATCCAGAAAGAAACATTTGAGAAAAATACAGCACACTTTCTTTATAAAAACATTCAACAAATTAGGAATAGGAGGAAATTTCCCCAATCCAATAAAGGACCTCGGTGAAAAACTCATGCTAATATAGTACTTATTGATGAAAGATTAAATGATTTTCCCCAGAAAAGAGGAAGGAAAGAGAAAATGAAAGGAAAGGAAAAGAGAAGAAGGGAAGAGAAAAGGATGCCTGCCCTCACAGCTTTTATGGTACTGGAGTTTCTTTCCAGCGATGTTAGCAGTGAGGCTGAGGGAGTGCTCATGGAGGTGAGGGTTGGGGTGGGGAGAATGAATCCAGATTTAAAAAAAAAAGGAAATAAAACCATCTCTCTTCACAGGTAATATGATTCTGTGTTCTGAAGAAACTCACCCAAAACTGTTAGAATGAAAGAATTCAGTAAGTTAATAAGTTATACAAAAATCAATTTACTTCTACCATTGAATCACACACTTTTAGTGAGATGTATGGTTTATGAATATCTCAATAAAGTTGTTAGAAATAAATTATACTTACATACACTTGCAATGACCAATCCAAAAATGCAGTTAAGAAAACAAATTAACTTCGCGTCAAAAAGAATAAAATACGTAGGAATAAATTAACAAAGAAGTACAGAATTTAACCTCTGAAAATGACAACACACTGCTGAACAAAATAAAAGACCCACATCAACTGAAAGATGTACCCTATTCACGGGTAAGAAGTTTTACTATTTTTAAAACAACAATACTCTCCAATTAGAATCCACAGATTTAACTCAGTCCTTACCATAATTCAAACTGGCTTATTGGCAGAAATGGAGAAGCTAAAATTCACATGGAAACTCAAGGGACCAAGAATGGCCAAAACAATCTAGAAAAAGGAAGTTAAAAGACTCGCACTTACTAATTTCAAAACTCAGTACAAAGCTACAGCAATCAACACAGTGTGGACACTGGCATAAAAACAGGCATATAGATCAATGAAATAGAATGGAGTGTTCAAAAAAACCCTATATATTTATGGCCAATTGATTTTTGATGAGTGTCAAAAGTATTTAATACAGAACAATCTCTTCAATACATGGTGCTGAGACAATTGGATATCCACATACAAAAGAGCGAAGTCGAGTCTCTAGCTCACACTATATACAAAATAAACCAAAAATGAATCAGAGATCCAAATCTAAGAGCTAAAACTTAAAACTGTTAGAAGAAAACGTGGAGGTAAACCTTCACGACCGACAAGACTTGGAATGGGAGAAAGTATTTGCCAATGAAGCAACCGACAAGGGATTAATTTCCAAAATATACAAACATCTCATGCAGCTCAGTATTTAAAAAAAAAAAAAAAANAGACTAGGGATCTCTTCAGGTAAACTGGAGACACCAAGGGAACATTTCGTCCAAAGATGGGCTCAGTAAAGGGAATATGGGACTTAGATCACTTCGTGCCTCCACTGCATGCTAATAACTGAGGCCAGTCACAGAACCAAAGATGGGCACTCACTTAATTTTCAATGAGCAGAAAATTCGAACAACACAGAAGCTAATAGAATATCGAAATTTTCCCTTTTTCCTCTCTACCCTCAAACCCATTTTAATTTTTCACAGGATAAAAAAATCCACTGTTGAGTACTTCATTCAGAAACTTTCCTATGTGTTTAAGCAGCCTAAAGTAAGGCACCTCTGAATACAGCTTTCTTCCTTATTCCCCCTTCCCTTCCTCTCTTCTGCTTTCTTTTCTTTTCTTCTTCCTTTCTCCCCTAGTCCTTCCTTCACCTCTTTCTTCTTTCTGTGTGTCTTGTTCTGGAGCTTAACAATATATCTGCTCATATCAATCCCCACACACAGTATTTTATCATATGTTTCCCTGGTGGCTCAGATGGCAAAGCGTCTGCCTACAATGTGGGAAGCCCGGGTTCAATCCCTGGGTCAGAAAGACCTCCTGGAGAAGGAAATGGCTACCCACTCCAGTATTCTTGCCTGGAAAATCCCGTGGACAGAGGAGCCTAGTAGGCTACAGTCCATGGGGTCACAAAGAGTCGGACACAACTGAGCGACTTACTTTCACTTCAAATTTAATCTTTTTTGTATCGATGTACATTTTTCTCCTACTGATGGACAAATATTTCCCTTTGAAATAATGCTTCACTGAATATCTTTTTGCCTATCTTTGTATACATGTATTACATGCTCAGTAATACAGATTTCCAAAATTGGAATTGATTGATCAGGCAAATCTCTTTACATTATATTGTGTTGGATTTTGAATCTGCTTGGATCACTTGCAGTGATGTAAGGGAACACGGTTAACATTTGTAATTCTTACCAGAAAAAAATCTAATGGCAGCCCTGGGCGTATTCTCTCCAACTTTCATCCTCATTCTGCTATATTCTGGCAAACCTGGGCCTACTCCAAAGGCAGAGAAAAAAGAGGGGGGGGTTCTTCCATGAATCAGGGAGCAACGGGGAGGTATTACTACTTGATCATCTCCATTAACCTCTTAGAATGAAAGCCACTCAGAGTTGTCCTTCTAAGCTTCCTACTTACATCTTGTCAAGGAAATGGCATGGAGTTGTGATGAGTTTCATGGGGTCATGTTTCACCTTTTATCCTCTGTGATTGACTTGGATTATTAGCATGCATTGGAGAATGCAAAGCTAGCTTAGGAGTATATCCTGGAGTCTCAAAGCAGGATTATTCCATATGCATTAGTAAGTCTTAGACACTTGCTTCATTTCTATTTACTTGACACACTGCACTGCTGACCCAACCACTGACAAGCATCGAGCTTCATGTCGAAGGCTCTTGTAGCTGACAGACAACGAGCTGAGAACAAAGGCTGGAGCCCCGTGGGGGTGGGATGAGCTGGGAGACGGGGACTGACACGTGCACACTGCTGCACATCAATCAGTGACTAACAGGAGCATGCTGTGCAGCAGAGGGGACTCCTCGGCACTCTGTGTGGGAAGAGAACCTGAAAAAGAGTGAGTGGACGTATGCGTATGCCTGATTCACTTTGCTGTAGAGAGGAGGCTAACAGAACATTGTAAATCAGCATACGCCAATGAAGGTTAATAATAATAAAAAAATAAAACCAGACAAGCAGCAGTGACAAGCCTTAAGACAGAGGGAAGACAGCAGTATCCAGAGTTGCTGCAGCATATTATGTGGAGTGGAGTGTCTAATTTCAGCAATTAGGTAACTTTTAAAGAAACGGGAAAGTGTGACTCATACACAAGATAAAAAACAGGCAACAGAAACTGCCTGTGAGAGCGAGAGATGTCAGACTTAACAAAGCCTTCAAAGCAGTCATTGTTTAAGCAGTTTATTCAAAGAGCCAGAGGAAGCCACGCTGAGAGGAGTGACAGCAGACATGATAATAATGTCTTACCATCTGCAGAGTTTCAGTAGAAAGTATAGAAAAAATCGGATGGAATTAGTGGAGTCTTAAGTAAAATAACTAGAAAACTCACTGGAGAGGATCAAGAGTGGGTGTGAACTGGATAAAGACAGAATTAGTGGACTTGAAAATAGGTCAAAAGAGATTGTGAAATCCAAAGAATACGACAAAAAGAAGAAACTGAACAGCACCTCAAGAGAAATCTGGAGAGGCTATAATAATACCAGACAATAGATTTAAAACAAAAAATAACTACAGACAAAGACGGACATTGTATCATGAAAGAAGGGCCCATCCATCAAGAAGACATAACAACTACTATATCTATACATATCTGACAACAGAGTCCCAGAATATAGGGAGCAAAAACCGACAAAAGTAAACTGAGAGCCAGACAGTATGACAGTAATCACTGGAGACTTTAACGCCTCACTTTCAATAATAGAACACCTAGGCAGAAGATCAACCAGAAATAGGGTTGAACAATATAAATCAGTGTACCCTAAGGGACATCTATAGAGCGCTGTGCTCAGCAGCAGCAGAATATGAATCATTCTCCCGTGCACACGGAGCATCCCCAGAACCGACGACACGCGGACGATGAGCCTCAACAGNGAACTTCAAAAGCTAGAGTCTTCAATGACCCAGGGCATATACTTGTGCCTTAACCACAGGCGTACAAGAATAGGTGCTCAGTCAGAACCAGGTTTTTCCAGAGCTTTTCTTTCTCTCCAGATAAAAATTCCCTAGGCTTGCAAGTTAGGAAAGCGCTGTAGTGAGCTTAGGGGGTTGGGCCGCTGAATCCAGAAGGAATCCTGTGGTCCAGTCTCTGCAGCCGCCATCTGGAAGTAAGGGAGCCATGACTTCAAGGAGCAGCGGAAAGAAGTGGGTGTATGGCAGGGCTGGACAGAGACCCCGCGTGGCATGAGGGGGGTGAGTGTGGCCAGCCCCTCCGAGAGTGCACCAGGAGAGGCTGAGCCACTAGAGTGGCCTTCGGGTACGGAGTCCGGACCACAGTGTCACGGTCTGGCCACTGGAAAGCAGGTGGAAGGAGGAAGTCGGGGGAAAGGCCAGCACGGATACCACGACAGAGGACCAGGCAATGGTTCTGTCTATCCCGACTGCTTGAACTCTCAGCTCTGGGAAGGAAGGAGTGTGTGCATGCGCGGGTGTCGGGAAGGGTCGGAGGGTACTTTTAAACTGACTGCGATTGCCCAGAATTGCCCAAGAGAACGCTTTTGCTATCTGGCAGAGTGCGTGTGTGTGTCTGTTGCTCAGTTGTGTCCGATTCCTTGAGACCCATGGACTGTAGCCCTCCAGGCCCCTCTGTCCATGGGGACTCTCCAAGAATACCAGAGTGGGCTGCCATCTCCTGTTTCAGAAAGGGCTTCCCTGGTGGCTCAGGTGATAAAGAGTCCGCCTGCCATGCAGACCCAGGTTCGATCCCCGGGTCGGAAAGATCCCCTGGGGAGGAGCTTGGCTACCCACGCCAGTACTGTTGCCTGGAAAATCCCATGGACAGAGGAGCCTGGCGGGCTGCAGTCCGTCATGGGATCACAAAGTGTCAGACAGGTCTGAGACACCAACACTTTCACTCCAGGAAGAGGAACTCAAAAGACCTTGCCAAGAAAAAATAAAAGTCAAACTCTTCACACAGGTGAATTTGGAGCAGTTTGGATAAACACCTATTCCTAAGAAGCTGAGTATCAGCATCAGCTAACCCTCAACAGAAGGAAGTTCACAGTCCAACGAACTGCAGACTGTGATTTAGCAGGTTGCAGTCTCCTTTTTGAAGGGAGAAAGACAGTCAGTGTTACATTTTCTCTTTACAAATTTTAAAAGAGCATTGGAAAGTCATTTTCATAGTTCCACAGTTTCCTTCTGTATCATTTGCCTAATTATTGTCAGCAGATCTCTATATCCAACATTAAAATTAGATTTTCTCCTTTCAAATACCATTTCAAATAAACAAAATGAATCAGGACTTGTGAACTGCAAAGTTCCAGGAGAAAATTAAAGTTGAGAGAATTCCCTGTGGTCCAGCGGTTACAACCTGGTGATTTCACCGTGGAAGCCTGGGTTCCATCCCTGCTCAGGGGACTAAGATCCTGCAAGGCATGAGAAAAAACAAAAAGAGAAAGAAAATTTGTTTATCAGTATTCTTGCCTGGAAAATTCCATGGACAGAGGAGCCTGGCAGGCTACAATCCATTGGGCTGCAAAGAGCCTGACACGTCTGAGAGTATGCACATGTGTTATCAGTATTTAAAGTATGATCTCTTGTTAATAAGTTAAATACTTAGATATACAGTGTATGCTGCTGCTGCTGTTACTGCTAAGTCGCTTCAGTCGTGTCCGACTCTGTGAGACCCCATAGATGGCAGCCCACCGGGCTCCGCCGTCCCTGGGTTTCTCCAGGCAAGAGCACTGGAGTGGGTTGCCATTTCTTTCTCCAATGCGTGAAAGTGAAAAGCGAAAGTGAAGTAGCTCAATTGTGTCCGACTCTTGGTGACCCCATGGACTGTAGCCTACCAGGCTCCTCTGTCCATGGGATTTTCCAGGCAAGAGTACTGGAGTGGGGTGCCTTCTCCGTATACAGTGTATAACCTTCAGATATAAATTAAGTGTTTATATCCTATTTGAGACGTCATAATATTTTTTCGCTGTCTGAATTGTATCACTTCTTTCCCTCCTTTCCTTCCAAGCGGATAAAACATATAAGTACAACATTCAAATTCCAGGCATTTCAATTTGGGGAACATTTTTCAGGAAAAAAAAAAAAAAGTTTCCAGGGGCAGGGATTTTCTGAGTTAGGAACATGCTTTCCTAGCCCACCCCTGAATATCTAGGTAAGAATGATCAATCGCCAAAGCTTCCAATAGTCTTCTTCTCTCATTGTGGCCTTTGGCCCATGCAGTTGCAGGAAGAAGTGGAAATTGATCAGTTCCTGGGGGGTCCGTTCATTTACTGCCTTGGGGCAAAGGCAGGGAAGAATGGAAATAGCCCTGGATTTTGAGTCTAAATTTCTGAGTTTGGTTTCAGTTTTTTGTCATCTTCCTTCTTTTTATATATGTCTTTGTTTTTATATTTATTCTGAGGAATATTTAAAAACTATTCAAGCTGTATATTGAAAAAATGTTCTTGATTGCGAAATACACAAGCGGAAGTGTATGAAGGCTGCACTGTTTAAAGAATATGGCTAAAGGAAACACCTGTGTGCGCACTGTCTGGGTTCCCAGGTGGCACAGCGGTAAAGCGTGCGCCTGCCAATGCGGGAGACAGAGAGACGCGGGTTTGTACCCTGGGTTGAGACGATCCCTCGAAGGAGGGCACGGCAGCCCACTCCAGGATTCTTGCCTGGAAAGTGTCAAGGACAGAAGGGCCTGGTTGGCTGCAGTCCACGGGGTCACAGAGAGTCGAACGTGACTGAGCTGCAAGCACATGCACTATCTACCCTAAAAACAGAACCTGGCAGGTGTCGTGAATGTGGTTGAGTCGCCTGAGGACCATGTTAAAGCGCAGATGCGCAATCAGTGGGTTTGGGGAGGAGCCGGAGGCTCCGTGTTTCTCCCCGGCTCCCGGGAGCCGGCGGAGGTCCGCAGCTTGCATCTCCCGCAGCAGCACCTAAGGGCGCGCCTGCGAGCCTCTTCCTCATTCTGCGGCCCGCGGAGCCCGTTCTGGCTCCATGTCAGAACTGTTCCTGCTTTTGTTATTATCATCATACATCATGACCTGCCTCGGGGAACCCTGCCCCTTTGCCCGACTGTGACACGGACGTGCCTTTGCTCAGGCCGCTGTGCACCCGTGGAGGGCAGAAAGGAGGCCGGGAAGACAGACATCCGGGCCGGAGGCGTGCCGCTCTGAAGACAGGCACAAGGCTGAGGTCAGCGGCCTCTTCATTTATTTCCTCACGTACCCTCCCCATCTGCCTTCTATAAAAGACCCTGGCATCCAGGCCCCCCGTAAGATGGTTATTTTGAGGCAGTAATTTGTCATCCTCTCAGTCAGCCAAATATGACTGAATAAAGTCGTATTCCTTGGCTCAACACCTGTTTCTTGGATTTATTGGCCTGTCCATGGGGTGAGCAGAGTGAGCTTGGGCTTGGTAACAATTTTGCCTTCTTTTTCTCCCCCATAAGAGGAGAGCATTGTCCCAAATTTTGTGTAATCACTCCTTGCTTTATTTTAAACAGCTTTAACCTCTATGAATACATTTCTAAATAGTATAATTGTTTAATTTTACCCATTTAAATTTTAAAATAATTTTAAAAACTTACTTTCCACGTACAGTTGTTCCCGAATATTGGCTGGGTTCCTCACGCACGATGCACAGTCTATCTGACACCCAGGAGTTTGCGCCCCCGACCCCTCACCCCTGCAGCAATCCTCACTCCGCTCCCTGCTACTTTTTTGTTGTACTCACTAGTCTGTATTTCTTTAGATTCCACATATAAACGATATCATACATTGTTTGAATTTCTCTGTCTGACTTATATCACTTAGCATAATGTCCTCCAAGGCCATCTGTTTTGCTGCAAGTGGAAAAACTCTCTTTTTTGTTACGGCTGAGTGTGATTCCTGTGTGTGTGTGTGTATACGTACCACCTCATTTTTATCCATGGATGCATTTTTATATAAATAAGATGTATTTTTATATAGTAAATTCTTATCTATTTTTATCTGTTGATGGGCATTTAGTTTGCTTCCATACCTTGCCAGTTGTAAATAACGCTGCTATGAGCATTGGGGTGTATGCCTATTTTCAAATTAGTGTTTTTGTTTCTTTTGGAGAGATATATTTACGTACATGTGTATGTACATACCCAGGAATGATTGCTGGGTCATCATCTATGCTTAAACTCTATACATGGAGTAACGCTGTGTGCATTCTTCTGTTATTTCTCATTTCATTCAATCTTATGTTTTAGAGACATTTATTTTGCTACATGGCCTGTGCTTCTTTCATTTTTGCTGCTGTTTAGCTTTTGTTGTATGAATATGCTCTGTTTCATTCATCTGTTCCTACAGTTGCTTTCACTTTTTTTTTTTTTTGCTATGAGAAATAGTGTTGCTTTAAGCATTCCTGGTATATATTTCAAAATGCGAATCTGCAAGAATTTCTCTTGATTACATGCCTACTCACTGAATTGCTGAATCATAGTGTACGTACATGTTCAGCTTTTTAACTTGATGCCGAATTGTTCTCAACAGCAGTCAGCCCAGTTCACACAGCGTCGTCACCGTTCCGATCTGCCGGGTCTCAAGTGTCTCCGTTTCTCAAAAGCTCTCAGGCGATGATGCCGCCGCAGGTCCACGGAAAGCAGCGTGAGAGGCCTGTGCTTTCACTCCTCAGGGGCGTTTATCAAGTGTCTGTGATGGGCCAGGCGTTGCTGCAGACGCTGAGGACACAGCAGTGAATGGAAGAGAGGATACCACTTGGCCACTGCTCAGACTGAAAGTATAAATACTTGTTAACATTTGTTTAGTGGAGGTGGACAGCCGCTGACTGTCTGCTAGTTTTAACTTGTGCCATAGGGTCTCATCATGCGCACATTTATCTTTGCTTTCTGTTTTCTGACTTTCATGTTTTCCAAATGCTTTCCTTTCTGTCATTTCTTATTCTCTCCTGAAGAACGTGTTTGTGTATACACGCTCATGGGCGATACATTACAGGGTTTAGACTTAAATTCCCTCTTAGTAAATACTGTTGTGTCGTGCGATAGATTTGGAATTCCAGGAAACTGTGACCTGCAACTGGAAGCAACTGTCAACTAGCAGGTCTCAGAATTCATTCTGCTGCTTGTGGTGGCACCACGATCTCAGTGTGTCGTTCAAAAAACGACAGAGGTAGCTCAGCACAGGCAAAGGATGTTCAAACATTTTCACCCTAGGAAACGGTTCACCTCAATTATGAGGAGCATGAGTTAACCTGGAGAAGGGCGCGGCAACCCACTGCAGTATTCTTGCCTGGAGAATCCCCGGGACAGAGAAGCCTGGAGCAAACTCACGACTGAAGCGACTCAGCGTGCACGCACGTGAGTTAACCAGATGCTTATTTCAGATTTAATCTGGTGGTGTTCTAGAACTCCGTACAGAAGACGGTGTAATCAACTGCCCAAATGGCCAGCGGCAGAGACAAGGCTATGTGTTTATCAAGTCTCACTTACTTTTCCTATGTCTGGACTAAGAAGGCTGTATTTCCCAGGCTCTCCTGCAGTTATGCTGAAGCCGTAAGAGGGTGAGGTGATGTGAGCGAACCTCAGGCCAGATGGTTAAGAGCTCGCTCCATGGCCTTCTTGATTATTTGCCCTGACAGTCTTGGAGGGCTCTTCGAGTTTGAGATGATGGCATTGTCGGATGAAAGGGGTCCAGATACTGACGGAGCAATACAGTCTGCCCTGGCGAGTCACCTGGTGTGTCTCCAGTTTAGCATGGGTAAAAGCCTTTGTGGCGTTACCTGGCAGACATTCTGGGGTTGTCACCGCAGCACAAAGCTGCCTAATGCGTGTTCTGGATCTTAACCTAGGCAGGTCTCACCAGCCTGCGGGGACCTGATGACCTCATACATGGTTTTACAGGTGAGTGAACTAGATTAATTTTTATCAAGTCTCTTCACCACAGTGTTCTAGTCCTGACCTTAACTGTACGTGTGTACTAAAAACTTGGTTTATCAGTTAAAGGAATGTGATGCATAGGAAGAATTTAGTAAATATTTACTTTCTGGAAGGAGACAAAAATAAGTAAAATATTTTCACGCTTAGTTTACTGGAAAGGATTTTTTAATTATCCATTTAAAAATAGAATATCAAAATTGAATATGCTCATTAAAACAGTTTTGTAAAACTTTTGAGAAAAAAAGAACCTCTTTTCACAGCGCCACTACTTAGTGAGACCATCACTTACATCAGTGTGTGTTCCTCCCTGGCTTCTCCTACCCCTTTTTATCACATTGTTGCAATCACACTATTCTGACCTCCTGTTTTCCAAGTTATTATGTCGTCTCCATCAACATAACATTTAGGGGTTTAGTTTTTTCCTTCTTCGAATATTTAGATTCCTCCCAGGTTTTTGTTTTCTAACATGAAGCTGTGATAAGCCTCTTTGTATAGTAAGATTGTCTATATTTAGAATCACATCTTTAAGATAGATCTGAGAAAAGTCTTTTGATGATCCAAAAATCTCAGAGTGAGGCCAGCACAGTCCGGGTTCAGACACCGTCTCGGACTTCCCTGGTGGTACAGTGGACAGGAGGCGGCCTGCTAATGGGGAGGACACAGCTTCGATTCCTGGTGTGGGAGGACTTCACGAGCCACGAAACAGCTGGGCCAGTGTGCCAAGCTACCGCGCCCACTCTAGAGCCTGCGAGCTGCGGCTCCTGAAGCACCTGCTCCGCAACAAGCGAAGCCGCCAGGAGCAGCCTCTGCACTGCAGCGAAGGGCAGCCCCGCGCTCTGCAGCCAGAGAGACCCCTGCGCACAGTGACGAAGACCCAGGAAGGCAAACAAACGAAACGTTGCCAAGACGGAAGCATGAAAGAAACGTTGCCTTAGTTTAAGAGTGTGCCTTCCAGTCCAGCGTCCAACCCTGAAGCATGTCAAGTTCACGTTCCTCATTTGTGTGATTCTCTAAACACACATGCTCGCCATATAGCGTGTATACTTATTGGCTTATTTTACATATTTCTTTGTTTTTATTTGACTGTGCTAGGTCTTAGAGGATGAGGTGGTTGGATGGCATCACTGATTCCATGGACGTGAGTTTGCGCAAACTCAGACAGATGCTGAAGGACAGAGAAGCCTGGCCTGCTGCAGTCCGTGGGGTCGCAGAGTCGGACATGACTGAGCGACCGAACGACAAGGCCTTAGTTGGCATGTGGGATCTCGTTCCCGGACCAGGGATCAAACCCAGGCCCCCTGCATTGAAAGCACGGACTCTTAGCCACCGGACTACCAGAGACGCCCCGACATGCATATTCAAAGATTCCAGGCTAAACATAATTCTTTATAATTCTAAATATAATACTTACTCGGTCACAAATTGCTTTCGGTTATTAACATGTTTACTGAGTGAAAGCTCCTTCAATTGTAAAATGAGATCATCCTTAGGATGGCTGCTCCACTGTGCAATGGCAAAGACTGTATATGATAATGGATGCAAAGTCGCTTTAGCAACACTCTGTATAAAGTATGGTATTTGCTGCTTCTTTCTTACTTCTTCCCCCTCCTTCCAAACCAGGCTGCTCCTGGCTAGGACATTTCACAGTCTGATTTGGAAGACGCTCTGCTTTCCTCTTGCCAACAGACAACCTCACAGGGTTTAGCAGGAACTTCCTCTGCAGGGCCTCCGTCACCTCCTTGTTGCGGAGGCTCTAGATGACGGGGCTGAGCATGGGGGTTAGGACGGTGTAGCAGACAGACCCTGCCTGGCCGCTGGCATCACCGGTGGATCCATGAGGCTGGACGTAGCTGGAACCACGGTGCTGTAGAAGGTGGCCATGGCCAGGAAGTGGGAGGCATGCGTGGAGAGGGCCTTCTCCTTCCCAGCTGCCGAGCACATCCTCCCAGTGGCCACCAAGACCAGGCCGTGGGAGGCAAGGTGAGGGCAGCAGGTACAGGTAGCCAGGGCAGAGAGACACAGCGGGTCATACCTGCCATGGCCGTGTGGCCCAGGCCGGGCGGGACGGGGTTGGCTGTCACAGAAGCAGTGTGGTGCCTGGCTGGGCCCCCAGGAAGGCAGGGCAGAGACANCTCCCCTGTCCCTGGGATTCTCCAGGCAAGAACACTGGAGTGGGTTGCCATTTCCTTCTCCAATGCTGTTTCCACCTAGACATGTGAAAACAGGTTAAGGGGAACAAGAAAGGAAAGGATCAGACTCCAGGCAATCGTCAGGATTTATACAGCTGGTCCTTTCTTACGCAGCCGCACCTCTAAACGCCCTTCTTATACCAAACTTGACTTTTCTGTTTCTGTAGACAAACAACCATGTTATGCTCCCTCAGAGTCCTGCTGTCTGTTAGCCGGTAGTTTCACCCGAGTCGCGCTCCCATCTAAATATGGCAATGTTTGTGTAACTACTCGAACATTTCATGGCATATTTACCCTTATTTATAGAAGTAGAGTGGAAAATGGAAAAATAAAATGCTGATGTTAATGACTTTACAACTGAGGCAAAGAAAGATACGACTGGATATGCCAAAAAAAGTAAATTTGATGCTTATTGAATTTAAGTAAGTTTGACAACTGTGTTCAATTATAAAAGAGAACAACAAAATTTAAACCACATGTACAAAATGCTGTACATATATTTCCAAGGTTTGTGGCTAAAAGATAAGGTGTAGTGATGGAGAAAAGGTGTGAATGTCATAGCAGAATCTTATTTTGATACACTGATTTTTTAAAAAATAATTAAACAAACAAAAAAACAAACTCGATGATCTTTCCCTCTTCAGATGAGATCTCTTGGCAGCCACACCTTGGGGTAAGGTTAGTGCCACATAGTGCAAATACCAAAAAAGTCAATCCCTGGCCTTTGAGGTTTAAAATATGTGTTGGAAACTCAGGGCAGAGATAAAACTTTTGTGATAAAAAGCTTTTGAACTTCAAAAGCTAGAGTCTTCAATGACCCAGGGCATATACTTGTGCCTTAACCACAGGCGTACAAGAATAGGTGCTCAGTCAGAACCAGGTTTTTCCAGAGCTTTTCTTTCTCTCCAGATAAAAATTCCCTAGGCTTGCAAGTTAGGAAAGCGCTGTAGTGAGCTTAGGGGGTTGGGCCGCTGAATCCAGAAGGAATCCTGTGGTCCAGTCTCTGCAGCCGCCATCTGGAAGTAAGGGAGCCATGACTTCAAGGAGCAGCGGAAAGAAGTGGGTGTATGGCAGGGCTGGACAGAGACCCCGCGTGGCATGAGGGGGGTGAGTGTGGCCAGCCCCTCCGAGAGTGCACCAGGAGAGGCTGAGCCACTAGAGTGGCCTTCGGGTACGGAGTCCGGACCACAGTGTCACGGTCTGGCCACTGGAAAGCAGGTGGAAGGAGGAAGTCGGGGGAAAGGCCAGCACGGATACCACGACAGAGGACCAGGCAATGGTTCTGTCTATCCCGACTGCTTGAACTCTCAGCTCTGGGAAGGAAGGAGTGTGTGCATGCGCGGGTGTCGGGAAGGGTCGGAGGGTACTTTTAAACTGACTGCGATTGCCCAGAATTGCCCAAGAGAACGCTTTTGCTATCTGGCAGAGTGCGTGTGTGTGTCTATTGCTCAGTTGTGTCCGATTCCTTGAGACCCATGGACTGTAGCCCTCCAGGCCCCTCTGTCCATGGGGACTCTCCAAGAATACCAGAGTGGGCTGCCATCTCCTGTTTCAGAAAGGGCTTCCCTGGTGGCTCAGGTGATAAAGAGTCCGCCTGCCATGCAGACCCAGGTTCGATCCCCGGGTCGGAAAGATCCCCTGGGGAGGAGCTTGGCTACCCACGCCAGTACTGTTGCCTGGAAAATCCCATGGACAGAGGAGCCTGGCGGGCTGCAGTCCGTCATGGGATCACAAAGTGTCAGACAGGTCTGAGACACCAACACTTTCACTCCAGGAAGAGGAACTCAAAAGACCTTGCCAAGAAAAAATAAAAGTCAAACTCTTCACACAGGTGAATTTGGAGCAGTTTGGATAAACACCTATTCCTAAGAAGCTGAGTATCAGCATCAGCTAACCCTCAACAGAAGGAAGTTCACAGTCCAACGAACTGCAGACTGTGATTTAGCAGGTTGCAGTCTCCTTTTTGAAGGGAGAAAGACAGTCAGTGTTACATTTTCTCTTTACAAATTTTAAAAGAGCATTGGAAAGTCATTTTCATAGTTCCACAGTTTCCTTCTGTATCATTTGCCTAATTATTGTCAGCAGATCTCTATATCCAACATTAAAATTAGATTTTCTCCTTTCAAATACCATATCAAATAAACAAAATGAATCAGGACTTGTGAACTGCAAAGTTCCAGGAGAAAATTAAAGTTGAGAGAATTCCCTGTGGTCCAGCGGTTACAACCTGGTGATTTCACCGTGGAAGCCTGGGTTCCATCCCTGCTCAGGGGACTAAGATCCTGCAAGGCATGAGAAAAAACAAAAAAAGAAAGAAAATTTGTTTATCAGTATTCTTGCCTGGAAAATTCCATGGACAGAGGAGCCTGGCAGGCTACAATCCATTGGGCTGCAAAGAGCCTGACACGTCTGAGAGTATGCACATGTGTTATCAGTATTTAAAGTATGATCTCTTGTTAATAAGTTAAATACTTAGATATACAGTGTATGCTGCTGCTGCTGTTACTGCTAAGTCGCTTCAGTCGTGTCCGACTCTGTGAGACCCCATAGATGGCAGCCCACCGGGCTCCGCCGTCCCTGGGTTTCTCCAGGCAAGAGCACTGGAGTGGGTTGCCATTTCTTTCTCCAATGCGTGAAAGTGAAAAGCGAAAGTGAAGTAGCTCAATTGTGTCCGACTCTTGGTGACCCCATGGACTGTAGCCTACCAGGCTCCTCTGTCCATGGGATTTTCCAGGCAAGAGTACTGGAGTGGGGTGCCTTCTCCGTATACAGTGTATAACCTTCAGATATAAATTAAGTGTTTATATCCTATTTGAGACGTCATAATATTTTTTCGCTGTCTGAATTGTATCACTTCTTTCCCTCCTTTCCTTCCAAGCGGATAAAACATATAAGTACAACATTCAAATTCCAGGCATTTCAATTTGGGGAACATTTTTCAGGAAAAAAAAAAAAAAAGTTTCCAGGGGCAGGGATTTTCTGAGTTAGGAACATGCTTTCCTAGCCCACCCCTGAATATCTAGGTAAGAATGATCAATCGCCAAAGCTTCCAATAGTCTTCTTCTCTC
This sequence comes from Oreotragus oreotragus, assembly GCA_006410675.1. Lineage (NCBI taxonomy): Eukaryota > Metazoa > Chordata > Mammalia > Artiodactyla > Bovidae > Oreotragus > Oreotragus oreotragus. The sequence goes on from SJYX01000203.1 coordinate 24,261, forward strand.
ATTGTGGCCTTTGGCCCATGCAGTTGCAGGAAGAAGTGGAAATTGATCAGTTCCTGGGGGGTCCGTTCATTTACTGCCTTGGGGCAAAGGCAGGGAAGAATGGAAATAGCCCTGGATTTTGAGTCTAAATTTCTGAGTTTGGTTTCAGTTTTTTGTCATCTTCCTTCTTTTTATATATGTCTTTGTTTTTATATTTATTCTGAGGAATATTTAAAAACTATTCAAGCTGTATATTGAAAAAATGTTCTTGATTGCGAAATACACAAGCGGAAGTGTATGAAGGCTGCACTGTTTAAAGAATATGGCTAAAGGAAACACCTGTGTGCGCACTGTCTGGGTTCCCAGGTGGCACAGCGGTAAAGCGTGCGCCTGCCAATGCGGGAGACAGAGAGACGCGGGTTTGTACCCTGGGTTGAGACGATCCCTCGAAGGAGGGCACGGCAGCCCACTCCAGGATTCTTGCCTGGAAAGTGTCAAGGACAGAAGGGCCTGGTTGGCTGCAGTCCACGGGGTCACAGAGAGTCGAACGTGACTGAGCTGCAAGCACATGCACTATCTACCCTAAAAACAGAACCTGGCAGGTGTCGTGAATGTGGTTGAGTCGCCTGAGGACCATGTTAAAACGCAGATGCGCAATCAGTGGGTTTGGGGAGGAGCCGGAGGCTCCGTGTTTCTCCCCGGCTCCCGGGAGCCGGCGGAGGTCCGCAGCTTGCATCTCCCGCAGCAGCACCTAAGGGCGCGCCTGCGAGCCTCTTCCTCATTCTGCGGCCCGCGGAGCCCGTTCTGGCTCCATGTCAGAACTGTTCCTGCTTTTGTTATTATCATCATACATCATGACCTGCCTCGGGGAACCCTGCCCCTTTGCCCGACTGTGACACGGACGTGCCTTTGCTCAGGCCGCTGTGCACCCGTGGAGGGCAGAAAGGAGGCCGGGAAGACAGACATCCGGGCCGGAGGCGTGCCGCTCTGAAGACAGGCACAAGGCTGAGGTCAGCGGCCTCTTCATTTATTTCCTCACGTACCCTCCCCATCTGCCTTCTGTAAAAGACCCTGGCATCCAGGCCCCCCGTAAGATGGTTATTTTGAGGCAGTAATTTGTCATCCTCTCAGTCAGCCAAATATGACTGAATAAAGTCGTATTCCTTGGCTCAACACCTGTTTCTTGGATTTATTGGCCTGTCCATGGGGTGAGCAGAGTGAGCTTGGGCTTGGTAACAATTTTGCCTTCTTTTTCTCCCCCATAAGAGGAGAGCATTATCCCAAATTTTGTGTAATCACTCCTTGCTTTATTTTAAACAGCTTTAACCTCTATGAATACATTTCTAAATAGTATAATTGTTTAATTTTACCCATTTAAATTTTAAAATAATTTTAAAAACTTACTTTCCACGTACAGTTGTTCCCGAATATTGGCTGGGTTCCTCACGCACGATGCACAGTCTATCTGACACCCAGGAGTTTGCGCCCCCGACCCCTCACCCCTGCAGCAATCCTCGCTCCGCTCCCTGCTACTTTTTTGCTGTATTCACTAGTCTGTATTTCTTTAGATTCCACATATAAACGATATCATACATTGTTTGAATTTCTCTGTCTGACTTATATCACTTAGCATAATGTCCTCCAAGGCCATCTGTTTTGCTGCAAGTGGAAAAACTCTCTTTTTTGTTACGGCTGAGTGTGATTCCTGTGTGTGTGTGTGTATACGTACCACCTCATTTTTATCCATGGATGCATTTTTATATAAATAAGATGTATTTTTATATAGTAAATTCTTATCTATTTTTATCTGTTGATGGGCATTTAGTTTGCTTCCATACCTTGCCAGTTGTAAATAACGCTGCTATGAGCATTGGGGTGTATGCCTATTTTCAAATTAGTGTTTTTGTTTCTTTTGGAGAGATATATTTACGTACACGTGTATGTACATACCCAGGAATGATTGCTGGGTCATCATCTATGCTTAAACTCTATACATGGAGTAACGCTGTGTGCATTCTTCTGTTATTTCTCATTTCATTCAATCTTATGTTTTAGAGACATTTATTTTGCTACATGGCCTGTGCTTCTTTCATTTTTGCTGCTGTTTAGCTTTTGTTGTATGAATATGCTCTGTTTCATTCATCTGTTCCTACAGTTGCTTTCACTTTTTTTTTTTTTTGCTATGAGAAATAGTGTTGCTTTAAGCATTCCTGGTATATATTTCAAAATGCGAATCTGCAAGAATTTCTCTTGATTACATGCCTACTCACTGAATTGCTGAATCATAGTGTACGTACATGTTCAGCTTTTTAACTTGATGCCGAATTGTTCTCAACAGCAGTCAGCCCAGTTCACACAGCGTCGTCACCGTTCCGATCTGCCGGGTCTCAAGTGTCTCCGTTTCTCAAAAGCTCTCAGGCGATGATGCCGCCGCAGGTCCACGGAAAGCAGCGTGAGAGGCCTGTGCTTTCACTCCTCAGGGGCGTTTATCAAGTGTCTGTGATGGGCCAGGCGTTGCTGCAGACGCTGAGGACACAGCAGTGAATGGAAGAGAGGATACCACTTTGCCACTGCTCAGACTGAAAGTATAAATACTTGTTCAACATTTGTTTAGTGGAGGTGGACAGCCGCTGACTGTCTGCTAGTTTTAACTTGTGCCATAGGGTCTCATCATGCGCACATTTATCTTTGCTTTCTGTTTTCTGACTTTCATGTTTTCCAAATGCTTTCCTTTCTGTCATTTCTTATTCTCTCCTGAAGAACGTGTTTGTGTATACACGCTCATGGGCGATACATTACAGGGTTTAGACTTAAATTCCCTCTTAGTAAATACTGTTGTGTCGTGCGATAGATTTGGAATTCCAGGAAACTGTGACCTGCAACTGGAAGCAACTGTCAACTAGCAGGTCTCAGAATTCATTCTGCTGCTTGTGGTGGCACCACGATCTCAGTGTGTCGTTCAAAAAACGACAGAGGTAGCTCAGCACAGGCAAAGGATGTTCAAACATTTTCACCCTAGGAAACGGTTCACCTCAATTATGAGGAGCATGAGTTAACCTGGAGAAGGGCGCGGCAACCCACTCCAGTATTCTTGCCTGGAGAATCCCCGGGACAGAGAAGCCTGGAGCAAACTCACGACTGAAGCGACTCAGCGTGCACGCACGTGAGTTAACCAGATGCTTATTTCAGATTTAATCTGGTGGTGTTCTAGAACTCCGTACAGAAGACGGTGTAATCAACTGCCCAAATGGCCAGCGGCAGAGACAAGGCTATGTGTTTATCAAGTCTCACTTACTTTTCCTATGTCTGGACTAAGAAGGCTGTATTTCCCAGGCTCTCCTGCAGTTATGCTGAAGCCGTAAGAGGGTGAGGTGATGTGAGCGAACCTCAGGCCAGATGGTTAAGAGCTCGCTCCATGGCCTTCTTGATTATTTGCCCTGACAGTCTTGGAGGGCTCTTCGAGTTTGAGATGATGGCATTGTCGGATGAAAGGGGTCCAGATACTGACGGAGCAATACAGTCTGCCCTGGCGAGTCACCTGGTGTGTCTCCAGTTTAGCATGGGTAAAAGCCTTTGTGGCGTTACCTGGCAGACATTCTGGGGTTGTCACCGCAGCACAAAGCTGCCTAATGCGTGTTCTGGATCTTAACCTAGGCAGGTCTCACCAGCCTGCGGGGACCTGATGACCTCATACATGGTTTTACAGGTGAGTGAACTAGATTAATTTTTATCAAGTCTCTTCACCACAGTGTTCTAGTCCTGACCTTAACTGTACGTGTGTACTAAAAACTTGGTTTATCAGTTAAAGGAATGTGATGCATAGGAAGAATTTAGTAAATATTTACTTTCTGGAAGGAGACAAAAATAAGTAAAATATTTTCACGCTTAGTTTACTGGAAAGGATTTTTTAATTATCCATTTAAAAATAGAATATCAAAATTGAATATGCTCATTAAAACAGTTTTGTAAAACTTTTGAGAAAAAAAGAACCTCTTTTCACAGCGCCACTACTTAGTGAGACCATCACTTACATCAGTGTGTGTTCCTCCCTGGCTTTTCCTACCCCTTTTTATCACATTGTTGCAATCACACTATTCTGACCTCCTGTTTTCCAAGTTATTATGTCGTCTCCATCAACATAACATTTAGGGGTTTAGTTTTTTCCTTCTTCGAATATTTAGATTCCTCCCAGGTTTTTGTTTTCTAACATGAAGCTGTGATAAGCCTCTTTGTATAGTAAGATTGTCTATATTTAGAATCACATCTTTAAGATAGATCTGAGAAAAGTCTTTTGATGATCCAAAAATCTCAGAGTGAGGCCAGCACAGTCCGGGTTCAGACACCGTCTCGGACTTCCCTGGTGGTACAGTGGACAGGAGGCGGCCTGCTAATGGGGAGGACACAGCTTCGATTCCTGGTGTGGGAGGACTTCACGAGCCACGAAACAGCTGGGCCAGTGTGCCAAGCTACCGCGCCCACTCTAGAGCCTGCGAGCTGCGGCTCCTGAAGCACCTGCTCCGCAACAAGCGAAGCCGCCAGGAGCAGCCTCTGCACTGCAGCGAAGGGCAGCCCCGCGCTCTGCAGCCAGAGAGACCCCTGCGCACAGTGACGAAGACCCAGGAAGGCAAACAAACGAAACGTTGCCGAGACGGAAGCATGAAAGAAACGTTGCCTTAGTTTAAGAGTGTGCCTTCCAGTCCAGCGTCCAACCCTGAAGCATGTCAAGTTCACGTTCCTCATTTGTGTGATTCTCTAAACACACATGCTCGCCATATAGCGTGTATACTTATTGGCTTATTTTACATATTTCTTTGTTTTTATTTGACTGTGCTAGGTCTTAGAGGATGAGGTGGTTGGATGGCATCACTGATTCCATGGACGTGAGTTTGCGCAAACTCAGACAGATGCTGAAGGACAGAGAAGCCTGGCCTGCTGCAGTCCGTGGGGTCGCAGAGTCGGACATGACTGAGCGACCGAACGACAAGGCCTTAGTTGGCATGTGGGATCTCGTTCCCGGACCAGGGATCAAACCCAGGCCCCCTGCATTGAAAGCACGGACTCTTAGCCACCGGACTACCAGAGACGCCCCGACATGCATATTCAAAGATTCCAGGCTAAACATAATTCTTTATAATTCTAAATATAATACTTACTCGGTCACAAATTGCTTTCGGTTATTAACATGTTTACTGAGTGAAAGCTCCTTCAATTGTAAAATGAGATCATCCTTAGGATGGCTGCTCCACTGTGCAATGGCAAAGACTGAATATGATAATGGATGCAAAGTCGCTTTAGCAACACTCTGTATAAAGTATGGTATTTGCTGCTTCTTTCTTACTTCTTCCCCCTCCTTCCAAACCAGGCTGCTCCTGGCTAGGACATTTCACAGTCTGATTTGGAAGACGCTCTGCTTTCCTCTTGCCAACAGACAACCTCACAGGGTTTAGCAGGAACTTCCTCTGCAGGGCCTCCGTCACCTCCTTGTTGCGGAGGCTCTAGATGACGGGGCTGAGCATGGGGGTTAGGACGGTGTAGCAGACAGACCCTGCCTGGCCGCTGGCATCACCGGTGGATCCATGAGGCTGGACGTAGCTGGAACCACGGTGCTGTAGAAGGTGGCCATGGCCAGGAAGTGGGAGGCATGCGTGGAGAGGGCCTTCTCCTTCCCAGCTGCCGAGCACATCCTCCCAGTGGCCACCAAGACCAGGCCGTGGGAGGCAAGGTGAGGGCAGCAGGTACAGGTAGCCAGGGCAGAGAGACACAGCGGGTCATACCTGCCATGGCCGTGTGGCCCAGGCCGGGCGGGACGGGGTTGGCTGTCACAGAAGCAGTGTGGTGCCTGGCTGGGCCCCCAGGAAGGCAGGGCAGAGACATCCTCAGTCTCCGTAGCAGAATCAGCGCCACCGAGCGCGAGGACGCAGCCACCAGCTGGAGACAGGTGCCCCGGTCATGACGGAGCCTAGTGGGAGGTCGGCAGGTGGCCCTGCAGCGGTCGTAGGCTGTGGCAGCCAGCAGGCAGCTCTCAGCCGCGGCATGCATCACAGAGAAGGTCACCTGGGCCATGCAGCCCTTGAAGGAGAGGGACCTCAGAGGCCGAGAGCCGAGCAGCAGCCCGGGGGCGGCCACAGAGGAGTGGCAGATGGCAAGGAAAGAGGGGGCGCTGAGAGAGAGGCACGTGGGCCGGTGGGGGCGGGAGTCCCTGAGGGTGAGCGCCTCATCCCCAGGTTGCCCACCACGGTCATGACACAGGTGAGCAGGAGGCCTCCAAAGAGATGCTTCCGGAGGTCTGGGGCACTGGAGGATCCCAGCAGGATGCACTGGGTGACGGGGGTGTAGTTTCCAGCGGCAAGGGCTGGTTCCCCAGGCGCCATCTGCAGAGGTGGCAACCGACCGTCACGCAGACACTCACTGCTTCCACAAGCTTGAGGAGCTCACTTAGCCATTCTGAGACTCAGCTTCCCCAACTGTAGAACAGGCGAGTCATTCTAACCTATTCCACGAGGCGTTTTTGTAAGGGTTCAGTTGGACCCTGCGTGTAAACTGTATAGCAGAACTGAATTTGTGTTGATAATAACATTGCTGTTCCTCCTTCCTCCCCTCAGTGTAATTACCAGCTCTACAAATAATTAATCTTTATTTTCTGTTTGGTTTCATGAGGGGAATTATAACTACCTTTGAGGGGAAAAGACAAGTCTTCTCTACCTAGAGTACTTAAGTAATACACTCACTTTACATTTGGTAGTTTTTCTAACAGATATTTTTGCTGAGTGTGTCCGCCTGTGCAAGGTACAATGCGGAGGAAGGCCAGGCGCGTAAGTCCTCTGCTACAGGATGCGTGGGGGTGTCACGCTCCGGTGGGCAGGACCCCGGCGGTGAAGGCAGACACGTGAGCCTTCCTCTCAGCTCGCCTCTCACTGGCTGTGTCTCCTTAGATAAGCTGTGTTTCTGAGTCTTGTTTTTCTTACCTGTGAAATGGAGATCACATAGCTACTCAGGACCGCTCTGTGGCCTAGGTGAACTGAATGAATGGAGAAGCTCCGAATGTCTGGAGCACAGGAAGCCATCAGGAAAGGCGAGGCCCCTTCCACTCTCTTGTGCCTGCAGCTGCACATGCAGGTCGCAGGACGCAGCGCTGAACGGCAAGGGCCCGGCCGCGTGGAGAACCCGGTCACGCGGCTCAGCCCGGCGCTTCCGGCCCTGCACCGGCTCCTTCACCAGGCGCCCTCGGCGTCCTCCACGTTCTCCTTCCCTTTCTGCCTTCCTGGCTGAAGGACTCAATCTTGCACAAATGAGGAGTCTCTGGTCCCCAGTGAATATTAATGGTTTTCTTTTTCTCTCGTAAGACGACAGCCAGATTCCCTTGACGCACACACACACACACACTCACACAAAGATTCACATACACTCACACTCATACACGGACTCATATAAACTCACACTCACACACTCACATGCACATACACACACACTCACACCCACGCACTCACACACACACTGACACACACTCACACACACACATACACGTACATTCACACACACATTCACACAGACTCACACACACTCTTACACACACTGACACACACTCTTGCAGACACTCACACACACACCCTCACATCCTGCGTGGAGCACCTCCATCCTGCTTCCCAGGAAGTGAGCGCTCTGGTCCTCCTCTCCCGCTCCCTCTCTCTTACCATCTTCCCTGGTCCAGACAGACTGGGTTCCCTCCTCACCTACTCCTCCCGCCCGACTCCCAGAGGAACATGTGAGTCCTTCAGAGGCCCATCTATGATAATCCTCACTGACGATGACCTTGACTGACAGCCTTGCAGATGGAGCCGAGGCTCCAGCTAGTGAAGAGCCTCCGGATGTCCTCCACGACGCCTGCGAAGCCCTGCCTCAGCCCTGCCAGGGGCCTCCCCTCACCCAGCTGAGTCCCTGTGCGTGTGCTGTAAGCTGGGGGTTGAATTTAACTCACACAGATGCGTTTAGAATCGCTTGACAGGGCTTGGTCAATGTTTCCAAGACTCTTTCCCCCCACTGGGTGGTTTTCTTTCTCTATCACACTGTAACTTCTGAAAGCAGAGACTGTTCTAAGTTTTGTATCAAGAGAATAGCAAATATTTGAACAGTTACAGTTATGCAAGAACGTTTGAACAATTGAGGTTGTTCAGCAGTACTTAAACAATTACTGTTCAAAATAGCATAAAGCATGGCTTTGACCATTTAGGATCTTGAAATAATGTTGAAAGACAACTGACTCCTGTGACTCAGGAATGAAGGACCTGCGAGGAACCTTTGTAGTGACGCGCGAGGGCTTCAGAAAGAGAAGGGACGGGGCTGGACCTCGACAAATCAGGAAGGTGGAGCTTTGTGGAAGAGATGAGGGTGTGCAACAGCCTGGAAGTGGGAATTAATCTCCTCTGTAAATGTTTACTGGGCAAAAAGCGCATGGCAAAGACAGTTTGAGCTTCAGTTTCCTCAGCTTCCATGAAGTAGAAAGAGAGCATGTGTCACTCACTACACAGCACAATTCTGGAAACAGGTAACTCATTAACGTTCATGCCACTCCAAGCTAGATTAGGAACATGTCGTGCTGGGACCCCTGAATGCAGCGGGGTCTCGGGAGATGCCTACAGGCTGGCAGAGTAGGGTGGGGTGCGTCCGGACTTGGGGGAGAGGAAGGAGGAGAGGACCGGCGACCTCGGCGCTCTAAACCAGCTCTGGTGGGGGCTCAGTAGGGCTTCCGACGGACAATCACCCACCTCAGCGGGCGGTGCTTCCACCTGGCACAGCTCCAGTGGGAACCCAGGATCCTCCCCAGCAGGCACGCGGGGGATTCCAAGACTCACTTCCACTCCAGCCTGTGTCTTTGGGGTTCTCTCTAGAGCTGTTTCTGGACTCAGAGCTGCTGGCAGGGCTCCCGGCTCAGGTGAACAGAGAGCGGCTCTCAGGACTGAAGCTGAGGCCGCCTCCGGTCCTGCCAGTTGATCAGGCTGGCTCTGCCCTCTCGTGACCCCAGGTGCAGTGGAGGCTCAGAGCTCCGGGAGGCCCTGACACACACCGGGTCCACCTCCGCTCCCGGGATCCCGGGAGGGACAGTCTCAGGGCGGAAGGGATGATCCCCTGCAGAATCTGGTCTCCTGCTTTGGTCTTAAGGCAGAGAAAGTTAGGGTCTCCTTCAGGAGCTGGCGCTTATGGTTCCACCTTGACCGCAGGGAGACTCAGGAGAGGAGGGAGCCGTCCAGCGTCCTCCTTGAACTCTGAATTCTGGGTGAAGGGACGTTATCTTGCCCCTGTGGGGGCTTGCTGGAATCTGGAGGCCAGTTTTCCCAGCTATTCTACTAAAGGACCCAGGGGACCTTGGCTAGACACTGAGGACCTGCCCTGGGCTCCAATCCTGGAGGACGGGTCGGTGACGCTGAGCTCCACGAGAGTGAGTCTGGGGCGGGTCAGGCCGGGCTGAGCCCCTTTCCTTGCTGGTCCTGTGACCCAGCCATGCTGGAGCCCTGAGGGGGGTGGGCGCCCTGGAGCAGGCATCCTGGGGCCTGACCCTCTCTGGGAAGCTCTCCTGGCATCAGCCACCAGGGACTCATCTAAGGAGGCACTGGGAGCCTTGTTAACGGAATGGCTGGTTTATTTATATTAGCAATTGAAAAAACTGAATTTTCAGAAGTGAAGCTAACATTTAAGCACAGGAAATGCCAATGGGTGTAAGGAGGAGCCAAGGGAATCGTTAGCCAGGAGCAAAAATGCACTCAGATCATCTCCCAGGTGTGGCTTTCCTCCTCTTTTCCTCTCTCTGACTCTGCTTTGTGGGTGGTAGGGAGAGGGCTTCCTCTCTGTTTGTCAGCTGACACTGCTCCCCCGAGCCTGTCCCTTGATGGCTCAGCTGAGGGTCCTGGAGTGGGGGTGGTGGAGGTTCTGGAATCATGAGTGTTTGAGCTGAAGAGAAGTACAGGGCACATGACCCAGCAGCTCTCAGCTGAGATGGTTCTGTTCTGCTCTGAGTCAGGCCTGGATTACCCAGTGGGAAGACCAGGAGCTAGGGTACCAGCAAAGTCTAGGCAACACCATCGAGAAATGGCCACATACGGTCACTAAAGAGGCGGAGGTGGCTGGATGCCTTCACTGACTCAATGGACATGAGTTTGGGTAAACTCTAGGAGACGGTGAAGGACAGGGAGGCCTGGCGTCCGAGGGGTTTCAAAGAGTCGGACACAGCTGAGTGACTGGACAACAAATGGTCATTAAAATAAAGTCCAGGGAAAGATACACTTGGGGCTTTTGGAATTTTCTTTAAGATTGTCAGGTGGACGCCTAGGGAAAAATGAAGAATATATTTTGGAGAGAATTGAGAAGTCTAAATATGAACTGTGGATTAGAGACAAAACTATGTCACTGCAAGGTGTCGCAGTTTTGATAACTCTATGGGCTTTCCCAGGAACTGCTCACTCAAGTGCCTAGTGATGATGGTTCTGAATGTTATATACATCAGCAGTTTATGTGGAGTAGGAAATGGCAACCAGCTCCAGTACTCTTGCCCGGAAAATGCCATGACAGAGGAGCCTGGCAGGCTGCAGTCCCGAGGACGCAGAGCACGTGTGCATTAATGCTTTGTGTGTTTATTCTGTGCATATAAATGGGGCAAGAATAAGGAACTGGTGAGGCTAAAGGGTGTATGTGGTGTGGGCCAGTGTCTAAGGCGTGTCTGACTCTTGCACACCACCAGGCTTCCCTGTCCACGGGACTTCCCAGGCAAAAATACGAGAGCGGGTTGCCATTTCCTCCTCCAGGCGATCTTCCCTGCCCGGGAATCGTACCCGGGTCTCCTGCATTTAGGCAGATTCGTTACTGACTGCGCTAGGAGGGAGGCCTGAATTATTTTTGCAACTTAAAAAGTTACGTTAAAATACATTACAATTATAAAATAAGTCATATTAAAAGTTAAAATCTGAGTGGGAGGAGAGCTGATGGTAGAAATACTAAAATCGTTAACTATTCAAGTTGGATAAGAAGTAAATCTGAATTAATTTATCATACTGTCTGCTTTGTGTATGTTTGAACCTTTGAATCCTAATTTTATTTTTCAAATTGAGATCCGCTTGCCATATCATGTTTCTTGTGCCAGTCTAAGGCGTTGAACACGCTGCTTTGAGTCTTTTATGTCTGGTTGCCGTTGCGGTGATGATTAGCACCTCTAATTGTCACAGAATTATTGTTTCTTTTTAGTGGTTGGATTGATGAAGGTCTAGCCTCTTAGGCTTCCCTGGTGGCTCAGACAGTAAAGAATCTGCCTGCCAATGCAGGAGACCTGGGTTCTATCCCTGGGTCAGGACGATCCCCTGGGGAAGGGCATGGCAACCCACTCCAGTACTCTTGCCTGGAGAATCCTGTGGACGGAGGAGCCTGGTGAGCTACAGTCCACAGAGTCGCGAGCAGATGGACCTGACTGAGTGACTAAGACAAAGACACACAGAGTCTGTTCAAAGCTCGATGACTATGAAAATCCTGTCTGCTCCCACTGTCTCTGCATTAGACCTCTAGGATTTACTGTTTGCTGCAAGTTTGTACCCTTCACAGCATCAGGCCTGTCTCTCGCTTCCCAGTGCCGGGCAGCCACCATCTCCCTCTGTTTTGATGAGTGCAGACGTTTTTTAGATTCTTCGTGCAAGTGGTATCTCGTGGAATTTGTGTGTCTCTGACTTTTCTCCCTCAGCTTCCTGTTCTCAGAGTTCATCGGTGTAGCTGCAAAAGGCAGGGTGGCCTTTCTCACGGCTGGAGGACATCCCACTGAATATACACACCACGTGTTCCGTATCCATTCCTCCGGCGGCGGACATTCAGGTTGTCTCCACATATGGCTATTCTGAGAGATGCTTCCATAAACATGGGAGTGTGTGTTAATACTAATTTCAAAGAGCTCTGAAGCACCACAGAAAAAACTTTCTTGCAATTCTTTTCACTCCGTTTACAGTTCAAAATTCATAAGTAGGGTGAAGTAAAGAAAATAATTTTTTCAGTATTTATCTTATAGACAGCAAAACTGATATTCAAAGAAAGGAAGTTTCTTACCCAAGGTCACACGGCTAATTAATTTTGGACTCAAAGCTTTAACCCATGTCTCCTGGGCCCCCAGTGTACAGTCTTTAGATAAAGCCTCCATCCTCTTAAATGGTGTGGGATCAGTAATTTGGGGATAATGATTGCACAGTACTTTCTATCTTGCCCTAGAAGTTGCTTAGCTACTTCATTGCTTCACTTTTGGGAAAACTTAAAAACACCCAGAGCCGAATACGATACCATATGTCCACTATTTTGGCTTAGTAACTGGAAATGTTTCTGCTGTCTAGGCTTCAGATCTTTCTGTGAAAACTTTATGTACTTTGTAATTTTCTTTCTTTCTTTACTGTTGGCGGTGTTGGGTCTTCCTTGCGGCTGGGGCCTTCCCCTCGCTAGAGCAGGTGTGAGTCCCCCTGCAGCACGCGGGCCTCTCACTGCGGCGCTTCTTTTCTGGGGATCCCGGACCACAGGCACACGGACTTCAGCAGCTGCAGCTGCCGGGCTCCAGCGAGCGGCTCAGGCGGCTCAGCCGCTCCACGGCCCAGGGGAACCTCCTGGACCGGGGATCAGGCCCGTGTCTCCTGTACTGGCAGGCAGACTCTTTACCACTGAGACACCAGGGAAGCCCCTCCAGATTTTTTTCTTTTTCTTTTTAACTGGACAATAATTGCTTTATAATGTGTTGGTTTCTGCCTTCCATCACAGGTCTCTCTCTCTCTTTTTTAAATCAGAGAAATAATATATTAAAGGTCATTGAACTCCCCATGTGATCTCCTCGTTCCGAGCCTCTCTTTCTTTAGAGACAACCATTATCATAGACTTGGCTTGTACCCTTGAGTCTCCAAACACCCAGTTTTCAAAACCTGAACACTGTGACTTCTACAAATGTAAGAGAAACACATCAAAGGGGTTATGCAGTGTATCAAGGAGGAAAACAGTAAGCAATTAAGGCTAATTCAGGGAGCATTTGAAAGATAACTGTAAGCAGTGAACTCAGTAAAATCAACAAAGGAACTTCATCAACTCAATGGAAGACAGTTTAGAATGCAGAGAAGATTGTTGGGTTAGATAGCCAAGTGGTTCTTGTTCTATATGGCAGTAAAATGTAAACTCTGGCTGATATTTTTCTATAAGACACATACTGTTTACATTTCTACTGGACAAAACTCTGTGAGTAACACACAACTTCACTAAGTCTGGAACTTTAATCAATAGTGAACACTCAAACCAGGTTCATTTTCCTAAATAAATCCTTGGCTGCCCAGGGATTTAGAGAAAGCCTTAGAATGACACTGAAAAGACATACTGCTTCCTTTTTGCCAGTATTTCCAAGTTCTGGATAACTTTTCTGAGCAAATCTGTATTGCTCTATTTTGGTGCAGTCATGAATCCATGGATAATAATAGTGGGTGGTAATTACTGAGCACTGATGTGTGCCAAGCAACGTCTTAACCATTTCATTGATACACGTATTAACTCTGTTTAGCTCCTCAATACCAATGTTAGGTTCTATTACTATTCTCATTTTACAGCTGAAAAATCTGAGGCACAAATCCCTAAGATCATTCAGCTAGCAGGAGGCAGAACCGTGATCAGTCCCCAGCTGCCTGGTGTCACACCGTGCATGTTATTCTGCAAGCCGCTTTTGAGTTCCTTATCTGCTAGATGGCAAGACTCTGTCAATTCTGAGTAGTCAGAGTTTAACAGTATCCTCCCCCTACCCTGCCTCAACATCCACCCATGCAAATCTACACCATTTAAAGAATATTGCTAAAACAAACACATATTTATGCACGGTGTATCTTAAAATAGAAACTTACAAGCATCTTTAATGTGCTTGTGAATCATCTGATGATCAGGTTAAAATACAAATTCTGATTCGGTAGATTTGGGGAACAGCCTGAGACTGTGTGCTTCTAACGAGCTCCCAGAGTCACAAATGCTGGTGTTCCACAGATTACGTGTCGAGCGTCGTGACCTAAGAATATTCCTGTGTTCCTCTGTCTAATTTCACCCACGTTTTCACCCCAACAAGAGGTACGCTAAGCATTTTCCCAAATTTTGTGTAATCACTCCTTCCTTTATTTTAGATAGTTTTGCCATCAGTGGAAACAGTTTTAAATATTATAATGGTTTAACAGTCATTAGAGAATATTGGCTGCGCTCCGTATGTTATGCAACGCATCCTTGAGTGTTCTACACTCAAAGCTGTGCGCCGCCCACTCTCCCACCCTCATGGTGGCCCTTGCCGCCCTGTCCCAGCCGTAAGCACCAGCCTGTTCTCTGTATCTGGCGCTCTGCTGCTTTTCTGTTCAGCGGTCTGTCGTATTTTTAAGATTCCCCATAAAAGTGATGCCATGCAGCGTTTGTCTTTCTCTGTCTGGCTCGTTTCACTCAGCCTCAGTTCAGTCCAGTCGCTCAGTCGTGTCCGACTCTTTCCGACTCTTTGCTGATGCCATCCAACCATCGCATCCTCTGCCGTCCCCTTCTCCTCCTGCCCTCAGTCTTTCTCAACATCAGGGTCTTTTCAAATGAGTCAGCTCTTTGCATCAGGTGGCCAGAGTATTGGAGTTTCAGCTTCAACATCAGTCCCTCCAATGAACACCCAGGACTGATTTCCTTCAGAATGGACTGGTTGGATCTCCTTGCAGTCCAAGGGACTCTCAAGTCTTCTCCAACACCACAGTTCAAAAGCATCAATTCTTTGGCGCTCAGCTTTCTTCACAGTCCAACTCTCACATCCATACATGACCACAGGAAAAACCATAGGTTTGACTAGACCGACCTTTGTTGGCAAAGTAATGTCTCTGCTTTTTAATATGTTGTCTAGGTTGGTTATTGCTTTTCTTCGAAAGAGCAAGCATCTTTTAACTTCATGGCTGCAGTCACCATCTGCAGTGATTTTGGAGCCCAGAAAAATAAAGTCAGCCACTGTTTCCACTGTTTCTCCATCTATTTGCCATGAAGTGACGGGAGCAAATGCCGTGAGCTTCGTTTTCTGAATGTTGAGCTTTAAGCCAACTTTTTCACTCTCCTCTTTCACTTTCATCAAGAGGCTTTTTAGCTCCTCTTCACTTTCTGCCATAAGGGTGGTGTCATCTGCATATCTGAGATTATTGATATTTCTCCCAGCAATCTTGATTCCAGCTTGTGTTTCTTCCATTCCAGCATTTCTCATGATGTACTCTGCAAAGAAGTTAAATAAGCAGGGTGACAATATAGAGCCTTGATGTACTCCTTTTCCTATTTGGAACCAGTCTGTTCTATTTGGAACCATGTCCAGTTCTAACTGTTGCTTCCTGACCTGCATTCACATTTCTCAGGAGGCAGGTCAGGGGGTCTGGTAATCCTATCAGTTAGCATCACTTCAGTTCAGTTCAGTCGCTCAGTCGTGTCTGACTCTTTGCGACCCCATGAATCGCAGCACGCCAGGCCTCCCTGTCCATCACCATCTCCCAGAGTTCACTCAGACTCACGTCCATCGAGTCCGTGATGCCATCCAGCCATCTCACCCTCGGTCGTCCCCTTCTCCTCCTGCCCCCAATCCCTCCCAGCATCA
>SJYX01000203.1:43711-76898 GCA_006410675.1 Oreotragus oreotragus
CCCAGGGCTGATCTCCTTCAGAATGGACTGGTTGCATCTTCTTGCAGTCCAAGGGACTCTCAAGAGTCTCCTCCAACACCACAGTTCAAAAGCATCAATTCTTTGGTGCTCAGCTTTCTTTATAGCCCAACACTCACATCTTTACAAGACTACTGTGGAAAACCCATAGCCTTGACTAGACGAATCTTTGCTGGCAAAGTAATGTCTCTGTATTTTAATATGCTGTCTACGTTGGTCATAACTTTCCTTCCAAGGAGTAAGCGTCTTTTAATTTCATGGCTGCAATCACCATCTGCAGTGATTTTGGAGCCCCCCAAAAATAAAGTCTGACACTGTTTCCACTGTTTCCCCATCTATTTCTCATGAAGTGATGGGACCAGATGCCATGATCTTCATTTTCTGAACGTTGAGCTTTAACCCATCTTTTTTACTCTTCTCTTTCACTTTCATCAAGAGGCTTTTTAGCTCCTCTTCACTTTCTGCCATAAGGGTGGTGTCATCTGCATAGCTGAGGTTATTGATATTTCTCCCAGCAAACTTAATTCCAGCTTGTGCTTCTCCCAGCCCAGCGTTTCTGAAGATGTACTGTGCATATAACTTAGATAAGCAGGGTGACAATATACAGCCTTGACTGACTCCTTTTCCTATTTGGAACTAGTCTGTTTTTCCATGTCCAGATCTAACTGTTGCCTCCTGACCTGCATATAGGTTCCTCAAGAGGCAGTCAGGTGGTCTGGTATGCCCATCTCTTGAAGAATTTTCCACAGTTTATTGTGATCCACACAGTCAAAGGCTTTGGCATAGTCAACAGTGAATCTTTAATTCGGTTTTCTGTTGATGGGTGGAGCTGTATTCCCTCCCTGTTGTTCGACCTGAGGCCCAACTATGGTGGAGGTAATGAAGATAACGATGACCTCCTTCGAAAGGCCTCATGCACGCGCTGCCACCCTCAGTGCCCCCGACCCTGGAGCACCGCCACCGGCCCACGCCTCTGCTGCAGGCTCCTGGGCACTCACGGGCAGGTGTGGGTTCGTCTCTTGTGGGGTCACTGCTCCTTCCTCCTGGGTCCTGGTGGACAAGGGTCTGCTTGTGCCCTGCAAGAGTCTGTTTCCCAGTCCTGTGTAAGCTCTGGCAGCTCTACAGTGGGGTTGACGGTGACCTCCTCCAAGAGGGCTTCCGACATACCTAGGTGTGCCGCACCCAGAGCTCCGGTCCCTGCAGCAGGCCACTGCTGGCCCGAACAGCCTCAGGAGACGCTCAACACAGTTCTGGCTCAGTCCCTGTGGGGCCTCTGGGCCCTGCCCAAGCTTTGTTTGAGCTTCTCTGGCAGGTATGGGGTTTGACTCTGGACAGAGTTCCGCCCCTGCTGCCGTCTTGCTGGGGCTTCCTCTTTGCCCTTGGATGTGGGTGTCATCTTATGGTGGGATCCAACCTTCTCCTGTCGACGGTTGTTCGGCAGCGAGCTGTGATTTTGCTGCCCTCACAGGAGGTGATGAGCACCTCCTCCTCCTCTGCCAGCTCGCAGTCTCCCGTGCAGGTCGGGAAGGCTGCGACGACTTTTTAATTTGATGCCAACTTGTTCCCCAACGTGGGCAGTCCAGTTTACAGAGAACCATCACAGATTCGGATCTGGTAGTTCTGGGGTGGGGTCCCAGATTCTCCATTTCTCAAAAGCTCTCAGGTGATGACGATGCCATTGGTCCAAGGAAAACAAGCATGTAGAGGCCCGTCCGTTCATTTACCGAGAATATTTATCAAGTGTCCATAATGCATCAGGCCGTGTACTAGGCATTGAGGACACGACGGTGAATGAGACAGGACACTGCTTTGTGACTCCTCAGGTTGAAAGTATGAATATTTGTTCAACATTTGTATTGCTGAAGTGGATAGCAACTGATCGTCTGTTATTTTAAAATTGCACCCTAGAGTCATATTACGCCCATCTAACTTGTATTTTCTGTTTTCTGACTTTCATGTTTTCAAAATGCTGTTCTTTTTGTGGTTTCTCATTCTCTCTTGAGGAATGCAGGTGTTTGTATAGACCCAATCCTGGGTGATACATTACAGGGTTTAAACTTAGCTAAAGTCCCTCTTAGTAAATATTGCTGAATTGTGCCTTAATTTTGTTTTATTTATCTATTTTCCTTAATCACCGGTCTTCATTTATTTTTTTCAATGTATTTTCTTTTCTTTCTTTTTTTGTTAAATTGGAGGATAATTGCTTTACAATGTTGTATTATTTTCTGCTGAACAGCAAAGTACAGCTCTTGGTATACACATATGCCCTCCCTCCTGAGTCCCCCCAGCGTCCCTCCCCTCCAGGTCATCACAGATCTTGAGCTGAGCTCTGTCTGCTACACAGCACCTTCCCACCAGCTGTCTATCTGACATATGAGAATGTGTGCCTCAGTGTAGAATGGACAGGGCTATTAGCTAAGGCTTGGGCTTCATTATGTTTAAAAGCCTCAGAACAAAAGAGTAGTCATTAAAGCCTTCGCTGGTATTCAGTTTTAGTCTCGACCTTTCAGTTCAGTTCAGTTCAGTCGCTCAGGCCCAGTCGTGTCCGACTCTTCGCGACCCCATGAATCGCAGCACGCCAGGCCTCCCTATCCATCACCATCTCCCGGATTCACTCAGACTCACGTCCATCGAGTCCGTGATGCCATCCAGCCATCTCATCCTCGGTCGTCCCCTTCTCCTCCTGCCCCCAATCCCTCCCAGCATCAGAGTCTTTTCCAATGAGTCAACTCTTCTCATGAGGTGGCCAAAGTACTGGAGTTTCAGCTTTAGCATCATTCCTTCCAAAGAAATCCCAGGGTTGATCTCCTTCAGAATGGACTGATTGGATCTCCTTGCAATCCAAGGGACTCTCAGGAGTCTTCTCCAACACCACAGTTCAAAAGCATCAATTCTTCGGCGCTCAGCCTTCTTCACAGTCCAACTCTCACATCCATAAATGACCACAGGAAAAACCATAGCCTTGACTAGACAGACCTTAGTCGGCAAAGTAATGTCTCTGCTTTTGAATATACTATCTAGGTTGGTCACAACTTTTCTTCCGAGGAGTAAGCGTCTTTTAATTTCATGACTGCAGTCACCATCTGCAGTGATTTTGGAGACCCAAAAAATAAAGTCTTGACCGTTAGTATGTATTTATTACGTAATTTTAAGGAAATCTCTCCACTGATAATATTTTGTTTTTAGTTAAATTTTGCATATATATTGTCACATTTAAGCCTTGTCTAAGAAGCATGTACTTCCCAGGTTGGCTCAGTGGTAGAGAATCTGCCTGCCAGTGCAGGAAATGCAAGTTGGATCCCTGGGTGGGGAAGATCGCCAGGAGCAGGAAATGGCAGCCCTCTCCAGTACTCTTGCCTGGAATATCCCATGGACAGAGGAGCCTGGTGGGCTACAGTCCATGGGGTCCCAAAAGAATCAGACAGGACTCAGTGAGTAAACAGCAACCGTGGATGCGTGTCCTGGGCCCTGGTTTTAGAGTTCCCAAGGACTATGACCCCCAGATTCAGGCTACAGTCAGCTAGCTGGTCTCAGCGTTCGTTTTCCTGCCTGTCCGTTTTACTATGATGAACTTAGAGTGTGAAAGACTCAGCAGAGGTGGTTCAGCACAGGCAAAGGATGTTCAAACATTTCCACCCTAAGAAACAGGCTTCCTCGGTGGCTCAGCTGGTAAAAAATCTGCCTGGCATGCAGGAGACCCCGGTTCAATTCCTGGGTCAGGAAGATCCCCTGGAGAAGGAAATGGCAACCCACTCCAGTATTCTTCCCTGGAGAATCTCCATGGACAGAGGGGCTACAGTCCATGGGGTCACAGAGAGTTGGACATGACTGAGCGACTAAGCACACTCCCTAAGTCCACCTCAATTATGTAGAAGCGAGAGTCAGCCGGCAGTTTGTTTCAGGTTTAATCTGCTGATGCTTTAGAGCTCCGTATGGGTGATGGTGTGATCAACTGCATAGCTGGTCAGTGAGAGGCGAAGCTAGGTGTTCATGAGATCTCATTTAGCTTTCCTATGTCTGGATCAAGAAGGTGGCATTTCCCAGTCTCTTTTGCAGTTATCTTAAAGCCATAAGTGGCTGAATTGATGTGAGCCAACCTCAGGCAAGGTTATTGAAAACACTCTTCATGACCTTCTTGGTCGTTTCCCTCAGTATGAAAATCTTGGCGGGCACTTTGAGATTGAGATGATGGCACTGTCGAATGAAAGAGGCTCGAATACTGATGGGTGGACAAAGGTTGCCCTGGAGAGTCCGTGATCTGTCTCCAGTTTAGTGCAGGAAAAAGCCTTCGTGGTGCTGAGTTACCTTGTGGGGTTTATTTGTTACTGTAGCGTCAACTATCTGACTAATACATGTTCCGACTATTAATCTAGGTAGGACCTACCACACTGTCGTACCTAATTGCCTCCTGTATGTTTTTACAGCTGAGTGAATTAAATGAATTTTTAACACATCTTTTCACCCTAATGTTCTCGTCCTGACCTTAGTTGCTGACCTGTACTAAAAACATGGTTTATTAGTTAAAGGAATGCAGAACATAGGAGGAATTTAGTAAATATTTATTTTATGGAGGGAGACAAAAGTAAGAAATCTTCATACTTAGCTTGCCTGAAAGGAATTTTTAATGAGTCATTTTTAGATTAAAATGTCAAAATCGAACATGTTCATTAAGTTTTGTAAAAATTTTTGAGAAGACAGAAAAAGACTCTCCCATTGTGCTACCACTCTAGTCCAATCCTCCTTTACACTTTTGTGAGCTCCTCCCAGGTTTTTTCTACTCATTTTTATCTCGTAGTTACCATTACACAGTAGATGTTCTGACCTGCTGTTTTCCACGTGTTATGTCATCTTCACAAGCATAACATTTACTGGTTGCATCGTAATCCATCGGGGGTGGGGGAAATCTCGTAACTGGTTTCCTTCTTTGAACATTTGCTGTTGTTGTTGCTAAACAAGTCTGACTGTTTGTGTTTGCGACCCTGTAGACTGCAGCATGCCAGGCTCCCTGTCCTTCACTATTTCCTGGAGCTTGCCCAAACCCATGTCCACTGAGATGGTGATGCCATCCAGCCATCTCACCCTCTGTCGTCCCCTTCTCCTCCTGTCCTCAATCTTTCCCAGCATCAGGGTCTTTTCCAGTGAGTCGGCTCTTTGCATCAGGTGGCCAAAGAACTGAAGTATTTGAACATTTAGGTTTCTTCTAGTTTCTCACTTTGAAAAGTGATGCTGTGGTGAAGCTATCTGTATAGTAAGATTTGCGCTTCCCAGGTGGCACTAGGGGTAAGGAACCCCCCTGCCAAGGCAGAGACTTAAGAGACGCTGCTTCAACCTCTGGGTTGGGAAGCTCCCCTGGAGGAGGGTGTGGCGACCCACTCCAGCATTATTGCCTGGAGAAGGCCATGGACAGAGGGGCCTGGTGGGCTGTGGGCTATAGGATTGCAAAGAGTCAGACACAACTGAAGCATCTTGGCATGCACGCAGAGTAAGATTTCCTATACTTAGAATAACATCCTTAAGGTAGACCTGAAAAAAGCTTCCTGATGATCCCCAAATCTAGAGTGAGGCTCACACAGGCCAGGTGAGGTGTTGGCCTTAGTTTAAGAGCTTGTCAGCTGTTCAGCCTTGAACTGAGTCAGGTCTGGCTTCCACGTCTGTGTGTCCTCTGGAACACACGCACTCACCACATTAGAGGTTCACTTAAAGACATTTAGGCCAAATATATTTATATACTTGAATCCGTCTCCCAAAGCGCAGCATCTTGTATAATACTATAATTGCATTGATCTCCCTCTCTCTCTCTCACTCACACACGCAGACCCCTGAGAATTCTGAGACACATACAGACTTCCGGCTAGAAAACAGATGTATGAGGAAAGTGAGGAGAGTTCTCTCTTGATCCTGAGGTTTCATTTAATGGGACGGCTTATCACATGCAGCAGCAGTAAGATGTAAAGGATACTTCTGACCTGGTCCTCTTTCCTTTAGGAGCAGGAGGAAAGCGTGTGTCACTGGAGCCTACTCCCACGCCACTAACCCTGGGGAAAACCAGAAGATTGTGCTGCCCCTGGTCTGAGGCTTCCTGGGGGTCATGATGAGCCGCCAATAAGAGACTTGACTTGTGATCGTGCTGTAAATGAAATATCTGGTTTTGATGTGGACATCCTGATGCTGAATTCTCACACTCTCACCAGCTGTGTGGCTTCAGGAAGTTAATGCACTTTTACTGAGTCACATACCCTTCATTTGTAAAATGAGGTCAGCTCCCTCACACATGGTGGCAGAGACTCAATATGTGAATGGATACTGAGTTACTTTACAGCTGCAGTGCTCTGCAATGGTATTTGTGTTTCTCTCTTACTTCCACCACCTCCTCCAAAAACCAGGCTGCTCTTGGTCAGATCAATTCTCCGTGTGATTTGGAAGACGCTCTGCCTTCCTCTTGCCAACAGACAACCTCGCAGGGTTTAGCAGGAGCTTCTTCTGCAGGGCCTCCGTCACCTCCTTGTTGCGGATGACGGGGCTGAGCATGGGGGTTAGGACGGTGTAGCAGAGAGACCCTGCCTGGCCGCTGGCATCACCGGTGGATCCGTGAGGCTGGACATAGCTGGAACCATGGTGCTGTAGAAGGGGGCCATGGCCAGGAAGTGGGAGGCATGCGTGGAGAGGGCCTTCTCCTTCCCAGCTGCCGAGCGCATCCTCCCAGTGGCCACCAAGACCAGGCCGTGGGAGGCGAGGTGAGGGCAGCAGGTACAGGTAGCTGGGAGAGACACAGGGGGTCATATCTGCCATGGCCGTGTGGCCCAGGCTGGGTGGGGACGGGGTTGGCTGTCACAGAAGCAGTGTGGTGCCTGGCTGGGCCCCCAGGAAGGCAGGGCAGAGACATCCTCAGTCTCTGTAGCAGAATCAGCGCCACCGAGCGCGAGGACGCAGCCACCAGCTGGAGACAGGTGCCCCGGTCATGACGGAGCCTAGTGGGAGGTGCAGGTGGCCGTGCAGCGGTCGTAGGCCGTGGCAGCCAGCAGGCAGCTCTCAGCCGCGGCATGCATCACAGAGAAGGTCACCTGGGCCATGCAGCCCTTGAAGGAGAGGGACCTCAGAGGCCGAGAGCCGAGCAGCAGCCCGGGGGTGGCCACAGAGGAGTGGCAGATGGTGAGGAAAGAGAGGGCGCTGAGAGAGAGGCACGTGGGCCGGTGGGGGCGGGAGTCCCTGAGGGTGAGCGCCTCATCCCCAGGTTGCCCACCACGGTCATAACACAGGTGAGAAGGAGGCCTCCAAAGAGACGCTTCCGGAGGTCTGGGGCACTGGAGGATCCCAGCAGGATGGACTGGGTGACGGGGGTGTAGTTTCCAGTGGCAAGGGCTGGTTCCCCAGGCGCCATCTGCAGAGGTGGCAACCAACCGTCACGCAGACAGTGTTACTGAGCGTGCCCACCCGTGCATGTGCAGGGTGCATTGAGGGACAACGTCAAGTGAGTGTCTTCGTTTAGAAGAAGAAACGGGAGGCTTCTGTGGTGGTCCAGTGGCTAAGGCTTCACGTTTCCAAGGCAGGGCTTCAGGTTTCGGATCCTGGTCTGGGAACTAGATTGCACAGGCTGCCCCTAAGTGTTTACATGGTGCAACTAAAGACCAGATCCTCCTCACTGAAGCCCTGGCACAGCCAGGCAAATAAACAAATACTGAGAAAAATAATGGCAAGTGTCACGCCACAGCGGATAGGACATGGGCGCTGAGGCCAGCCAGACCTGTCTTAGTTCTGACTGTGCTGCTAACTGGTACTGTCTCTTTGGATAAGCTGTCTTCATGAGCTTTGTTTTGCCCATCTTTAAAGTAGGGAAAAGATGTCTACTTCTCAGGTGGCTCTTTGGTGGAAATGAAAATACAAATCTAAAACCTTTGAATGTGTGGGACACAGTAGGTTATCAGTAAACATGAGGTCACTCCCCCCTGCGATTGTGCGTGTATCCATAAATAATGCTCACGACTCTGACGATGATTTCCTTCTCTTCTTTTTAAAGAGTTGTTTGGTGTTCATTTTGGCTGTGCTGGGTCCTCGCTGCGGTGCGTGGGCTCTGTCTGGCTGTGGCGAGTTGGGGGCTCCTCTCTCCCTGCGGCGGGCACTGGGCTTCAGTGGTTGCGCTGCACGTGCTCAGGTGCCCTGTGGCATGTGGAATCTTCCTGAACCAGGGATTGAACCTGTGTCCTCTGCATTGGCAGGCAGATTCCTAACTTCTGGAGCCCCAGGGAAGTCCTCATTCTGACCTTTTAAAATCACGATGTAATTCACATATGGTAAAGTTCACTATTTAAAGGCATACAAACCAGTGGTTGTTTGTCTATTCATAACATTTCATAACCACCCCAGTGTTTAACTACAGAGCACTTTCATCACCAAAGAAAGAAAACTCTGCTAACTAGTACTAGTCACCTCTTGTTTTCCTCTTCCCCCAGCCCTTGGCAATGATTAATCCACTTTCTGGCTCTATGAATTTGCCTGCTCTAGACAGTTCACGCCCTAGGATTCACACAGTCTATGGTCTTTGGGGCCTGACTGCTTTCACTTCATCTTTGCAGGGCTCACCCATGTTACGGCACGTATGACTACTCATCCTATCTGGTTGTTAAACCTCCTCCGGGCGCCCCCTTGTCTATACCATGACTGTTTTGTCCTCTGAGAATCTACTGAGTTAAATGTCACCTCAGAGACCAGTCAGACTGTACATGGTGTGTTGGGGCTTCCTGGACGGTCCTCCAGGACATTTCTCCCTAGGAGGTTTGGACAGGCCTAGGGTCCTCTCTTTCTTCCCCACACTTTCCTCTCTATTCTGTTCCTCAAATCCTTCTTCGTTGAGAGTTTGGGCTACGGTTCTGCAAACCATGCCCAGGACACCTCACCAGCCTCTTCCTCCAAGCCTAGCAGCCTGTATAGAGGACACGGAGGGAAAAGCGTTGAACTTGACCCAAGAACAGGCCACTGCCTCATCTTTGTCCTGCCCGCTGTGACGGGACAGTGGGGGAAGGAAGAGCCGTGGACAGGACGGACGGAGACCTGCCTCCTAGGGCTGGCTCTGCTGCCTGCTGGTTCTCTTAGCTTGGGCGATTCTCCTCCCTTTAGACCTCTGATCCCTCGACAGCAAAATCAAGGTTGTGCATGAAAGATACCTGAAGTCAGGCCTGGTGCTGACAACCTCACTGTGACTCTGGGCTTCTTCCCGGAACTTTTTGCCTGGGTACAGATCTTGGTGCCAGTGTAACCCCACACAGCACACAAAGAACCCCCCCAGAGGTGTCTAGGGAAAGGATTCTCCACAGCTGATTGGAGGAGACAACTTTAGGAGAGTCTGACCAGCTCACAGGAATCTATTTAAGTACCTGTCCGCTCACGGCAGTAACCCCTGGTAGACACGTTATGCACGAAGCGGCAATTTCTGTGACACCTCATTAACATAAATGAATCAACGGGACATAAGGAGTGGTTATGGTGATGTCATTTAACCCACTGAGCTCCATCTCAGTGCCGAGAATCACAGAGTGATGTGTCATCAAAAATTTTTGTTAATTTTGTTTTTTTTTTTAAATTTATTTTTAACCAGAGGATACTTGCTCCACCATGTTGCGTTGTTTCTGCCATACAACATGAATCTGGCACAAGTATACACATGCTGCCTCCGTCCTGAACCTCCCTCTCACCCCGCACCCCATCCAAGCTTCCAGGTGCTCACAAAGCAGCAGTCAGCTGTTACTTTTGAAAGACCCTCTCTCCATTCTGTGGAAAGATTCTCACCTGAGTTAAATATTTTTCTAGGCTTATATTCATTCATTAGCACATATTCATTCATTTTATGAAATCAGTTTGTTTAAATAAAGTCATGAAAGTCATTTACTTTTTCAGCAGCTGTTTATGACATATTTTTCTGCCTGTGATATCCTGGCTGTTCTGTGCGCGGGTGAAATGCCTTCTACTGGCGGCTGTTCTGTGTGCGGGTGAAATGCCCTTCTCCTTTTAAAAGTGGGAGAAGGGCAACTGTGGAAAGGAAGATGAGAAAGCAGCGCAGCACTTGACTACAGATGCGTGTTCAGGGACGCTGTTTTCATGAAAGCGTGAACTGTGGCTCTGGAAATTGGTTCCTTTTGGCCCATGAGCTCTTTGGAAAGTCCTCCCTTATCCCCAAAGGGACACCACCCCGATCTGAAGACGGGAAGGGCTGTCCGTTCCGGGAATCTTGTCTCTCGCCCTGCGGCCTCTCTTTCCTCCTCCAGCTGATCTCCTGATTCTGGGACGTGAGGAATTCACTGGAACACCCTGTGCCCTTCACAGAGCAACCTTCTGTTTATTGCAAAGGTCACAGTATGCATCACTGGAAGTCAGGGTCCTGGCCGTGTGGCAGAATCCTATCGCATGATTCAGCCTTGAAGTTTAACCTGTGAAGTCTGCTTCCTGCCCGGGACTCCTGTTTCTCTACCTGATGACCCACATATTTTTCATATGCACACCTCCCTTTCTAACTTTCTTACTTTGGGGGTTTACTTTTGTCCAGATCCAAATGTCCATGAGCCTCTGATCCACAGAGAAAGTAGCATTTTCCTTTTTCTCTCCTAGGAGGATAGCCTGATTCCCACCCCACTCCACCCGCCACAAAGCATCACATCCAGCCCCGTGCTTGGCCTGAACTTCATCCTGCTTCCCAGTAAAGGTTTCCGGTCCTCCTCCCCAGCTCCCCACGTCTTACCATCTTCCCTGGTCCAGACAGACTATGCTCCCTACTAATCGGCTACTCCCGTCCCAAGTCCCAGATGAATGCTGGATTCCTTCCGAGGCACCTCTATCAATAATTCTCAAGGACGACGACCTTGACTGACAGCCTGAGTTGCACCCTGAGGCTCTCAACTAGTGAAGAGCCTCCAGGTGTCCTCCATGAAGCCTGCAAAGTCTGCCCGCAGCCCTGCTAGCCCCCCACCCCCCCTCACCCAGCTGAACTCCCTTCCTGGGTGCTGTTGTAATCTGGCAGGAGATCTGACTCACACAGATGCATTCAGTATTGTTCCACAGGGCTTTGTCAATGTTTCCACGTTTCTCTTTCCCCACTGACTAGGTGGTTTGTTTTTTTTTTTTTACCCCCTATCACACTATAACTTCTGAAAGCAGAGGCTGTTCTGAGTTTTGTATCAAGTGAATAGCAAATATTTGAACAATGACTGATACCAAAAGCTATTTGAACCATTCCCTTTGTTTAAAAATATTTAAACAACTGTTCAAAATAGCATAAAGCCAGGCCTTGGTCATTTAGGATCTTGAAATATTGCTGAGAGAGAAACTGTCCCCGTGACCCTGGAGTGAAGTTGGGGGGTGCCCACTCGGCAGGAGGAAGCACTGGAGAGGCTGTGAGGGCTTCGGAAAGGGGGGGACAGGGCTGGGCCCTGAACACTGAGGGAGCTGGAGCTCGATGGAGGAGAGGGGAGCAGGGGACAGCCTGGACAGGGAACTCGCCGCCTTGGCGAGCGTTCACGGGGCACAAGCGCGTGAGGAGGCCGGGGACCTGGCGTTGGAGAGCCACTCAACCTGTGGAGCCTCGGTCTCCTCCGTTCCTGCGAGGGCGGGGACAGCGAGTGCCAGTGACTCAGCACACGTCTGGAGGCAGGGCACACACTCTATGCACGTTACCTTTCACCCCGCCCCAAGTTACATTCTGAACATGGGGAGCTGGACGAGCTTTCCGGGGACCCTGAATGCAGCGGGGTCTCGGGAGATGCCTACAGGCTGGCAGAGTAGGGTGGGGTGCGTCCGGCTTTGGGGGAGAGGAAGGAGGAGAGGACCGGCGACCTCGGCGCTCTGAACCAGCTCTGGTGGGGGCTCAGTAGGGCTTCCGACGGACAATCACCCACCTCAGCGGGCGGTGCTTCCACCTGGCACAGCTCCAGTGGGAACCCAGGATCCTCCCCAGCAGGCACGCGGGGGATTCCAAGACTCACTTCCACTCCAGCCCGTGTCTTTGGGGTTCTCTCTAGAGCTGTTTCTGGACTCAGAGCTGCTGGCAGGGCTCCCGGCTCAGGTGAACAGAGAGCGGCTCTCAGGACTGAAGCTGAGGCCGCCTCCGGTCCTGCCAGTTGATCAGGCTGGCTCTGCCCTCTCGTGACCCCAGGTGCAGTGGAGGCTCAGAGCTCCGGGAGGCCCTGACACACACCGGGTCCACCTCCGCTCCCAGGATCCTGGGAGGGTCAGTCTCAGGGCGGAAGGGATGATCCCCTGCAGAATCTGGTCTCCTGCTTTGATCTTGAGGCAGAGGAAGTTAGGGTCTCCTTGAGGAGCTGGTGCTTATGGTTCCACCTTGGCTGCAGGGAGACTCAGGAGAGGAGGGAGCCGTCCAGCCTCCTTCCTGGACTCTGAATTCTGGGTGAAGGGACGTTATCTTGCCCCTGTGGGGGCTTGCTGGAATCTGGAGGCCAGTTTTCCCAGCTATTTCTACTAAAGGACCCAGGGGACCTTGGCTGGACACTGAGGACCTGCCCTGGGCTCCAATCCTGGAGGACGGGTCGGTATTGCTGAGCTCCATGAGAGTGAGTCTGGGGCGGGTCAGGCCGGGCTGAGCCCCTTTCCTAGATGGACCTTTGTTGGCAAAGTAATGTCTCTGCTTTTTAATATGCTGTCTGAATGTGAAGTCGCTCAGTCGTGCCCAACTCTCTGCGACCCCATGGATAGTAGCCTGCACCAAGCTCCTCCGTCCGTGGGATTCTCAAGGCAAGAGACTGGAGTGGGTTGCCATTTCCTTCTCCATACAGTTAAGTGGTATTAAATTTATTCCTGTGGTTTTGCAACCATCACCACCATATGCTGTCTAGGTTGGTCATAACTTTTCTTCCAAGGAGCAAGTATCTTTTAATTTCATGGCTGCAGTCACCAACTGCAGTGATTTTGGAGCCTCCAAAATGAAATCTGTCACTGTTTCCACTGTTTCCCCATCTACTTGCCCTGAAGTGATGCGGCCAGATGTCATGATCTTAGTCTTCTGAATGTTTTTTTTTTTTTTTTGAATGTTGAGTTTCAAACCAGCTTTTTCACTCTCCTCTTTCACTGTTATGTGTAATTCACTATAATAATTATGAAAAGGAAACGGAGGGGTAATGGAGTCTGACCTCCATGCTTGTGCTGAGAATTAGGAAGCCCCGCCTCGGGCACAGCAGGCACTCAGGCAAGCACAGCTGCTGCCTGTTTCTTCCTCTGCTTCGCCCTCATTTCCTTCATCACCTTCTTCCCCTCCGGTTGACTTGTGTTAATTTCCAAGTTCAGGGTCCCTGTTGTGGGCCTCCCCACCCAACTGACGTACCAAAGCCTTAATCTTCTATAGGGAGATCGTGTCACTAGCGAGATAGTCAAGGATCCAGGTTAAAAGAGTTCATAAGGACAGCGCCCTAATCCGACTGGAAAGATGTTTCTTATTCATTTGTTATTTTTTGGCCACTGTGTGCAATCTGCTGGGTCTTATTTCCTGGCCAGAGAGCGAACCCGTCCCCCCTGCAGTGGAAGGGCAGAGTCCTAAGCCCTGGCCCCAGGGAATTCCCGGGAACAGTGTCTTTGCAGGAAGAGGAAGAGGCAGCACGTCTCCGTCTTTCTCTCCCTGTGTGTCTGCAGCCACAGGAGAGGCCATGTGAGGATGTGGCAGGAAGGCGACAGTCCACAAGCCAGGAAGAGAGAGGCTTCCCCAGAAACCAACGGATGGCACCTGGGTTTCATACATCCAGCCTCCAGAACCGTGAGGAAGTACATTCCTGTTGTTTCAGCCACTGAATCCGTGGTGTTTCTCACGGCAGCCCTGGTAGGCTGACACTCTGCCTGCGGGCACGGTCGTGCAGACAGCTCTCCCCACGGGCACTGCTTCTCAAGCCCCTTCTCAAGGGGTTTGCCTTCCTCAGCTCGGCCGCTTTTATCCTGCCATTGCTGGGCACTTAGAAAGTTCAAATTTATCTTAGAGTTAGCTTGAGGAAAACATGTTTTTTTTTTTTTTACCCCCTATCACACTATAACTTCTGAAAGCAGAGGCTGTTCTGAGTTTTGTATCAAGTGAATAGCAAATATTTGAACAATGACTGATACCAAAAGCTATTTGAACCATTCCCTTTGTTTAAAAATATTTAAACAACTGTTCAAAATAGCATAAAGCCAGGCCTTGGTCATTTAGGATCTTGAAATATTGCTGAGAGAGAAACTGTCCCCGTGACCCTGGAGTGAAGTTGGGGGGTGCCCACTCGGCAGGAGGAAGCACTGGAGAGGCTGTGAGGGCTTCGGAAAGGGGGGGACAGGGCTGGGCCCTGAACACTGAGGGAGCTGGAGCTCGATGGAGGAGAGGGGAGCAGGGGACAGCCTGGACAGGGAACTCGCCGCCTTGGCCAGCGTTCACGGGGCACAAGCGCGTGAGGAGGCCGGGGACCTGGCGTTGGAGAGCCACTCAACCTGTGGAGCCTCGGTCTCCTCCGTTCCTGCGAGGGCGGGGACAGCGAGTGCCAGTGACTCAGCACACGTCTGGAGGCAGGGCACACACTCTATGCACGTTACCTTTCACCCCGCCCCAAGTTACATTCTGAACATGGGGAGCTGGACGAGCTTTCCGGGGACCCTGAATGCAGCGGGGTCTCGGGAGATGCCTACAGGCTGGCAGAGTAGGGTGGGGTGCGTCCGGCTTTGGGGGAGAGGAAGGAGGAGAGGACCGGCGACCTCGGCGCTCTGAACCAGCTCTGGTGGGGGCTCAGTAGGGCTTCCGACGGACAATCACCCACCTCAGCGGGCGGTGCTTCCACCTGGCACAGCTCCAGTGGGAACCCAGGATCCTCCCCAGCAGGCACGCGGGGGATTCCAAGACTCACTTCCACTCCAGCCCGTGTCTTTGGGGTTCTCTCTAGAGCTGTTTCTGGACTCAGAGCTGCTGGCAGGGCTCCCGGCTCAGGTGAACAGAGAGCGGCTCTCAGGACTGAAGCTGAGGCCGCCTCCGGTCCTGCCAGTTGATCAGGCTGGCTCTGCCCTCTCGTGACCCCAGGTGCAGTGGAGGCTCAGAGCTCCGGGAGGCCCTGACACACACCGGGTCCACCTCTGCTCCCAGGATCCTGGGAGGGTCAGTCTCAGGGCGGAAGGGATGATCCCCTGCAGAATCTGGTCTCCTGCTTTGATCTTGAGGCAGAGGAAGTTAGGGTCTCCTTGAGGAGCTGGTGCTTATGGTTCCACCTTGGCTGCAGGGAGACTCAGGAGAGGAGGGAGCCGTCCAGCCTCCTTCCTGGACTCTGAATTCTGGGTGAAGGGACGTTATCTTGCCCCTGTGGGGGCTTGCTGGAATCTGGAGGCCAGTTTTCCCAGCTATTTCTACTAAAGGACCCAGGGGACCTTGGC
This sequence comes from Oreotragus oreotragus, assembly GCA_006410675.1. Taxonomy (NCBI): domain Eukaryota; kingdom Metazoa; phylum Chordata; class Mammalia; order Artiodactyla; family Bovidae; genus Oreotragus; species Oreotragus oreotragus. The sequence continues at coordinate 59,099 of SJYX01000203.1, forward strand.
TGGACACTGAGGACCTGCCCTGGGCTCCAATCCTGGAGGACGGGTCGGTATTGCTGAGCTCCATGAGAGTGTGTCTGGGGCGGGTCAGGCCGGGCTGAGCCCCTTTCCTAGATGGACCTTTGTTGGCAAAGTAATGTCTCTGCTTTTTAATATGCTGTCTGAATGTGAAGTCGCTCAGTCGTGCCCAACTCTCTGCGACCCCATGGATAGTAGCCTGCACCAAGCTCCTCCGTCCGTGGGATTCTCAAGGCAAGAGACTGGAGTGGGTTGCCATTTCCTTCTCCATACAGTTAAGTGGTATTAAATTTATTCCTGTGGTTTTGCAACCATCACCACCATATGCTGTCTAGGTTGGTCATAACTTTTCTTCCAAGGAGCAAGTATCTTTTAATTTCATGGCTGCAGTCACCAACTGCAGTGATTTTGGAGCCTCCAAAATGAAATCTGTCACTGTTTCCACTGTTTCCCCATCTACTTGCCCTGAAGTGATGCGGCCAGATGTCATGATCTTAGTCTTCTGAATGTTTTTTTTTTTTTTTTGAATGTTGAGTTTCAAACCAGCTTTTTCACTCTCCTCTTTCACTGTTATGTGTAATTCACTATAATAATTATGAAAAGGAAACGGAGGGGTAATGGAGTCTGACCTCCATGCTTGTGCTGAGAATTAGGAAGCCCCGCCTCGGGCACAGCAGGCACTCAGGCAAGCACAGCTGCTGCCTGTTTCTTCCTCTGCTTCGCCCTCATTTCCTTCATCACCTTCTTCCCCTCCGGTTGACTTGTGTTAATTTCCAAGTTCAGGGTCCCTGTTGTGGGCCTCCCCACCCAACTGACGTACCAAAGCCTTAATCTTCTATAGGGAGATCGTGTCACTAGCGAGATAGTCAAGGATCCAGGTTAAAAGAGTTCATAAGGACAGCGCCCTAATCCGACTGGAAAGATGTTTCTTATTCATTTGTTATTTTTTGGCCACTGTGTGCAATCTGCTGGGTCTTATTTCCTGGCCAGAGAGCGAACCCGTCCCCCCTGCAGTGGAAGGGCAGAGTCCTAAGCCCTGGCCCCAGGGAATTCCCGGGAACAGTGTCTTTGCAGGAAGAGGAAGAGGCAGCACGTCTCCGTCTTTCTCTCCCTGTGTGTCTGCAGCCACAGGAGAGGCCATGTGAGGATGTGGCAGGAAGGCGACAGTCCACAAGCCAGGAAGAGAGAGGCTTCCCCAGAAACCAACGGATGGCACCTGGGTTTCATACATCCAGCCTCCAGAACCGTGAGGAAGTACATTCCTGTTGTTTCAGCCACTGAATCCGTGGTGTTTCTCACGGCAGCCCTGGTAGGCTGACACTCTGCCTGCGGGCACGGTCGTGCAGACAGCTCTCCCCACGGGCACTGCTTCTCAAGCCCCTTCTCAAGGGGTTTGCCTTCCTCAGCTCGGCCGCTTTTATCCTGCCATTGCTGGGCACTTAGAAAGTTCAAATTTATCTTAGAGTTAGCTTGAGGAAAACATGATTAGGGGGAAAATCTGCTATAAAAACAAATTACCTTGTGGGTTCCTGAGACAAACATGAGTTATGTTTGGAAAGTCGGTATAATTGCTCTCTCCCTGCAGATGCTGATAACCAAGTGTTGACTGTAAATTATACTAGTACACATTGAGAGATGGAGGTGTGTGTGTGGGTTGTGTGGGTTGTTCAGCCTGTCTGAGCCCAAAGGAACCAATTTACATGCCAGTGAGGGTGGGTAGGAGAGAATGAGATAGAAAGAGCATGACTTTTGCAATTATTAAATGGGTTAAGACAACCTAGATCCATCACTTTTACAAATTGTATAACCTTGAGTCAGTTACCTTTGCAAAACAGGCATAAAGTACTTACCGCAAAGGGTGGTGGTGAAGATTCACACAAGACAATGTCTGCCAAATGTGGATAAGCTCTAATTGTCTTCCTCCTCTGCTTTAAAACAGAATCAGCCAAGCAGACATTTTCTTGAAGACCTTGTGTCAGAGGCATGGCCTGCAGCCCACCGGCCTCCTCTGTCGATGGAATGCTCTCCGCAAGACGACTGGAGTGGGCTGCTGTGTCCTCCCGGGGAGTGAACCTGCGTCTCGTATGCCTCCTGCATTGGCAGGCATGTGCTTTACCACTAGCGCCCCCCGGGAAACCCTTTTATAGACCCACAGAATGTAAAGCAGAGGAGAGGAATGACCAACTGTCTCCTGGGAAGTAAATATCCAAAGAAGAGTTCGCTCATGGCAGAGGGTGGCAAATTCAGAGGAGGAAAGTGAAGGAAACAGGGCTTAGTTCTAACACAATCTGCTGAATTAAATGGAGCCATTAAAGAGTGAACAGTTCACTTTTGAGCAGCACAGGGGTTTGGGGTGCCTGCTGTCTGCACAACTGAAAACTCGAGCGTGACTTTACAGTCAGCTTTCTGTATCTGTGGTTCTGCACCCGTGGATTCATCCGTGACCTGGATGGGTTTTGTGTCTATGTTTGAACTGTTTTCTCTATGAAGGAAAAATGACAGCTTTCTCTTACCCCACTTTGAGTATTTTCTCTCTTTCCATATTCAAATCTATTTTTAATCTGGATGTATCCAATTTTATAAATTCCTACATGTGTGTAGGAATTTATTTTTTAATTCATTTGATATCTATCAGTTAAATATCTACCATTTACAAAAAGCTGCATGTGGTTTCTTTGTCTTAAATAAGTCCTTGTTGATACCTGAAGGAAGCAGGAATGGGTACCTGTTAGGAACTGTACAAAGGACTCTAGGAACTCATCAAATTAACATAGGCAAAACATTTTTTTTTAATTGGCCACGCCATGCAGCTTGTGGATCTTAGTTCTGCGACCAGGGGATCCATGGCTTCCTCTGTGTAGGCACAGAGTCTTAACCACTGGACCACCACATTGCATTCCTAATGTGCAAATTAAAAATATAACTATTAAGATAAATCTGTTACCTTTGTTTCACCTAAAATTCTGGGTCCACACTAATGTGGCCTTAGAAATAACTTAAACCAGGCTTAAATCCTGGTTCTGATATGTATTAATTGTGTAGCCTTGGAAAAACTACCTTGTGTCTTTGACTTCCAGATTCCTCATTTGTAAAGTAGGGTTGAAGATTCTTGCTTGCAAGAAATGTCAAAGAATCAAATGAAATACAACACATAAAGTGTGTAGACTGGTTTGGTGTGTGGCGCAAAGAATGCCTCTGGTTAGTGAGAACTTAATTGATTGGACTGTGAAGAAGGCTGAGCGCCGAAGAATTGATGCATTTGAACTGTTGTGTTGGAGAAGACTCTTGAGAGTCCCTTGGACTGCAAGGAGATCCAACCAGTCCATTCTGAAGGAGATCAGCCCTGGGATTTCTTTGGAAGGAGTGATGCTAAAGCTGAAACTCCAGTACTTTGGCCACCTCATGAGAAGAGTTGACTCATTGAAAAAGACCCTGATGCTGGGAGGGATTGAGGGCAGAAGGAGAAGGGGACGACAGAGGATGACATGGCTGGATGGCATCACTGACTTGATGGACGTGAGTCTGAGTGAACTCCGGAAGTTGGTGATGGACAGGGAGGCCTGGCGTGCTGCGATTCATGGGGTCACAAAGAGTCGGACACGACTGAGAGACTGAACTGAACTGAACTGAATTGATTAGAGATGGCAATTTAGATTCACTAATTTCCAAACATAGTTTGGTTTGAATGGAAACAAAGACAAAAAGGGTAACCCATCTGATTCCATCGTGAAAGTGAAAAGTGAAAGTGAAGTCGCTCAGTTGTGTCCGACTCTTTGTGACCCCGTGGACTGTAGCCCACCAGGCTCCTCTGTCCATGGGATTCTCCAGGCAAGAATACTGGAGTGGGTTACCATTTCCTTCTCCAGGGGATCTTCCCAACCCAGGTGGACTATATTTTCCTTGGGATAGTGAGAGCTGTTATCTCCAAGGAGGTGTCAGAAATCATGAGAGTAGCCGGCCGAAGATTGGTGAACGGCTGTGACTGTTACATTATGATTGGAATGAAGGAGAAAAAGGCGAATCTGAGGTGGACCTGGCGCCAGATGCTGCATACAGCTTCTGAGTGGCCTGGAGGGAGCGCTGTCCACTCACCAGGGTGCTGAAATGACCCAGAGCTGCACACAGCACGTGGCAAGGAGTTTTGCCTGAACCTATCTCTGCTCCCTAAAGATCGCCTCTCAGGCACCCCTCCTCCCCTCCCCCTCTCTCACAGTCTGTCACCCCAGCCTCCTACCTCCAGCTCCCTTTCTCANTCTCCAGGGGATCTTCCCAACCCAGGGATCGAACCTGGATCTCCCACATTGCAGGCAGCCGCTTTAACCTGTCAAGTCATCTATAACAAGGAAGGCCTAAAAAAATGCCACAACTAAGAAGAAACTTAAGGAGACTTGATGACCAAATGTAATGTAGTGTCCCAGATGAGATTCTGTAACAGAAAAAGGAAATTAGGCAAAAACTAAGAAAAGTAAATTATGGTCTCTAGTTCATAATAATGTTTCAACACTGGCTTATTAATTGCTGCAAATATACCATGCGAATATAAGATGTTAACAGAGGAGAGTGAGTGTGGGTATATGAGAACTCTCTGAACCACTTTCACAAGCGTTTGGTAAATCTAAAATTGTTCTAAAAATAAAGTTTAGTTACAAACAATTTACTCTTTTTTTCTGTGGTATTATAAGGCTGATCAAGGGAGAAATATATAGAAGAGTCTGGGATAAACTGAACTGATAGCATACAGATAAATTCCAGAAAAATGTCTTCCCTGTGGCCCTGTACTGGTTTAGTGCTAAAGTGGCAGCCAGAAAAGATTCAGAGTTAGAATGATCATATTATATATTTGGCAGAAATTTCCACTATTAACAGCTGAAAAAACATGACATGGAACCCTTGAACAGAACTGAAACAGGAAACTACAAACTCTTTCAATGCAGCTGATGTCTAAGAACAAATGGCTGGATTTTTCTTTGTAGAGCCTGCAAGATGTTTCTTTCAGGAAACTAGCTTTAATAACTGTAGAATGCTGTCCAATGTTCAAAGACTTCTTAATTCATTTGATGCCTAAAAGGACTCTGTGAAGTGGGTTTTGTTATTACTTAGAGGAAGAAACACATGCAGGGACAGTGAGTAATTTGCACAAACTATACATCTAAACGGTATCCTGGTTGCTCAGCCGGTAAAGAATCCTCCTGCAATGCAGAAGNCTTAATTCATTTGATGCCTAAAAGGACTCTGTGAAGTGGGTTTTGTTATTACTTAGAGGAAGAAACACATGCAGGGACAGTGAGTAATTTGCACAAACTATACATCTAAACGGTATCCTGGTTGCTCAGCCGGTAAAGAATCCTCCTGCAATGCAGAAGATGAGGGTTCAATCCCTGGGTTGGGAAGACGCCCTGGAGAAGGAAATGACAACCCACTCCAGTATTCTTGCCTGAGAAATCCCACAAACAGATGAGCCTGGTGGCTACAATCCATGGAGTTGCAAGAGTCAGATACACTTAGCGACAAAACCACCATACATCTAAATGGTAGTGGAATTGGAATTAACACCTAATACCCTTTCTACAACTAAAATGTGTTTTGAGAACGCCTTTGTTCTGTCCTTTGGCACATGTTAGAAAATACTGGGCATTTAGAACAAAGTGGCATCTGTTGAGTCAGAACACCACAGGTGGTCTTTGGCCTTCTAAGTGGGCATGGGTACAAACCTCAAATTTTTTCTGCCTATCACTGTCTCAATTCAGTCATTTAGTTTCTTCTTTCAACCTGTTCCCCAAAGGCTCTCATTGTCTCTGCTTCTTGAACGAGTCTGATCTGATCTTTGGGTCTCATCATTCTTGCTCAGCTGGTAAGCAGTCCCTATATACCTTACTTGATCTTGCTTCATACCATAATTCAGCTTTCTTTTTAAAACTTTGTTTCTCTCTTTTTTTTTTGGTGATAACATTTAAGTTCTACTCTTTTGGCAAATGTCAATTATGCAGTGTAGTGTTATCAACTATAGTCACGTCTTTTAGATCCTCAGATCTTATTTATCACAGCAGAAAATTCAACTTTGAATTTCTCACTCACTTGCCTGATACTGAGACATTGGTCTCTGTCCCGGTTTTGCCTTGGTCTTGACTAAGAGTGATATATGACAAAGAGCATTAGACTGTTAGAGATGACCCAGATGCCATTTCAGATAGGCTCTCTGCACTATTTTTAAAAGTTCGCTGAAAAATGAAGTACTTGAGAATTCACAGAGTTATTATGAACATGTAATTATACTTCATCTCTCTTCTCAGGGAGATGAGTCTTACTATGTGCCACTTCTATTGAAGTAGATGAGGAATTGGGTCATTATCTTCAGCTTCACAGTAATATTTCATTGACCCTTAAAAATACCATTAAAATGGCATAGAAATGAATTCTTCAAATCAGAATTTAACTGGGGAGAAAAATAATACTGTACATTAGAAAAACAAGCTTTTCTTTAGGATGGGATCTTGGGTTTTAACAATCTAACCTATTAAGGTACAAGACGTTATGAGATGTATTTATTAATGTTCCTATCTTTGTTGGGGTTATTATGGAAGAGAGTCACATCTCACATGACAATGTGGAGGGCTTTGAGAAATGGAACTGGTGACTTTTGAAGTCAGTCTTTTAAATCTATGTATCAAATGAAATTTTGTATTGGTTCACCCTAGTCCATTAAAACTCATCTGTATTGCCAGACTGATATTTTCCCCATGCAGTGCTTTGGCAATTCTCATCACGTCGGGCAAAATCACTGCAGATGGTGACTGCAGCCATGAAATTAAAAGACGCTTGCTCCTTGGAAGAAAAATTATGNGTGTCCGACTCTTTGTGACCCCGTGGACTGTAGCCCACCAGGCTCCTCTGTCCATGGGATTCTCCAGGCAAGAATACTGGAGTGGGTTACCATTTCCTTCTCCAGGGGATCTTCCCAACCCAGGTGGACTATATTTTCCTTGGGATAGTGAGAGCTGTTATCTCCAAGGAGGTGTCAGAAATCATGAGAGTAGCCGGCCGAAGATTGGTGAACGGCTGTGACTGTTACATTATGATTGGAATGAAGGAGAAAAAGGCGAATCTGAGGTGGACCTGGCGCCAGATGCTGCATACAGCTTCTGAGTGGCCTGGAGGGAGCGCTGTCCACTCACCAGGGTGCTGAAATGACCCAGAGCTGCACACAGCACGTGGCAAGGAGTTTTGCCTGAACCTATCTCTGCTCCCTAAAGATCGCCTCTCAGGCACCCCTCCTCCCCTCCCCCTCTCTCACAGTCTGTCACCCCAGCCTCCTACCTCCAGCTCCCTTTCTCACTCACACCACCCTCACACCTCACCGCCTCTCTTCTAGCCAACGGATCGCCAACTCTCCTGCAAATAAAGCTCACTGGTGCTAACATGCTTCATTCCGGGATGGTGCTGCGTGTGGGAAGTAGGTGGAGTGAGCCTTTGAGACTTTCTCCCCCAGTCACTAATAGCCGCTGGTGTTAATGTGGTTTGATTACAGCCTCAAGGACTGAAGACGCTGAGGATGACGCTTTTCCAAAACATGGTTGTAGCTGCCTGTTATTCTGGCTGACGCTTTCAGCTCCGTCTCCCGTGGTTCTCAGTGTGGATGCTCGGGTCTCCATCCGTTCAGCTGTTGCATGTGATGCTCTGCTCCACTTCCTGTCTTCTTGTTCCTTAAGCCCAGGATAGCCTTCTTTCTTCTCCAATTAAGATGTATCTTTCCTATATTTAAATGTCCAATTTAAGATTCTCCCCCTCCATGGGGATTATAGCCAATATTTTATAATACCTACAAATGGAAACAGAGAATCGAAGGGCAGGGATCAAGCTGTGTTCTGTGTTTTATTTATTTCGTTCCAAACACTGACAAGATATTCTGTAAAAGTGAAGTTGCTCAGTCGTGTCCGACTCTTGTGACCTCATGGACTGCAGCCCGCCAGGCTCCTCTGTCCATGGGATTCACCGGGCAAGAATACTGGAGTGGGTTGCCATCCTCTTCTTCAGGGGATCTTCCTGACCCAGGGATTGAACCCGTGTCTCCCGCATCTCCTCCACTGGCACTAAACCACCTGGGAAGCCCAATATGTACCTAGCATCATGGCCAACACTCCTGCTGGGGGGGAACAGATGACCCATGGCTCTGCATTTCTGTGGATCCTAGGGCGTTGTGGGGAAATTTTCTACAACCTTTTTGTCAGGGTCATCTCTATGCTTGTATCTCCTCTTATGCTTCCTTTTGTGGTTGGTTCTTCCCACGGCTCTCTTTTCCTATCCTCTCTTTATCCTTCTGCTTATTCACTATGATGTAAGCTTTCAAGAAATGTTAAGATCCTGGGGTAGTTTCTTTGGAAATACCGAGGGCAAAGAAAATGATGACTCTCTGTTTGGAGACCATACATAAACACAGAAGAAGCCTCAACAATTGCACATCTAACTCGGTCATGCAAAAAGAGATGCTAAGAGCCGATGGGGAAGGAGTGTTTCAACTCAATCACCTGATTAAATAGCTACTGAGGGCGAGGTTAACGGTCGGTAATTTTGCGCCATAAGTCCCAGGAGAACATTTCCAGGGCCCAACACTCAACTATGCAAAATAAAAGGACTGTAACAATTTGAGCTGGCTGGATGTCATATTTACATATCATTTGCATACACCTACATCACCCTCTCCCTGCAATCTCTTCTTGGTTATTTCTGAAGTGAGAATGTATCATTGCTTCCCCTGTTTGTCATTTTTAGGTTTTCATTTCTCTATTCCTTTTCACCCACTCACAGTCTTTGGCCCAGATCCCCTGCAGCGTTCAAGGGGAAAAAGTATTCACAGAACATTAAAATTAAACTTCAAAGTGTGTTTCTCTGACCATCTGGCCCCCTCTAGAACAGCCACTTCTTGAAGACAGGGGCTCTGGGCCTCAATATTCCACCCAGAACCCAGAAAACGGGGATGCTCAGTGAGCCCCAAGCTGAAGAGGTGGATGGTTGCAGGCAGAGCCAGTCGGGGTGGTTGGGACACNAACAGCCACTTCTCGAAGACAGGGGCTCTGGGCCTCAATATTCCACCCAGAACCCAGAAAACGGGGATGCTCAGTGAGCCCCAAGCTGAAGAGGTGGATGGTTGCAGGCAGAGCCAGTCGGGGTGGTTGGGACATAGCCTGACAAGGGTTTTCATGCAAGACTGTATATTCCGTGAGGATAGGGACTTTCTCCCTTATCACATTACCTCCAAGACTTAGTCCAGCTTCAGATACAGAGTAGACCATATACCTGCGGGGAAATACGTGAATGTATGAAGTTACACAGAAAGTTTTGTATACTTAGGCAAGGGGGAAAAGCCGGGCATCAGTCAGATGTCTACTGAGTATGTGTTTAGCAGTGAAAATCATAACTTTTCACGCTTTTAGAAACTTCAGTCCTCCTGTCACTTTCTCTCTCACAGGTTTCAGGGAAAGTGCCAGGTGAAGTCTTAAGCGCTATACAAGTGAGGTATGTTGCTATTTCAACACAATTAATCAATTTTTGGAAGAAATATTCTCAGCCCTAGATTATATTTCTGGGAGGCAGAGTTACAAAATTTAACCTTAAGAACTTATTAGAGACGAGTGACAGATAAAGAACTTCTTAATAAAGAGATTTAAGCGCATGTACACACTGCTATACATAAAATAGATAGCTAATAAGGGCCTGCTGTATAGCACAGAGAACTCTACCCCGCACTCTGTGATGACCTATATGCGAAAAGAATTTTAAAAAGAGTGGAGATATATATATATATATATAAAAATATCCTGGGGAAGGGCGTGGCTGCCCACTCCGGTATTCTTTCCTGGAGAATGCAGAGGAGCCTGGCAGGCTACAGTCCATGGGGTTGAAAGCAGCTGGGCACAACTGAAGTGACTTAGCACGCGCACACGTGTGTGTATACATGCACACATATATAGAATTCATTCACTTTGCTGCACAGCAGAAACAATGTTGTAAATCAACTATATTCCATTAAAAATGAATAAAAATGGTCATTTAGGTGCAGCCCTGGAGAATCCAATCTGAGCCATCTTAAACTAAAGAGGAGAATTTGTCATTAGATTCCAGAGGTGTTCCATGGGACTGGTGGTGGTTCTGCAGCAGGTACATAAATCCTGAGAGTCCTCCTTTCAAGAGGCTAGGCTTAGGCCCCCTCCGCTGGAGCCTGGGCTGGACCTAGGGTGACTCACTGCCGAGAAGCGGAAAGCGGGAGCAGCGATGACGTGTGACTTCTGAGACGTGGTCGTTGCATTAGCTTCAGGGCTGCCGTAAGGGGTACCAGTTAAGTCACCGTAACTGGGTGACTTGACCAGCGAGAGGGGGTGCCTCGCGAGCCCCGGGCGCTGGCGTGCTGCTGCCTTCGGGGGCTGCGAGAGCAGCTCTCGCTTCGCCGCTGCTGCTGGGCTGGCCACCCTTCTCCCCAGGGTTCTCCCGGGCTCGGCCTTCCCGCTCACACCGCAGTTTTCCTTCATGCATGTCTGGGTCCAAAGTTCCCTACTTTTTTTTTGTTGAAATAAGACAACGTTTATTACAGGGCCATATAAAGTGGTGGGTGGCTCATGCCTTAAGAATCCCAGGATTACTGAAAGCTTTCCGCCAAGCCCTTTTAGAGGAAAGGTGAGGATGGGGCGTGGTTGTGCAGAGTCACACAGCCGAGTCTGACTCTTTGCGACCCCATGGACGGTAGCCCGCCAGGCTCCTCCGTCCGCGGGATTCTCCAGGCCAGAACACTGGAGTGGGCTGCCATTTCCTTCTCCAGGGGACCTTCCCAACCCAGGGATCAAACCCGGGTCTCCCGCGTTGCAGGCGGATTCCTTTCCGTCTTCTTGGTGCCGTTCTTTTTGTTTTTCCCTCGAGTCTTTCCTGATGAACCTATTTGCATGGCAGCAAAGGGGGTGCAGACACGAAGGACAGGCTGTGGACACAGCGCGGGGAGGGTGTGGGGCAAACTGAGACCGTCGCGCGGAAACGTGTATGTTACCACATGTGAAATTAGATAGCCGGTGAGAAGGCATGGAGGAGGGAGGGGAAATCTGGTGCCCTGCGACCGCCCAGAGGCGTGGGATGGGGCGGGAGGCGGGAGGGAGGTTCAGGTGGGCGGGAACGAATGCATACCTATGGCTGATTCATGCTGACCTATGGCAGAAACCAACACAGTATTGTAAAGTATTTATCTTCCAATTAAAAATAGATAGATTTAAAAAAGTTGCCCCCTTTTATATAAGGACATGAATCGCACTGAATTAGCACCCACTTTAATTACTTCATTTTATTTTATTAAAAAATTTTGTACTGAAATGTAGTCAATTAACTGTGTTAGTTTCAGGTATATGGTAAAGTGAGTCAAGTACACGTATACACGTGTCCATTTTTTCCCAAATCCTTTTCCATTTAGGTTGTTACAGAATACTGAGTAGAGTTCCTTGTAGTGCATGGTAGGCCCTTGCTGGTTATCTATTTCATTTTGTTGTTGTTTAAAAGTGTGTATTCACTCGGCGTGCTGGGCGTGCAGGCTCTTCGAGCTTTAGTTGCAGCACGTGGGATCTAGTTCCCTGACCAGGATTGAACCTGGACTCCCTGCACTGGGAGCGCCCGGTCTTAGCCACTGGACCCGCAGGGCAGTCCCAGTTGTTTGTCTTAAGTATAGCAGTGTGTGCATGTGATGACCTCATTCAATGTGAGTACTTCTGTAAAGGCCTTATCTCGAAATGAGGTCATATTCTGAGGTATTGAGAGGTAGGGCTTCAATATGTGAATTTTGGGAAAGACACAGTGCAAGCCACAGCAACCACAAGCAGTCCTGTGGCTTCCTTCGTGCCCCATCTCCCGGATCACTGACTCTGAGACTCTCACGTGCTGTGAGAACACTCAAGGTCTGCCCAGCAGGGACCAAGGCCTCCTGCTGACGACCAGGTGGCTGAGCTGCCAGGCTTGGGGATGACTGCCGCTCTTGAGAACCTCTTTCCCCTCCAGCTTCATGGAGATATAACTGACAATTAAAAATTGATTGCATTTAAGATGATAACTTGATGGTTTGCTTTGTTTCTCAGGCAGCAACCTAGGTCCACAGCAATGAAAGGGCCAAGTCTTAACCACTAGGCCACCGGAGAAGTCCCAGCGATTTGAAATACCTGTGAAATAACCACCATAATCAATCCAGTTAACATAATCATCACCTCACACAATTATTTCCTGTGTGTACTTATATATATGTGTATGTTGGGTGTGCTAGGGGTAAAGAACATGCCTGCCAGTGTAGGACATGCAAGAGATGTGGGTTTGACCCTAGATCGGAAGATCCCCTGGAGAAGGAAATGGCAACTCACTCCAGTATTCTTGCCGGGGAAATCCACGGACAGAGGAGCCGGGCAGGCTGCCATCCGTGGGGTCGCCCAGAGTCAGACACGACTGCGTGCCTGAGCGCCAGCTCTGCAGCGTTTATATCAGATCTGTGGAACTGGCTCATCTTGCATAACTGAAACTGTGCGCCTGGACCAACAGCTCCCGTTTTCTACTTACTCTAGCCCTTGGTAACCAGCATTCTACCCTCTGCGGCTCTGAGTCTGATTTTTAGATTCCGCATGTAAATGAGACAGGCAGTATTTGTCTTTCTGTGTCTGCTTACTTCATTCAGGACAGTATCCTTCAGGTTCATACAGGTTATTGCAAATGGCAGGACTTCCTTATTTCTAAGGCTGAATGACATTCTACGCGTGTGTGTATGTGTGTATACCTATACGTACACACGGGTCCATGTGTATAACCTTCTCTTTATCCATTCATTTGCTGACAGATAGTTTTCATTTCTGGCGACTGTGAATAAGGCCGCAATAAACACGGGCCTGCAAATATTTGAGACATTATTTCCTTCGGCTATAAGCCCAGAAGCAGGGCTGCTGGATCAGAATGGATTTCTATGTTTAACTTTTTTAGGAAGCGCCACGCTGCTTTCTGTAATAGCTGTACTGACTTCCCTTCCCACCAAGGGTGTACAAGGACTCTGGCTGACCCCTTGACTGCAGCCGTGTGAGAAACCCTGGGTAGAACCACTTGGCTCAGCTACCCTGGAATATGCAACCTGCAGAAATTGTGAGGTAATGAATGCTTGTTATTTTAAGCTGCTAACTTTGGGGGTAGCTTTCATGCAGCAGGAGAAAATTAAAGTGGACCCTATAAGGGAGGAACCGACAGGCCTGTCTCCTCTGCCTTCTGGCTTTCTCCAGGACTTCATCCATAGAGAGAGACATGAGCAACTTGTGGCCTTTGAGTTTACCTGGTACAGTTCCAGTAATGCAGAAATCCCAATTTCAAATTTCCGCCAGAGCGTGGGTCAGCTGGGGCAGGGATGGATCGCTGTAGGGACGAGTCCAGGCTTCCTGGGACAAGGAGAGCTCATCTTTGGGGGAGTTCACTAAGAAAAAGAACACGAGGGAATTCCCTGGTGGTCAAGACTTGGAGCTTTCATTGCCAAGAGCACAGATTCAATCCTTGTTCGGGAAACTAAGATCCTGCAAGCTGCTGGGTGTGGCCAGAAAAAAAAAAAAGAAAAAAAGGAAAAGAACACACGATTACACACAAAGAATGATTTCTTGGGGTGGATGAGAAAATAAATCACAACAAATGAAAAATGTTCCATCAGTGACAAACACCAATGCATCGCAAAAAGGAAAATCACGGTCTGACGTTTGTGTCAGTTTCCCTGACGGCTGGAAGTGGCTTCTGTGCCTGTACTCTCTGTCCATTTCAGGCCTGTGTGCGTCTGAAAGCTGAGGTCACAGGAGTGCAGTCGTCTGAGTTTCGACTCTGCACTGTCACGCCTAATGCCGGGAGAGCTGGCACAACGGGTGATATCCTGAAAGCTGTTCTCCACTGGGATGACTACCAGTGTGTGCCAAGCCGCTTCGGTCATGCCCAGCTCTTTGCCCCCTGTGGGCTGTAGCTGCCAGACTTCCCTGTCCATGGGATTCTCCAGGCGAGAATACTGGAGTCTGTTGCCATGCCTTCCTTCCTGGAATCTTCCCCACCCAGGGATCAAACCAGCGTCTCTTACGTCTACTGCGTTGGCAGGCGGGTTCTTCACCACTCGCGCCGCCTGGGAAGTCCTGGAATGACTACCAATAACTGAGCTAAATGCCAGGCTGTTTAGAAATCATAAGAATATATGCAATAAACCCAAGCAGTGTAGTCCCATCTCAACCACCCCTTAGCTGGGTCTCACATTGCCAGCAGCCACTCTAAAGCTGCAGAAAGGTAAGGGGATGCGGGCGAAATCAAGGTGGAAAGAGGCAGTGGTTTTAACCAATTGTGGCTAAAAATACCTTCCTTCTAAAGCTTTACGAAAAGGCATCTGATGATGTGAACATGTAGCTACGGCTTTCCTAGGGCCTTGGGAGAGTCCTGGCAGGTAAGGAGCCCTGAAGCCTTGGCGTGTCACCCTTCTGGAAAATTTGTCTCTGGGCAGAGTCTTGTATTAGTAGAACACAGTGATTGCTGGAAGCTTAACCTGGTGGATGGGGCAAATGTTTCCTGAGAAAATAAAAAGAAATCCATGAGGATAGATAATTATAACATACAGTGATTCGAGGTTGGGGAGGACCAAGAGCAGAAACATGGAAGTGGAGCACTGAGTCAAACTCGCAGAGTCCATGTGAGGGATTGCTTACTGTGGGAAAGGACGTCTGGGTGAGTGGCAAGAATGTTGCAGGCGGATACATAGCATATGTGAAGGCAGGAGGTGTAAGAGACTGTGGCTGACTTGGGGGGCACAGCAGATATTGCAGGGATGTTGGCGAGAAGGGCGTGAGGATGGGGTTGCTTGAGAAGTGACCCAGGAAACCAGCCTAGGTCAGGTCACGCAGGGCCTTTCGAGTCTGCTGTGTCTCCTTTGGACTCGACTCTGAAGGAAGTGGGGCATCAGTGAAGGGTTTTCAGCAGGGAGTTTGGATGATCAGATTTGTGTAAGCCTAACACAACCCTGAATATTCACTGGAAGGGCTGATGCTGAAGTTGAAGCTCCAGTACTCTGGCCACCTGATGTGAAGAGCTGACTCACTAGAAAAGACCCTGATGCTGGGAAAGATTGAAGGCGGGAGAAGGGGACGACAGAGGATGAGATGGCTAGATGGCATCACGACCCAATGCACATGAGTTTGAGCAAACTCTGGGAGATAGTGGAAGACAGAGGAGCCTGGCGGGCTGCAGGCCATGGGGTCAGCCAGGACTTAGCCACTGAGCAACAGCAAGGAACACTGCAAGCCTTGAGTCCATATGGGAGACTCAGCTGTGTTAGAAGAGAGCTTTCCACAGATGATTCAGAGACCGACAGACTTGTATTCAGTGACAGCATCTAGTCTAGCAGAGTGGAAGAGCTCTGAAGAGCTGTGCAACGCGAGAGTTTTACAGGCCAGCGTTGAGTAGGAACAAGGAAGTTAAACTGGGCATTTGATTTTTGTTTGATTTTTTGCAGACTGCATTTCACTATAGTTATTCCTGGAGAAGGAAATGAAAACCCACCCCAATATTCTTGCCTAGAAAACCCCTTGGGGAGAAGAGACTGGCAGGCTACAGTCTGCCAATTGGGTTTGCAAAGAGCTGGCCATGACTGAGCGACTGAATGCATAGTTAATTACAACATATTAAATAAAAATTCCTGTGCTGTGTGGTGAAAAAAGTTAAAAAACAAAAAGAAACTGGGCACTTGCCAACTGGGTAAAGCAGGGTTGTTTCCTTACAAGGAGAAAAGGGAAGACTTGGATGCCGGGCAGGTGACTTGTGTTGAGTAGGCAAGCAGTGTTGGGTGGACCCAGGGCTTTCTCTTCTGGGGGAGCAGAGAAATTGAGTTCAGTTTTGCTTTGTTGATATGGGGCTTAGCATGACTCCATTCTGGGTCTATTGTGCTTACTTTAAGGGAGGAAACCGGAACCCCTTTCTATCTCAAACACAGCAATGCAGGGGGGAAAAAAGCCCTAATAAAATAATTTGAGACATGATTGAACTCACATCTCAGGAAAGGAAATCCCTGAGAGCCAGAACTGAAGAGAGCTCCTAAACGTGGGGAAGGGAGGGGAACTTGACCCGTGGCCCCAGCGGAAGGGGCCTGGATTAGGGTCTGTAGGGTTCGGGCTGGGCTTGAAAGGTCAGACATGTTGCGGGGGTTGTCTGGGCTGCAGGCTTGGCACAGGCAGGACTCAGTCACTGACTTCAGGAGTCATAAATCCAGCTGTCCACCCAAGCCTCTGTGCGAAGGGTCAGGATGCTAGAGAACTGCAGATAATGGGTCATCCCTCCCTTAGCTTCTGGCATGGAGGCCTCTGAGACTGCCCTCCTCTCCTAGTGTGCGGGCCGCACTTGCTTCCTTGTGCAACACATTCATATTCTTTTTTTTTTTTTTGGCCGCACTGGGTCTTTGCTGCAGCAGAAGGGCTCCTCTCTGGTTGCAGTATGCGGGCTGGGTTCCCTGACGACATGTGGGATCTCAGTTCCTGGACCACGATCACCAGCGATCGAACCTTTGCTCCCTGCGATGGAAGGCAGATTCTTAACCACTGGACCACCAGGAAAGCCCCTTCATCCATGTGTTAATTGAGATCCTACTATACGTCAGAGATCATGTACTAAGGGTTCAAAGATTAAAAGGAAGAAAAAAAAATAAACCCCTTTAAATCTGCTGAATGATTATCTAGGCACATATCCAGTGAGAAGATGTTCAGAGACTTCTGGAATTTCTTTTCCTGAGCTGGTCGTTTTTTTTGTTGTTTTGTTTCCGTGGGTTCCAGCATCCCCCTGTTGATGATTGTTCAGTGACTGCTCTGGCAGGAGGAGATGAACGCATGTCCTTCTACTCCACCATCTTGAACTGGAAGCTGCGATCCCCCTTAGCCGGTCTTAGCCTCAGCTGTTTTCCCATCTTTTTCCATCCGAGGCCCTGCAGGACCTTTGAACCACGATGAGTAGATTTCCGGAGGTCTATCCCGGCAGAACAGGCACAAGCGAGGGAGGGTCCCACTCACTGTGCGTGCTCATTTACTTCAGTCCTGTCTGACTCTTTGCAACCTTATGGACCGTAGCCCGCCGGGCTCCTCCATCCGTGAGGTTCTCCAGGAAAGAACACTGGAGTGGGCTGCTGTGGCCTCCTCCAGGGGGTCTTCTGGACCCACGGGTCAAACCCATGCCTCTTACGTCTCTGCATTGGCAGGCGGGCTCTTCACCACTAGCGCTACCTGGGAAGCCGTTATAAGTCTCCAACAAGGGCCCCTATCCTACGACTGGTACTTTAACCAGGAATGTGTCCATCAGGCTTGGGACTTCATCAGCTGAACAGAGGCTCTCTGCTCAGCTGAGCCCGACCTCTATCTGGCGGCAAGCAGATGTGACTGAAGGGCTGCTCAAACGATGATGACACACAGGGCAGGGTCTGAGGGGCTCTTGGGTCTTCAGTCTCACACCGGGCAAGCAACGAGCACAGCGAGCTTCTGCGGAGAAGCAGGGCGTGAATAGGCTGGGTGGAATTCGCTGACTGCTGGGAGAAAGTCCATGTGTAGGGTGGGGTTAAGGTAATGTACTCCCTGAGGATTTATAACTTTCTTCCTGACGAGGGGTGTGGCGTGGAACGTTTGAGGTCCAACTCTTGGAAAAGGACCCAATGGACAACCTGCAAGCTGCTTTGTTTGTGTGCCCAGGAGTGGATGTTGCGTTGGATGGGGTGGGGGCCCCCTGAAATGGGTATCTTGTCTAAATT
>SJYX01000203.1:80545-94771 GCA_006410675.1 Oreotragus oreotragus
TTTTTTTTTTTTTCTCCCCTCTTGTTTCCAGTCCCTCTGCAGCTGCCCTGAACTCACCAGCAGCTCCCGGTGAGACCTGACTCTGCCAGAATCCTTGGACAGGTAGCTGGCTGTCAGAGTTGCTGGGCTGAGAAGGAAGCTGGCGGAAGCAGGCAAGGTTTTCTCACAGAGAAGAAACCTGGGAATTTGCCTCTGGATTTCTTAGAGCTCTCCAGGGACTGCAGCTGGGAGCTGTGCTGCTAGGGTTTGGACAGGTCTATTCTGTAACTTGGACGAGAGCCAACCAGTCCATCCTAAAGGAGATCAGTCCTGAACATTCACTGGAAGGACTAATGCTGAAGCTGAAACTCCAATACTTTGACCACCTGATGTGAAGAACTGACTCATTGGAAAAGACTCTGATGCTGGGAAAGATTGAGGGCAGGAGGAGAAGGGGACAAGTGAGGATGAGATGGTTGGATGGCATCACCAACTTTATGAACATGAGTTTGAGTAAACTTCAGGAGTTAGTGATGGATGGGCAGGCCTGGTGTGCTGCAGTTCATGCAGAGTCGGACACAACTGAGCAACTGGACTGAACTGATTTTGTAATTTTCCCACCAGCTTTCATGGAACCCTGATTCCAAACCCCAGCTCTGACAGGCAAACTCCCTGCCCCCAGAGAATTTACTGTCTAGCTGGGGAACATGAACTGTGTGTGCTTAAAGTGATCTAAAAGGCTTTAAAGGGGACTCAGTGGTACAGAGGCTTTAAGGCAGCAGGGAGCCAGGGTTCCGAGTGACGATGGGGTTGCCAGAGCTGACGACACTTGGGCTCTGGAGCTTTGGCTGAGCCCTTTCATACTAAAGGGAGCACTAATGTTACCGAAGGTGTGGTGAGGTCCAGCTGCTCACTGCTCAGAAGCCAATCAACAGGCCGGGTTCATGGGAGGAAAAGTTTGCTTTATTTCAGATGCCGGCCGCGGGTGGCGGGGGAGGGTGGTGGACATCTGTCTGAGGGCTGACTCGGCCCCCACTGGCAACCAGTGGGTCAGAGCTTTTACAGGCAGAAGGAGGAAACAGCACGGTCAGCTCTGACAGTCACCTTCAGATCGGTCATCGGGGGTCTGGCCAGCATCAGACCTACAGTTAATCTTCAGTTCCGGCCTTCCCAGGTGGCTCAGTGGTAAAGAGTCTGCCTGTCGTGCAGGAGACCCCGGTTCGAACCCTGGGTCAGGAAGGTCCCCTGGAGGAGGAAATAGCAACTCACTCCAGTATTCGTGGCTGAAGAATACCACGGACAGAGGAGCCTGGCAGGGAACAGTCCACGGGGTCGCAGGGAGTCAGACACGACTGCAGCGGCTGAGCACAGCTGCCAGTTCCAAGGTCCATTTGTCCCCATTTCTCGGAGGCCAGTTCTCGGAACTGTCCTGGGTACAGTCCGGCCATCGCGTAGCTAGCTTCTCCACCTGGTGTTTCAGTATCGCTAAGACAGCTCACGGGACATGGCTCAGAACCTGATCTGTAGGCCTTGAGAAAGAACTGAAGTCCTTGGCTTTGCTTAATGACTACATTGTTATTATTTACCTCCTTTGACTGTTTTCCTTTGTTTCTGCCTTTCTCACTTCTCTGATTAAGCTTACTGACTAAATGCTTCCACAAAAGACAGGCAGAGGACCTGAGGGGGCTAGGGGTGGGGCAAGATCCGTGGGGTCCTGCTCTGTTTCACTAAAACCTAGGAATGAATGAGACTCTGCTCTCTGCTCCCGTTGCCTGCACGCAGCCGGGCAGAGTCCTCCCTAGGAGGACCGCTGGGGGTTTCCAGGTTGCTGTCTGCTGGAAAACGGCTCACAGATGCGGCTTGCTGATCTGGACGGGAGGAGTCCCAGCTCCCCACAGAAGCACGCAGCCCTGTAGCTTGCAGCAGTGGCTGTGGGCTTTGGCTGGAAGCGTCCTCCTGCTCTACTCTTGGGAGACGGGCTCCTCCCTTTCTTCCGCCTTCTGGCAGGAGCTGTGATTTACTGCGCATCTATTCTGTGGCAGGTGCCGTGTAGGCACTTGGCTGTTTTATCCTATTTGTCAAGCAATAAGCAGGGGCTGGACATCCTCTCTGTACTGAACACTGGGACAGAGGCTGGGTGACCGGGAAGTCAGCTAAAAAAACCCAAAATACAAATGGGAGAGAAAAACAAAACTGACATTTTCTTTTTCTAAAATTATTTCTTATTTCTTTTGGCCGTGCCCTGAGACACGCAGGATCTTGGTTGCCTGATCAGGCGTCGACCCAGAGCCCCGGCACTGGGAGCGGAGTCTCAGCCCCTGGAGCACTGGCTGTTGTTCAGCCGCTCAGCCGTGGGGGAGCCGCTCAGCCGTGTGGGACTCTGCGACCCCATGGACTGCAGAGCACCAGGCTGCCCTGTCCTTCACTATCTCCCGGAGCTTGCTCAAACTCATGTGCGTTGATTTGGGGATGCCATCCAAGCCTCTCATCCTCTGTCATCCCCTTCTCCTCCCACCTCCAATCTTTCCCAGCATCAGGGTCTTTTCCAGTGGGTGAGCCCTTCCCATCAGGTGGCCAAAGTATCGGAGCTTCAGCATCAGCATCAGAGGGAATGGCAAACCACTCCAGTATTCTCGCCTCGAGGACCACCAGGGAAGTCCCCAAACTGACTCTTTCAGCGCCATGTGTGGGCGCTGGTGTGCAGGTAATAATCAGCCTTGACCTGGTCCTGGCTGCTGCTGAGACAGCTGCCAAATGGGGGTCTCCCCTGCCTCAGGCATCTCGCGTACGTTTAGAGTCAACTGGATGCTGCGACCCCACCCGAGCCAGGCGCCACACGTGAGCCAGAAGCCCAGTTCTAACGACGCCAGATCCTCTCTAATTAAAAACCCGGGCGGGGGGGCTTCCCTGGTGGTACAGTGGATAGGAATCCATCTGCCGATGCAGGGGACACAGGTTCGATTCCTGGTCCGGGAAGATCCTGCATGCACAGAGCAACTAAGCCCTGAGTGCGCCACAGCTCCTGAGCTGGCGTTCCGCAGCTTCGGACGCCCATGCACCCCACAGCCGGAGCCTGTGCTCCGCAAGGAGGAAGCCACGGCGGTGAGAAGCCTGCGCGCCGCACGGAAGCCCGGCTGCGGCTGGCTGCACCGAGGCAAAGCCGCGCACAGCAGCAAGGCTCCAGCGCAGCAAAACCAAACAATGAAAACCCCAAAACAACCCGCCCCAGGCGGCCGCAGGTGTGCGGGACACCCAGCGATGCTGCTTTGCCAGCCTGCGGCGGGGACGGTTCCTGGTCTTCTGGCTTTACAGAGCGCCCTTTCTCCTCTCACACTCTCAGATCTGAAGTTTTCCTGGGCTGTGCTGGACGGGGCTCCCTACTCGAATCTTTTCTTTCTTGTTTATTTTTCCCATTCAGCGATCAATCTTTAGCTTCTGGTAGTTTTCAAATTTTTCTGTAATGAAGGCAGACAGAGCACAGAGGAAGGAATGATGAATGGCGGCTGTAGGAGGCAGAGAAATTCCCCAGAAGAGGTTGTGTTTAGGCTGGGACTAGAATTCTCAAAGGGGCTTCCCAGGTGGCACTACCGGTAAGGAAGGTGAAATGAAAGTGAGAGCGGCTCAGCCTGTCCGACTCTCTGTGACTCCATGGACTATACAGTCTATATGGACTATACAGTCCATGGGATGGAGTGGGGAGCAGTTCCCTTCTCCAGGGGATCGTCCCAACCCAGGGAGTGAACCCAGGTCTCCCACATTGCAGGCGGATTCTTTGCCTGCTGAGCCACCAGGGAAGCCTAGTGGTAAAGAACCCGTGTGCCAATTCAGGAGATGCAGATGACACCACCCTTGTGGCAGAAAGTGAAGAGGAGCTAAAAAGCCTCTTGATGAATGTGAAAGAGGAGAGTGAAAAAGTTGGCCTAAACCTCAACATTCAGAAAATGAAGATCATGGCATCCGGTCCCATCACTCCATGCATGGGAAATAGATGGGGAAACAGTGGAAACAGTGTCAGACTTTATTTCTTTGGGCTCCAAAATCACTGCAGATGGTGACTGCAGCCACAAAATTAAAAGACACTCCTTGGAAGAAAAGTTATGACCAACCTAGACAGTATATTCAAAAGCAGAGACATTACTTTGCTGACTAAGGTCTGTCTAGTCAAGGCTATGGTTTTTCCAGTGGTCATGTATGGATGTGAGAGTTGGACTGTGAAGAAGGCTGAGCGCCGAAGAATCGATGCTTTTGAAGTGTGGTGTTGGAGAAGACTCTTGAGAGTCCCTTGGACTGCAAGGAGATCCAACCAGTCCATTCTGGAGGAGATCAGCCCTGGGATTTCTTTGGAAGGAATGATGCTAAAGCTGAAACTCCAGTACTTTGGCCACCTCATGGGAAGAGTTGACTCATTGGAAAAGACTCTGATGCTGGGAGGGATTGCGGGCAGGAGGAGAAGGGGACGACCGAGGATGAGATGGCTGGATGGTATCACCGACTCAGTGCACATGGGTTTGGGTGGACTCTGGGAGTTGGTGATGGACAGGGAGGCCTGGCATGCTGCGATTCATGGAGTAGTGAAGAGTCAGACACGACTGAGCAACTGAACTGAACTGAACTGAAGAGGCGTGGGTTTGATCCTGTCTCTTATACACATCTAGATGTGTATAAGAGACAGGCGGGGAACAGTGTTCNTGGATGGCATCACGGACTCGATGGACGTGAGTCTGAGTGAACTCCGGGAGATGGTGATGGACAGGGAGGCCTGGCGTGCTGCGATTCATGGGGTCGCAAAGAGTCGGACACGACTGAGCGACTGAACTGAACTAGGTTGGTCATGACTTTTCTTCCAAGGAGCATGCGCCTTTTAATTTCATGGCTGTAATCACTACCTGCAGTGACCTGGGAGCCGAAAAAAATAGTCTGTCACTGGTGAAAGTGAAAGTCACTCAGTTGTGTCCAACTCTTTGTGACCCCTTTGGAATTCTTCAGGCCATAATACTGGAATGGGTAGCCTTTTCCTTCTCCAGGGATCTTTCCAACCCAGGAATCGAACCCAGGTCTCTTGCATTTGTGGGCGAATTCTTTACCAGCTGAGCCACAAGGGAAGCCCAGGAATACTGAAGTGCATAACCTATCCCTTCTCAGATCTTCCTGACCCAGAAATCGAACTGGGGTCTCCTGCATTGCAAGCGGATTCTTTACCAACTAAGCTATCACGGAAGAACACACATTTGTATTATAAAATCTCACTGATGATGACATCAAAATCCTAAGTCAGTGATGCTTAAATGTGGTGTTATACAAACATACTACAGCTTCAAGACTGCAGAAGTTTGATGTTTGTTGTTCTTTTTTAAAAATTTGGTTGTTTTTGTAGCATCCTACCATTAAAAGGGTTCCTCTAAATTACATAATGAGAATTAAAGTTGTAACAATGTTATATTTTTTTAAGTGAATAATCTCACTGATGATGACATCAAAATCCTAAGTCAGTGATGCTTAAATGTGGTGTTATACAAACATACTACAGCTTCAAGACTGGAGAAGTTTGATGTTTGTTGTTCTTTTATAAAAATTTGGTTGTTTTTGTAGCATCCTACCATTAAAAGGGTTCCTCTAAATTACATAATGAGAATTAAAGTTGTAACAATGTTATATTTTTTTAAGTGAAAGGGACAATTACCCTTTATAATGTTTCTTTTCTCCTTTTTGTGATGCAGCTTTCTAGTTATACTTGGAAACTTCCAGGAAGCTAAAATTAAAGGTTTAATTAATGTTAGTAGGGTGGGTGTTGCCCCAGAAAATGAGGTGGAAGTTAGTTTCAGCTGCTGCACATTATGAAAGAGGTTACACATCTTAATTTTATCTAGTTCTAGTAATAATGGTATTGAAAGGAATTTTAATAATAGTAATAACTCTCAATTATTGAGTACTCTGTGTCATTCCTCTTGCATTTCTGTGAGGTGGGTTGGCATCATGTATCCTTACGTTACCTAACTGAAGCTTAGAGAAGTTAAGTGAGATCCACTGAGAGACCTCGGAGTCAAAGGCAAATCTCTCCCGATCCACAGTCCATGCACTGAACTGTTACAGAATAATTAAAAGACATTAAAATAGCATCTCATAAGCAAGGTTGGTGACATATTAACAAATTTAGTATGTTCAAGTTAACTCCAGCGGCATTGCTGAGTGGCGTGTTGATTGAAATAATTAATACCAGTTGCCCGGCGTGCTGCAACTCATGGAGTCGCAAAGAGTTGGACACGACTGTGCTACTGAAGTGAACATTTGAAATTAGCGAAGTCCTACCTATGTGGGGCACATTGGGGCTTTTGGGGGGGCCACTAAAAGTTCAGAAGTAGAAAGTTATTTACTGAATAAGCCCTTTGTATCGCTGAAATAAACCACCTTTTGATAAAGGAGGCTCTAGACCTGTCTCCCGGCCGCGTCTATGGCCTGCTGGTGCCGTCTTTTCTCTTACTTACAGATCACAGAGAGGTCCAGTGTGGAAAGACTGTAAAATGAAAATGTAGTCAGCATGCACTGAAGTTGTTTGGAAATGGAGGTAGAAGTCAGTGGCCTTTTTAGGCAGGTATGGACACAGAGAGCTTTTAGAGTTCGTGTTTTCTCAAGAGAGGGAGAGGCTGGAACATCCTGAGGTGTGAGAAGCACAAACAGGGACCTTTCTCTTTCCCTTTGGAAGTGCTCGAAACCCCTACTGGTTTCTTCGTGACAGGCGAAATCCTCTTGGATGGGTCGGGACAGCAGTGCTCTTTGATTCAAGGAAAGCAAACTTGAAGAAAAGCCCACAGTGCAGGCTGAGAAGGGCAGCTTGCTTTTTCACATGGCAGGCGAGATGCTCGCCACCCAGATCCTGCCTAGAAATGGGAAGAAATGGAGGGGGTTTCCTTCTGTAGCTCCATTAGGAAAAGATAAAGAGTTGGGTCCCAGATGGTGCAGTAGGAAAGAGTCTGCCTACCAGTGCAGGAGACGCAGAAGACTAGGGTTCGATCCCTGGGTCGGGAAGATCCCCCGGAGAAGGAAATGGCAGCCCACTCCAGTGTTCTTGCTTGGACAGACCCGTGGACAGAGCCGCCTGGCGGGTCATAGTCCATGGGGTCGCAGAGTCAGACATGGCTGAGCACGCACAGCACACACAAAGGGTTGGATAAGTGCTGTCAAAACCAGTTTGAAGTGCCTTATTCCATCTTAGAAAGTGAGACATTATTGAAAAAAAAATTAATGATAACCGAAGTGATACATCACGATACCCTGTTTTTAGTTTTTGTTTTTTAAGGAAAATTTTAAACATGGACTAAACTGGGAAGACTGTGTAATGAACACTGTGATCATCTCAACAGTTACCCACTGATGGCCCATTTGTTACACCCCCAGCGCCTCTCCCCAGAAGTATTTGCAGGAAACACTAGAAACCATTTCATTCAGTCTCTAAGTATATCTCTAAAAGATTGATTCTTTTTTTAAACAAGACCATTGCAACACCTAAAAAGTTAAAGTCATCCCATAACATTATCAGATATCTAATGTGTTCAAATCACTGATGGTCTCATGAATCTCGTAATTTCTCTTAAAGGATTATTTACATCAGAATCCAGATCAAATCCACATAGTGCAATAGCCTTTTAAAAAAAATCAGTAACTCCACCTCCATTTCTCTTTGCACCTTTTTATTGAAGCAGTGTCTTTCTTTACTTCAGTTTCTTTCCATCTGGACCTTGCCGATTGCATCCCTGTGATTTAGTATAACATATTCGTCTTACTCCTCCCCTAACTCCTGTATTTCCTAAAAATTGGAAGTGTGTCTAAAGACTTGGTTAGATTCAGGACTTTTGTTTGTTTGTTTTGTTTGGGTCACGACTGTTTCATAGTATTTGCTTCCATTAGGAGGGACAGCATCCGTTTTGCTCTCTTTGTCCTGTCTGCAATCCCTCGTGTTCAGTGCTGAGTCTCTTGGTGTTTTGGGTTTGTTCAGCCCTTCTGTTCACTGTCAACCCAGTGAGCTGGAGCTTTTGGGAAAGGTCAAGGTATAGGCTAAGGTCTCCCAGCTCTGGACCACTAAGAATTCTCTGGAATTTGTCACCCCCACAGTTTTGAGTTTTTTAGAATGGTTTTTGAAAAACAAAAGTGTCATTCAATTCAATTAATGACCCTTTAGTAAATAAGTAAATTTGCACTAAAATACAGAACAAAGACAATTTTTAAACGCATACAAAGCACACTGTTCTTACTGGACAAATGCGTCCATTATTTTGAGCCTCCTCCATCATAGTCAGTTTCTACTTGTTCCATAAGTACCTGTTGCTTAATCTGTGTTAATCTCGTTTTTCTGCCTGCCATGCAGGAGACCTGGGTTCGATCCCTGGGTTGGGAGGATCCCCTGGAAGAGGAAATGGCAACCTACTCCAGTATTCTTGCCTGGAGAACCCCATGGAAAGAGGAGCCTGGTGGGCTACAGTCCATGGGGTCGCAAAGAGTTGGACACGACTGAGCAACTAAACACAGTCTCATTTTACTGCTTATCTGTTGCTCTTTGAGAACCACTTGGTACTGACTGTGCACACCTTGGATTCTTACAGACCTTAGGTGGCATGTGCTGATCTGCGGGAGAATCTTAAGCAGAACCATGCCTCTGCAGTTCTCTTTTCTCAAGTGGGCATGAGCCTATTGGACTGCTCTGTGTTCAGATGACTCTCTTCTGAGCTTGAGCAAGTTTGTTTCCCTTCTTGCTTTCATTCTCCTCACCCTTCCTTTCTTCCCTTTTTCTTTCTTCCTTTTCCCTGTACTTTTTAGCCAGTACGAAACTATCTTCCCCAGGTCTACTTTTTAACCTCTTGACACTGATAAAATCTATGCTGGTGCAAAGATAACTTCGGGAATGTTAAAAGGTAAACTTGATTCTCTGTGTCCAAAGCAATCTTTCCAAATGCATAGGGATACATTCGTCTAATGGAAGTATGTGTGTGTGTTCAGTCATGTCCGACTCTGTGACCCCATGGACTGTAGCCCACCAGGCTCCTCTGTCCATGGCATTTTCCAGGTAAGAATACTGGAGCAGGTTGCCATTTCCTGCTCAAGGGGATCTTCCTGACCCGGGGATTGAACTTGCATCTCCTGCATTTCCAGGCAGATTATTCTAACACTGCACCACGTGAGAGTAACTATATTCATCTAAGAAACCTTAATGAAAGGTTTCAGCTCTGTACTAGGAGTGTAGGGAGACAGATAAGTTATAACACTGGAAATGTAGGCAAGAATAGATGCAAACCAAGTGCCATGTGACAACGAACAGATAACTCTACTTGGGGAAAGTGGGGAATAGCTTAAACCTGGAAGTGACATTTAAACTAAGTCTTCAAATAATATGATTAAGACAGCATATTTGTGTAAGAACAGTTCGGGAGAACTCAGTATAAAGATATGTTGTTTTACTGGGGCATGCAACTCAAGTAATGGGCTAATGGACTGGACTTAGGAGTATAGCAGTAACTTAACAGGATTACTGTCTTCTATGTTTGGGGTGTAAGTCTTTTGTGGTTGAGAATTTCTTAAACATTTCTGACATTTAATGGGGTCCTCAAAATAGTGGTGAAGATTGAACAACAGTTACTGTTGCAGAACTGTACACTTAAAAATTGTTAAAATGGTCAGTCTTGTGTCATATGCATTTTGCCACACTGAAAAGTATATTAAAAAGTTTATTACAACAAAACAGACACATGCCAGTAAGAGGACCTCTTAGTTGGAGAAACTGGACATCATCAGCCTAGAGATATGATTAATTTAGCATTTGTTTAGCCATTGCCAAGCCACGCCCTGCCCGGTGACGTTAAGTGCTGGGAAAAAGAGAGGGTCCTGCATTTCTGCAGCTTAGAATAGTCACTAGGGGTGGCCATCAGCTGATCACTCTTGGATGTGTATTTGTACAGGGTAATTCTGTTGATACATTGTGATGTGAGTTTACTCTGTGGTAAGTGCCATGAAAGGGTACATATGCAGAGCTTTGCAGGCATGTGGGGGTGTGGAGCAGGTGTTAGGAGAGGACTCAGTGAAAGGCTACCCTGAGAAAGTGACAGAGAGCTGAGATTTGACTAGTGAACAAGTCTAGGTAATACTCAGCATTTCAGCTTCTTATCCCCACTGGCAGGAACACTGTGCTGGTCAGCATTCCCCCCCAAGTCTCATTTGACACCTTGTGAGTCCTCGATTGCTGTTGAGTGATGAGTAAATAAAACAAGGAATAGAAATGTTTCTACTGGATTTGCTCCAAAGATGTCTGTGGAACCTGGCCCCACCTGTTTTCACCTCTTTGGTTTCACATTTGTATTTTGTTTTACAAAGGACTTCAGATAACATTAAAACATAGGAAATGCTTCACAATTTATTTGCTGAATTTGTGTTCTCATACAATCAACTGACTCTGTCTCTTCATTTGTTCTTCTTTGTTCTCAGTTACATTTTGATATCTGCTCTTCCACCTGTGTGTTCAAGATAATATACTCTGAAGAGAAAATGTTTATTAGCCCTTAAGAACACAGCAGGCTCTTCATTTTTGATGAGTCTGCACTTTGAAGCTGTGTATTTTGCAGATGAGACAGGGCAGTTAATTCACACGGTTCTCGATTAAGCTTCCTGTACCTAGACTAGCCCATCTTTTTAAGAACAGAGACCCTGGGGGCTGGGGTGGGGCACACATCCAGGCATGTATCATCTTTTTGGTGGCGGAGACGATTGGAGAAATGAAACAAGGAAAGCGTCTGTGTGGTCAGCAAAATGTGAATGGACTCTTTCCAGAGCATCTACCTTGGCTCAAGTAAAGCTTTATTTTTTGATATATAACTTTTTACATGGTTTCTAATCTTAAACCAAATTTGGGTCAGCGTTAGCTTCCATATATATCAAAGAATGATAAGGATAAATAGTTATAAAATGTCCTCCTGAAAGGTCAGTGAAGTCTTCTTAATGTAAACAAAGACATCACAGTTAGGAAAATTTGTTTGTGTAGACCTTTGTCACTACCCAGATTATTTTTGCTGAGATTTGGATGTGTTACAAGTCAAAAGATCATTTTCAAAATTCAGCAGTTACACCTAGTAACTGTGTGATTGGTAGGCTGTCCCTAAACCCCAGACCAATAGTTAGGCCTAAGGTAAGTCCCCTACATACAAACTTTCAAAGATGTGAACATGCCCTTGTACACCAGCTGCTGCTGCTGCTAAGTCGCTTCAGTCGTGTCCGACTCTGTGCGACCCCAGAGACAGCAGCCCACCAGGCTCCCCCTTCCCTGGGATTCTCCAGGCAAGAACACTGGAGTGGGTTGCCATTTCCTTCTCCAGCTGGTGTACTGTAATACTGTACTTTTCAAGGTTATGTAAGATTTAAAATGTTTCCTTTATTTTCTGTTTGTTTTTTATGTACGTGTTATTTGTGTGACAAGTATTATAAACCTATTACAATATAGTACTATATAGCCGATTATGTTAGTTGGGTACCTAGGCTAACTTTATTGAGTTTATGAACACTCTCTTGGGATGGAACTCATTCATATGTAGGGGACTTAATGTATTTTGTTTCTAAATCTTGGGACCTGAAATGGTGTGTCACTTTCAACTTTTTACTATCTGTGAAGTTCTGATAGGTACTAAAATTTCAAACAAATGCCCTAGTTTTTATTATGTGATTTTCATTGAAATACATAGGGCCAATTACTACTTCAGATTTGAATGTCTTGGTCAAATATGTGAAGATGAATAGCAATAATCCTGGTGGTGGTGATCAAACACTATACTTTCAGGTTTGAATAGTAAAGAAGAGTTTCTTATTTGAAAACTGTCATCTCTTTCTCCCATAAAGGAAGAAATAGATGAGAAAAATTTTAACAATAATGGCCTTTCTTTTGAAATGGTTAAGAGCCTCTGGTAATTTTTCTTATATGTTTTTCTTTCTAGGAAAAGCCATTGACAAAATCTCTACAACGTGGAGAAGACCCCCAGTTTGATCAAGTATGTAATATGTATTATATACTGGTTTTTATTTATTTCAAAATGTACAAAGCTAAAGGCTGAGGACTCACTATGGCATGTAGATGAACTGCCTCGAGGAGGCAGAGGTGTGAACCTAGGAACTGGGTCCTGCAGCTTTTATAGTGACAACTTATAGTAGCCATTCAACAAATGTCTGTTGGTTTGAAGTACTGAAGTAATATGAGTAGGTCCTCAGTTGGCTGTTTGTGGGATCTTTGTGTATAAGAATTAAAGGAACTGAGAAAAGATGAAGCAACTTCCATTCAAAAACTTTTTGAGATTCTTCCGAATAAATGGTACCATTGATGACCAGGTCTCTGCACTAGAGCTTACTTATGTTTGCATCCAATATTCTGCTGAATGCCAACTATGTGCTTGACACAGCACTAGGCTCTGGTGAGATGAAATCTAGGACAAGTTTTAGCCTTTCAAGAATTCACAATCCTGTGAGAGAGAAACTACCTAAACAGTATTAATTAAAAAACAAAAACAAACCAATGTGGTAACTTAGAATCTCATTAGAGAAAGTGATAAATGAGTAAAACAATTTAAAACAATAAATACAAAGAAGGTCCTTTGAAAAATAGTTCAGGACTGGTTAAAGGACTTCTGGCTCTAAACAGTAGATGATAAACATATTCTGGTTGAGTCACTTCAGGAGGGCTTTATGTGTGTTTACAACGGTGAATAATGGTATCAGAGGAGGCTGGAGATGTGTGTGTGGTGTTTCCTAAACTTCTGTAGTTAATGACAAAGAGGACAGCATGTTCTTTAAAAACCTCGCGTGGTGCCAGTGGAGGAGACACAGTCCTGTTGGATGGTCTAATACAGTGGGGGTTTTATGTTGTCCTACACTTTCCGTATCTTTGAAATTGCCTTTAATGTGGCGTCTAGAGGAAAATTCTTTGGCTGTTAAGGTCCAGATGTGTTCGACCCAAAAATGTGAGGCCTGACTATTGAGACAGAATCCCCCATTTTCTATTTTACAAGCTGTTGCTTGAGTGCAATCTCACAGGTCTGCACTCATAGCCAGTCTTAGAGGGCTGAGGCGGCCCTGGCTTTGCACTCTGTCGCTGGCAGAACTGGCTGTTTTCTGGAACGCTGGTGGAGTGTGGGCTTCATCTCTCTGGGTCATGGAGCTGTCCTCTCATCTCACATTATCCTTCTTTGCTGCCACCTGCTTCTCCTTGGGCAGTCAGGGACCTGGAGTGAGTGAGTGGGGTCATCACTTGGGGATTATAGTCATAGCAAGTGTGGCTCTTTCTGTTCTCTTTAAGAATGTGAATATTATCTGTCTTCCACAATTTTTCACTCTATTTTATCTTCTTTGTCTCTATCCTCTTAGATTTCACTCTGTGTTCCTCAAAAAAAAAAAATATGCTTTTCCCCCCCTCCAGCTTAATGTACTTCTTTCTTTTTTCCTCCTGGAGAAGAGTACTTTTGCATTCTAACATTCCATATAGTAGTTATCCCCAATAATTTAGCTTAAACACAATTTCTCATTTATTATTCAGCACTCTATTTCTGCATTTCAGCATTGTGGGAAAGAGACAGACTTTGGAATTAGATGGACCCGGGTTTAAATCCCAACTTTGCTGCTTAATTAGCTATAACACTTTTAACCCTGCTACTTGAAATGTTGCAACACAGATTCTCTGCCCTGACCCCATCCACTGAGGCAGACTCTACAGCTTAAGGAGACCCCCAGGTGACCACCACACACACTGACACTCAAGAACCACTGCTTGTAACTCAGATAAATAGATTAAAATGTGTGCTCAGTCATGTCTAACTCTTCGTGACCCCATGGACTGTAGCCCACCAGGATCCTCTGTCTGTGGGATTCTCCAGGCAGGAAATACTAGAGTGGGTTGCCATTTTCTTCTCCAGGGATCAAACCCACATCTCCTGCATTTCCTGCCTTGTTAGGAGGATTCTTTACCACTAGCACCACCTAGGAAACTTGTAACACATCTCTGTATTAAAGACACTTCTGGAGTGAACCTATAGTGAGATAGTCACTGAGAACTTTCAAATAAGGCACATAAGATTATCCTCTGATGGTAAAATCATCAGTTTATGTGTGAACCAGGAGAGAACCAACCCGTAAAATCTGTCTTATTTGAAAGAGATGGCACGACTCCCAGGCCAGAAGGAAACTTGACTGGAGTTGTTCCCCTGTGGGTTCAGTGAGGGGGTGGCGGGGGGG
>SJYX01000203.1:95252-130435 GCA_006410675.1 Oreotragus oreotragus
GGGGGTGGGGGTGGGGGTGGGAAAGGCAGCGAAATGACCTTTGAAAGTGCTGGTGTGCTGTGTTACCAGCAAATGATAAGAATTGTGGTGCTATGGCAAGGCCATGAATGTATCGAGCTCCCTTAGCATTTTGATATCAAAGCTCCAAATCCTGCAGTTCCCCTTACTCCAATCCCAGGCAGAAGGAGGTTAACCTGAATTCACACAGAGGTCCAGCTATGGAAGACGGACATGCCAGGGACGCCTCCTTGTGCTGCAGAGTCCACTGAAGGAGCCTGGTGGGTTCCTTCCTTCCATCAAAGGAGCTGGAGGGTTCCCAGTTCCTGCTGATGGAAAACTCCTATGTGAATGAGAATCAATAGAAGACACACAAGATTTCCAACAGCCTTCTGAAAACATAGACTGCCACTAACTTATTTTAAATGTGTAAATTACTCAGTACTTGAAAATGAATGAAGAACTGTCCTGGTAATAAAATTCTTTATTTTAGCAAACATTTATTGAGTGTGTGTGTGTGTGTAAGTGTACATGCACACACATACACACAAAAACCCTGTGTGAGACAGAGATGTAAGCTGTGGTCCCTGCATTCAAGATAGGAAGGAATCTGACTGGGGAAGACCTGGATGCCAGTTGGAAGGACCTCACCATCTACATGTCAGTAGCTGAAAGAGCAAAATAACTTGATGTTGAAGCCCATGGGAACACTGTCCACGACTAGAGAGATCCTTCAAGCTTGGAGGCATTGGGGGAGTTGGGGCGTTGATAATGATTTGAGGCCAAAAGGGCCGTAACTAAGACGGAGGCAGAGAAGTGGAAAGAAAGGATGATTATAAGCAGCATTATATAAGAAGAATCAATATTGATTAAGAAAAGGAGAAACAAAAAGCTCCTGTAGTTTTCATCGAAGATTTGGAGTCATTTCCATGCTATTTAACAAACATCGAGGGCCCGAAGCACGCCAGGGTCTGTGCAGGGTGCTGAGTTTACAAAGCAGTGAGGGAGTTTCTACCCTCCAGGAACTCTCAGTTCTCGGAGGAAGACCGATACCTGAATGAGTAGAGCTACAATGTAAATAGAAGGTATGGTTCAAGTGCAGTGGAACTCAGGTAAGGGAGCAGCTAAGGATTCTAGAGGATGAGTCTGTGGTCCCTGCATTCAAGATAGGAAGGAATCTGACTGGGGAAGACCTGGATGCCAGTTGGAAGGACCTCACCATCTACATGTCAGTAGCTGAAAGAGCAAAATAACTTGATGTTGAAGCCCATGGGAACACTGTCCACGACTAGAGAGATCCTTCAAGCTTGGAGGCATTGGGGGAGTTGGGGCGTTGATAATGATTTGAGGCCAAAAGGGCCGTAACTAAGACGGAGGCAGAGAAGTGGAAAGAAAGGATGATTATAAGCAACATTATATAAGAAGAATCAATATTGATTAAGAAAAGGAGAAACAAAAAGCTCCTGTAGTTTTCATCGAAGATTTGGAGTCATTTCCATGCTATTTAACAAACATCGAGGGCCCGAAGCACGCCAGGGTCTGTGCAGGGTGCTGAGTTTACAAAGCAGTGAGGGAGTTTCTACCCTCCAGGAACTCTCAGTTCTCGGAGGAAGACCGATACCTGAATGAGTAGAGCTACAATGTAAATAGAAGGTATGGTTCAAGTGCAGTGGAACTCAGGTAAGGGAGCAGCTAAGGATTCTAGAGGATGAGACAGAGGATGAGATGGTTGGATGGCATCACCGACTCGATGGACATGAGTTTGAGCAAGCTCTGGGAGTTGGTGATGGACAGAGAAGCCTGGTGTGCCGCAGTCCATGGGATCACAAAGAGTTGAACACGACTAAGCAACTGAACTGATTGAAGGATTTTAGAGGATGAGGTGGTCGGATGGCCTCCCTGAAGGCATCAATGGACATGAGTTTGAGCAAACTCGGGGAGATGGTGAAGGAGAGGAAAGCCAGGTGTGCTGCCGTTCACGGGGTTGCAAAGAATCAGACACAAGAGTGACTGAACAACAACAAAGGATGCTAGAAAGAAGGGCAGGTGTGTTACAGTACTGTGGCGAGGGCAGAAATCAGGTTTCAGGAATAAAGTGAAGCAGGAAGAGTAAGCATCAGTACATGGTGGGCTGATGAAGCAGTCGGCCAGAAGGGGGGCCAGTCTTTGTGTGGGTCAGAGAGGGGAGAGCAGAGTCAAATGAGGGCTCTGTGTGTCTACAGAACCCTCTTCTGCCACATGTAATACAAGAGCTTAAGGCTGTGCCTTTCTACCAAGCATATGTCTTTTTTTTTTTTTTTTTTTTTTTTTACAAATTGTTTCCTGTGTACAGGATTATAATTTGATTTCAATATGCACTGCAGTGCACTCAAAGTTTAGCTTCTGTCTGTCACCATAAAGGTGACCCCATGTACCCTTTCTCCTGTCCAGCACCTCTTCCCTGTGGTGACCACTTCTCTGCTCTCGGTATCTCCTTGCTCATTTTTGTTGGGTTTGCTCATTTATTTGTGTGTGTGTTCGTTCTTCATTTACATTTGGGCTCAACACCCTTTTTCAGGATGGTTGAGGTTTCTGAGAATCATTCATGACTTCTGATAATTGGTTTTTTCAACAGATTGTTTCTGGTTCCATAAGAGTTTCTATCTCAGGGTCCTTTAGAGTTAGAGTGAGGGTCCCATTCACTTTAGAGTGAGCTGTGCCTGCAGTGAGCTCAGGGAGTCTGGAGTTGCTGCTTTTCTTGTTCGGAGCTGATGTAGGACACACGTTGCTTAGAGGCATCTCCAGTAACCGTCTGGGAGGCACTGTGTTCACGTCTGCTGGTGGCCAGAAAAGTTGGCTTAGTTCAGGAATGCAAGCTAAACAAAAGGTTCCAATGGACACCTTGATAGTTTGTGCTTATGAGATAGGTGGGTCTTTGTTTTTCCCCACTGTGATTGTCCTGGGTTCCCAAAGGGCATTGATTACAGGGCCTCCGGCCTACCCAAATGCCAAAATCTGCAGATACTCAAATTTCTTATTTAAAGTGGCATAGCATTTGCATATAACCTACACACATCCTTCTGTATACTTTAAATCATCTCTAGATTACTTATATGTATTACAATGTAAATGATGCATAAATAGTTATAAATAGGATTCATATCATTGCCAGAGAGTGGCAAATTGAAGTTTTGCTTTTTGGAACTTATGGAATTTTTTTCCAAATATTTTTGAACTGTGGTTGGCGGAATCTGTGGATCCAGAGAGCCAAGTCTATACCTAAAAGCAACATTTATCCACTCTGATTAAATCTGTCATCAACTTCAGTCATTAACTTAGCCTATGATCTTATCAAAATCAAAATATTTTATGTCTGAGCTTCAGTTTCAATATTTGGAAATGGAAGAGGGGACAAACGAAATAGGCATGTTTGAAGGTCTGTTGTGAGCCCCACACATTATAGTTTCTCCTTTAGTCTCCATAAAAGCCCAGTCGAGAAGGATTAGATCCTATTTAGAGCTTCAGAGAAATGGCAACATGGCCAAGCTCCTTATAGCCTATGAAGGGCAGAGCTGTAACTTGAATCCAAAACCGTGTGATCTTCCAGTACACTAATGAAATTATGAAAATTCAGCTCATGAAGATCAGTCTTCAGATAGGCTGCTTTGAGTAATTTCAGCTGTTTACGGTTCATTGTGACTTCTTCTCTACTGCTGTCATCTCTGTAAGTTCCAGATAAGTTGTTCAAACATTCTCATTAACTGCTCTTGGGATTTTCTTCTAGATGGTATATGTTTATGTCCTTTTGTGGCATTTAGTTCCTTAACGTTAAAAATGCCATCTATGGACAGGAAACACATGGTAACATAAATCTCTTGAGCTAAATAACTTCTTATCATCTTGGGTAACAATAATTTTCCTGCAGAAGAAGGCAGATGAGATTCTAGTGCTTCAACATTGAGTCTCATGCTACAGTTCCGTGAAAATCTTATTTTAAGTGTATAAGTGAAAAGTAAAATATATAAGCAAGTGAGAGTAAAAACAAATTGGCTTGCTTTGGATTCACATTAGCGTTATTCGGTGTTTCTTAAATTATTCTCCAGTGAAGTGGACCAGAAAGTGGACAAAGGTGTTAAAATTAAATAATGGAGATCTTTTCCTAATTTGTAAGAAAACATATTTAACAAATAGATTTTTACACTTTTAAGTTTTATAATAAATTATTCTTAAGCATTTGGTGTCTGTCATCACTCATTGAAATACTTTAATCTAGCAATAGTATGAAATGTGATTGAGTAAGAAAGAAATTGCATCTGAATTGCTTTCATAGATCAATATTTGGTGATATCACATAGAGAGAATCTTACCCCCGAGACACTTGGCCACCTGAACTAGTTTGAGAAATTAAACCATCAATGAAGTTACTTTAAAATTATCTATTAAATGNGAAATTGCATCTGAATTGCTTTCATAGATCAATATTTGGTGATATCACATAGAGAGAATCTTACCCCCGAGACACTTGGCCACCTGAACTAGTTTGAGAAATTAAACCATCAATGAAGTTACTTTAAAATTATCTATTAAATGTACCACTCATGAGTAGTCAGCCTTATAACTGTAAAATACAGAATGACTCCACTGAGTAGTTTTTCATACATTTATGTCTGAAGTTTCCTTCTTTGCATTCAGCACGTATAATAAAATGCTTATGAAAAATTAATGTCATAGCTACAGCATAATGGACAGTCTCTTTTAGCCTATATATATATAAAATGCCAAAGTAAACATTAAGAAAACATTTGCAAAGTACATTTAGTATTCCCCTCTATCCCCCCACCCCAAAAGAAAACACCAGTATGAAATAGTTCTGTGATTCTGTGCACTTCAGGTCCTCAAGCTGCCCAATACCTAGCTCATCTGTGATGGAAGAATATGATCATTTAAACGCAACAAGAACATCTTTGTAAATGTTCCTCCCCTTTCACAGCGACACAGAGCTAGAATTCATCTCACCATTGGCTCGGCTTCCCGTAAATGAAGGAGCTGAGCAACCAAGAAGCCAGCTAGACCTTACTCCCTTCCTGAGCTTTGAGGAAGGGAGTCTTTGCGAATTCCACCCTTCCTTCCTGACAGCCTGAACTCAAAAGGGCAGTAACAGAGAGATGGAAAAAACACACACAGCCTCCTCATGCTGACCTTTCATCTCTTCTAAGACGGTCTCAGTGTAGTTGCCATGGAAAGTGTGCTCAACAGATATAATACCAAGAATGGCTTTAGGAAGGCTTTTTCAGGCATAGAAAAAATTATTACAGTCGAGGTTTGAAGAACAGTATTGACATTCTCTAAGGGGAATGTGAATGTGAAAGTGTTACTCGCTCAGTTGTGTCCGACTCTGTGACCCCATGGACTGTAGCCCCCAGGCTCCTCTATTCATGGGATTCTCCAGGCAAAAATACTGCAGTGGTTAGCCATTCCCTTCTCCAGAGGATTGTGGGTTACACCTAAGAGAAGTAGCTGAATCCTCTACCTGGGGAGATCTAAAAGTCAGACAAGTTTCTATCACCTTGATGAGTCTGAAGTAAGTAAAGGAACTTGTGCATATCCCACCCAATGATTTTTAAATCAGTGTTTAATTTTAGAGTAGTTTTGGGTTTACAGAAAAGTTGGAAAGGCAGTACAGACGGTTGTCATATACCCCACACCCAGTTTTTGCTATTAACCTCTTACATTATCAAGGTATATTTGTCACAACTAAGAAACCCAACATCAGTACAACATTATGGACTAAACTCTGTATTTCATGTTTTCCCCTAATGTATGTCATCTGTTCCAGATTACCATTGAGGATGCCACCTTCCATTTAGTTATCATGTCTCCTTAGCATCTCATCCAGATTTGCACAAGTAGTCTTAAATTATTGAAATATAATGGTAGCTACTTTAAGATTTTATTACAGATTCAGTAATTAAGATGGAATTAACCCGTGGTCAGGGACTCTGAATTCCGAACCCTTTACCCCTGTGGTAAAGGGTTTTTGTTGTCGTTTAGTTGCTAAGTCGTGTCCAACTCTTTTGTGACCCCATGGACTGTAGCCCACCAGGCTCCTCTGTCCATGGGATTTTCTAGGCAAGAATACTGGAATGGGTTGCCATTTCCTTCTCCAGGGGATCTTCCCAACCCATATATCAAACCCTGGTCTCCTGCATTGTAGGCAGATTCTTTACCACTGAGCCACTAGGCAAGCCAATTCGTTTACCAATTCGAAATATTTTAGATGATGGTGACTTGAGGAAAATATCCTCCTGATGCTCGGGTAACTTTAGAGAAAACAAGTAAATGAACCCCTTGACACACTGTAGTTGGCTTTCCTCCAAAAATTTTCTGCTGTTTTATCCACAGGAAGAGCAGGAAAATTTGTTATGACTGTGAATGTTACAGTATTGGAGGGTGGGGGTAGCGGGTAGCTCTTTTTAAAAAAACAAGAAGAACTAGATATTTTAAAATTACAAAAACCTATAAGAGTGACTAGGTTCACCAGGCAGGCTGAAAGCAATAGCCTATTTTTTTTTATATTATTAACCCATAACTAAAGATAATGTACAAAGTTGAATTATAAACATATAATTATAAGAGAGAGAGTGTGAAATAAGCTGTCAAGAAATAGGGTCTGAGAAATACAGCATCATTGCCTTGTTAAGTCTTAGGGCTTGCTTTAAAGGTGATAGTGGAAAGTCTTGGTGACATGAAGCATTGATCTTCCATTGCCCCCAGTTGCCTGCTTTATAAAAGAAGTTAAGTCTCGCCTGCTTAACTACAGGAATATTTTAGGTTAACTAAGGTTTTCCATTTCTGCTGCCACCTCCCCAGCTCAGGCCCTGAGCACTGTGTGCCTGGGGCTGTTGCAGGATTATCCTTATTCTATTCAAGCGTGTGTGTGCGTGTGCGTGTGTGTGTGTGTGTGTGTGTGTGCGTGCGTGTGCGTGTTCTCTTAACCGCCTTTGCTCCAGCCTGCACACCACTGCTAGATTAAACCTCCCCAAACACCATTTTTCTGAGCTGAGTATTCTACTCAGCAACTTTTCAGAGCTTCTCACTTTCTAGAGAAGAAAACGGAAATTTTTTAGACTGGCATTAAGTACCTTTTTTGGACTTCCCTGATAGCTCAGACGGTAAAGTGTCTGCCTACAATGTGGGAGATCCGGGTTCAGTCCCTGCGTCAGGAAGGTCTCCTGGAGAAGGGCATGGCAACCCACTCCAGTACTCCTGCCTGGAAAATCCCATAGACAGGGGAGCCTGGTAGGCTACAGTCCATGGGGTTGCAAAGACTCGG
The DNA here is from genome assembly GCA_006410675.1 of Oreotragus oreotragus. Lineage (NCBI taxonomy): Eukaryota > Metazoa > Chordata > Mammalia > Artiodactyla > Bovidae > Oreotragus > Oreotragus oreotragus. The sequence goes on from SJYX01000203.1 coordinate 102,562, forward strand.
ACACGACTCACTTTCACTTCCAAGTACCTTTTTTGATTTAGTTCCAACTTAAAATCAACTTTGTTTCCCTTCACTCTGGTGTGCCAGAATGCCTACACCTGTCAGATATTTTCTTCTTTCAGTTCCTTCAAAACCTTCATTAATCATATAATCATTATCAACAAACAACTATATTGCATCTTCACCACCACAGGATTTCCTGCTTAGGCTCCTTGCTTAGTTTCTTTTTTGACTATCATTTTAAATTTCTACCCTTTTTTTAAAAGGTCCAGGTAAAATCCTACCTTCATTTCTCTTAAACTCCCATCCATCCTCTTTCTCTGGTGCTCTCTCTCCTGAGAACTCCTGATTTTAATATGCACTCTTAATATGTTAGTATATTTCCTCCTGGTCTTATGTTCTACGCCTGCGTATTTATACAGTGAAAGAAAAGTGAACGTGTTAGTTGCTCAGTCATGTCTGACTCTGTGACCCCATATACTGTAGCCCACCAGGCTCCTCTGTCCATTGTATTTCCCGGCAAGAATACTGGAGTGTGTCACCACTCTCTTTTCCAGGGGATCTTCCCACCCAGGGATCAAGCCCAGGTCTCCTGCGTTGGCAGGTGGATTGTTTACTGTTTGAGCCACCAGGGAAGCCCTATACTTATATAGGCTCTTTCACTCTTTTTTCACTTAACATATCCTGAACATTTTACAACATGAAGTGTTTCTGAAGCAAGATTGTAAATGGTTTCACAGAGAGTCTACATCAAATTCTACACTGGATTAAGGTATTTACATGTATAGTTGGACATTTGTTTCCATCTTTTTTTGTTTTAAGTAAGGCTGTCATAAACATTTTTACTCATCTCTGATTATGTTCTTGAGAGAAATGCCTAAGAGTAGACTTATTAAGGATGATTTTATTAGGTTCTTGATAAGTATTTCCAAATTACCTTCCAGATTTTATGCCAGTTTTTTTCTTTTTATCTGTAGTGTATGAACATGTTCTTCTTATCACTGTCTCATCAGCACTAGGTTTTATGATTTGCCTGTACTGTTTGTTAATTAAGTAGTTAAGACCTAACTCATTGTAGTTTGACATGTTCTAGTAATAAGGTCTTCATCAGAGAGATGTTTTGCAAATATTTTCTCCCAGTCTATGGCTAGTCCTTTCATCACTTAACAATATCCCTCTAAAAGCATAAACTCTTGATTTTGGTGATTTTCAGTAGGTCGAATTCTCATGAACTCTGCTTTTGGTTTGGTCCCTAAGAAATCCTTGCCTACCCTAAAGTGGCAAGGATTTTCTCCTATATTTTCTTCAGAAGTTTTATAGTTTTAGATGTTATACTCAGGTCTATGGTCCATTTTGATATCATTTTTGCATATGAGATATGGATTGAGTATCATTTTGGGGATGATATTTAGTAAAAGATCAGGAATCTTTCCAAAATAAGGAAAGTAGAATAACTCATCTATCAAAAGCATGTTTGGTTTTTGAAGAAGAGGGGAGATGTTTGCCTTTAACACAGGGTACGTTATTGCTACTCACTTATTGAGTCTAATTTGAGGCGTACTTCACATTGTATATGATTGATTATTGGCAGAAAACCATATATTGTATTACTACTTAGGCTATTTGGGGGGGTAGACTTGTTTATTTCACCCAAGCCATTAGTATAATTATATTAATTAATGTGTTTATTTGTATAACAAGCATTTTTGAGGATGGTATGGGAAAATAATTTCTTTGCAGTCCACACAATTAACATCTGATTTCTAGAATGAAAGGGAGTCAAAGTAATTAACTTTCTTAAGCCACAAAGTTACTATTGTATGAAGAACATCCATCAACCGTAAGAAACTTGGGTTCTTGGGAATGCATGTACTAAAAAGATTATTAAGGAGAGGAGTGTGATGAATAAGAATATTTTGTAGTGCCTATGGTTTGGAGTTATTTGTGAAATGAAAAGTTTCTCAGTAATTGGCAGTGCCATGTAAGTTTTTTAATCACCTGCTTTTCTCTGTAGGTCATCAGTTCAATGAGCTCCCTTTCTGAATACTGCCTGCCTTCCATTCTACGTACATTATTTGACTGGTATAAAAGGCAAAATGGCATTGAGGATGAATCACATGAGTACAGACCAAGAACCAGCAATAAATCCAAAAGGTACATTTCTTTTATATAAGGATTATGAGGATTATTCTTTCTCTCTCTTTCTTTTTTTCCTAAGAAACCAGTCTGAGTGGGAGTTGGGAATGCCACTAGACCTTCTGACCTCTTTACACTTGAGCCTAAGCTGCAGGGGCCCCTTTTCTAGCAGGTGGCACCTTTGGAATGTTAGTTGCTGTGAGCCGCCACAGGTTGAAATGGTTCCATGACTTTATTTTGCCAGTGGTGGGGGCAAGGTATCAAAGACCCCAGGTAACTCTCTTCCCTGCTTCTCTCCTGGGCTCTCTCTCCTCTGGTGCACAGTTAAAGGCAGAAAGCCTGCAGCAGGCCCTGCAGGACATTCTCTAGATATTCGGATTCACTTTGCAACCTTGGGTGCCCAGGGTACTGCAGTGGGAAGGTCAGTGGATTGGACATTAGGGATAGTCCCAGAACTGCCACCAATTAGCCATGAGACTCTGGGCAACTCTCTACCTGTCTGAACCTCAGCCTCCTCATGGGCAAAAGTGGGAAGTCAGATCACCCCATCTCTAGCTTCCCTTCTGGCTGAGATTTGCCTGTTTGTTCTGTGGTTCTCTTCTCTTGTGGATTTGAAAAGTAGAACTTGCTGCTACTTGTACTTGTTAGCCATAAAACTTAAGATGCTTGGTTGAGCTGTCTGATGAATGTATGTCCCCCAGAGTTCTAAGTAAATAGGTATAATTTTGTGTGTTTCAAATCAACCTAATAAAGCAAGGTAGCAAATAAGAAAGTTTAATACAGTTACCTTTCTTTAAAAAAGTGAGAGATTATTCTAAACGCGCAGATTTCTCCACATGGATTATACATTTTTTAATGCTTTTAAAGGCAATATAATGGAAATTACTCAGAAAATCAGATATTAACTACTACTTGTGAGTGATTTATCCTTCTCATGTTTCTTGACACTCCAGTGCTTAAAAATATGTAAACTTCTCTTGAAATTGAAGACCTGTTATTTTATCAAATTATATGTCATCTGAACTTATAATTTCATTTTGCAATATGCTTGAGTTTTATGCAAGATTTATTTACTTATTTTGTTTGGAGGAGAGATTAATAACTTTTGTATATTGAATAATTATTCTAGTTGAAGAAGGATTTTTTTTAATGGAGATAATTCATATACTATAAAACGCATCCTTTTAAAGTGTATGAGTCAGTGCTTTTAGTTTATTCACAAGGTTGTATAGCCATCTCATCGTCTCATTCAAGAATATTTTTATTACCCTAAAAAGAAACCCATACCAATTAGCAGTTTCTCATAAATACTTTTTAATGTATCAAATTTAAAGGTAGAATTTCAATTCTGTGTCTGAAAATGATTCAGTCTGTATGATTAATGTTTATCCACTTATTAATTTAGTGTTTTCCCCATATAATATGGCAGCTTATTAGTAGATACTAAAACTTTCTGGGGGTGGAAAGTGGGACAGTTTGAATGAGCTTAATTCAGTTAGTTTTAGTTTTTTTTCAGAATTGAGTTACTAAAACTAGACTTTTCATAAACTGATTTCTGTGTGGATTGAAAATAATTGGTTTTTAGATTGTGTTACTGATTATTTCCAGGAGATCAGAGTAATTGCCAAGATCAAATACAGAATTGGTACAGTGAAGTTCAATTCAGTTGCATTTTAGTTAGCAATTGGAAGCTTAAAATAAGAGAGAGAATATGTGTTTTGGAGAAAACCAAAAGAATGAGGGTCTCTAGAACATGGGGTAGCTAACATTGGGGTTTTTCTTATTAGAAACAAGAAAAGAAGAACTTTAGGAAGAAGCATAAGCAACTGAAAACAGTCAAATGTAATGGAGGTATATTTGGGTTATGATCTCTAAGATTGTGTATGATTTCTAAGATTAGTATAATATCAACATTTTGACTGCCAAATAAATTTGTCAGATGCCTCTGGCTCCTGGCAGAGAGCAGCAACAATGTGAATTCATTATTGGAAACGTATGTGTCTTCCTTTTATTTGAAAGCATAAATTGACTGATCAAATAAAATTGAAGCAGGAGTTTAATTTTTTTCTACCCTGCAATTTTTTTTGTTTTGCTACTTTCTCAAGGTCCTCAGTCCCCTTTTGAAGACCCCAGTAGCCCTCCCCTCTCCACGTCTGCTGGCCATCTCTGAAAGTTTGCCTTCCCTTGGTCTACAGACTTCTTGTTTCTCTTCTCCATGATGTAATCTCTAGGTCAGACTTGCAGACGCCCTCTGCTTAACGTAACTCCATATGTTTTCCTCTCCTCCCTTCATCTGGCAGCAGCACTTTCTAATTCTGGTGGGTCTTGAAGGGCACCAGGTAGATGATTTGGTCCATCGCTCTCCCTCCTGGCAGGACTGTTTGTTAATGATCCTGAAGAATGATCTCCTACCCGGTTCATACATTTCCCCTTGCAAGTTAAAGCTGCAGCTTCCTTCATTGACCTGCTCTGTCACCTACTAGGCTTAGCTGGACGCTCTCAAGGCTGCAGAACTCCTCCAAAGTTCTTTTTTTTATCTTTTATATGCTTTCTTTTCATTCTCTCTGGACTGAAGAGAAAAACATTCCGTATTTAAAAGTATTTTGAAAATATCTGCCTGACAAATCCAAATTCCATCATCCTTTCTCATGAATTTTATTTAATATAGAAGTACTGAGCAGTCGTGTGTTTGGGAGACTCTACTAAATACTTACACGTTTTAATACTCAAGCAAACCTTACTATAATGACTGCTATTATTTCCATTTTGTAAATGGAAAAATTACTGGTAAGTGGAAGAGCCATAATTGTCACCCAGGACTGTTCCACACCAAAAACCAATGCTCTTAGCCACTGTTCTTTGCTAAGGAGCTTGGCAGTCACTTCATTTGCTCAGTTCCAAATTAGCCCTCAATCAGTTCATTAGAGAAGCAGGAAATGAAGGGAGGGAGGTAAAAACTCTCACTTCTGTCCTCCTGATGGTGCTTAGTCTGCTCCCTAACTTTTGATGAGTTCAGATGACTCTTCTTTGCCCCTTCTACCTCTTTGTCCATCTGCTCTTTAATCTTTCTCTCTTCCACCACCCCTTGACATCTTTTTTCTTCCTCTCATTAATCTCAAGTGGCAAAAGGTCAAGAGAAAGGGCCGGGAAGGCAGGGGGAACAAAATTTAATACTGATTCTTGTCCACCTGCTACAGTCCTACTCCCATTGGTAACCATACTATTTCTTTCCATTGTTTTGATCTTTTCACAAGACCCTCTAAGTGTCTACCTCTAGCCTGGGAGCCCTGGGTCATGTTTGTTTCCATCTTCAAGATGATAGGATTCCTAGATTGAAAGGTGCCTTAAGAAAGTCCACAAGATGAAATTGTAGGTTCCCAAATAGTGACTCAAGTTGACTTGGTTGAACATTTAAAATATGATGTCAGATACTCTGATCCACAGTGTGTCCATCGCACCACACTTATTATAGGAATAACTTCAGTGTGTATTTATCACTGCAGTCTTGTCATAACAAAATTGGTTTGCAGTCCATTGGGGATGAATCCTAGATTTTTGATGAATTATATCACTTGGAGAATGTCTTTAGTGCCTATTTAATGTGAATATTTTAAATTTTTACAGTGATGAACAGCAGCGAGATTATTTAATGGAAAGACGGGACCTCGCCATTGATTTTATTTTTTCTTTAGTATTAATAGAAGTTTTGAAACAGGTAGGTTATCAATTTAATGTTACCTTTAGATAAGGTTTCTTTATCTGATAGCAACTTATATTTTTGTGGTCTAAGTTTATTAAATTGTTCATGAATTTCAAATACCATGTTACATGAACTATATTGCTTGATGGCTAAAGGCTATCTATCGTCCATTGGAAGTACTCTTATTGATTTGATCTTTAATATTCCCTTCCAAGCTAAGAACCATCTTTTTTTTTTTCTCTTTTCCAGATTCCACTTCATCCGGTAATAGACAGTTTAATACATGATGTTATTAACTTGGCTTTCAAGCACTTTAAGTACAAAGAAGGGTAAGTAATTTCTTTCCTCCAAACTTTGAAGAAGTCTGGTGCTTAAAATGAAATCAAGCTTGCTCTTTTCAGATGACCAGAGGGATTCCTCACCTGTCTAATTGTATCTTGTCTAGGTACCTTGGTCCTAACACTGGCAATATGCACATTGTGGCAGACCTGTATGCAGAAGTCATTGGCGTACTGGCACAAGCTAAGTAAGTGAGCCTCAGAATCCCTTACCATAAGAACATGAGTGTCTGTGCCATCCAGCCCTACTCCCAGAAAGGGGAAGGGTGTGAGCTTACAGGAAACTTAGGCTTTATTTTTGCTGTGTGTGTCCTATTGCTGAACCTCACTAGAAGCTCCCTGAGGCAAGTACCACGTCTTCTTCCAATTTCTTTTCTCCATTACCTTTTTCACTTGGCAGTCGGGCCTGGTACTACCAAGAGTCCATCAGTTTCAGACTGCTGCATCCAAGAAGGAAATGGTCTAACCAAAGTACTTTTCTTTCTGCTCAATTTTTCAAAGAGGCTTATCAGTTTTAAAAGTCTTGTTTTCTATATTCCATGAGTGGGTGGTTACGGTATAGCATCCATGAATGGGAAAATTCCATTCTAGAATGTCCCTTTACTATAGACCTTACTTAATTCAGCCGAGCTAAAAATGTCCCAGACTCTGTCATGGAAACAAGTTGGAAAATTCTCATTGCTAAATTTATCTGGCCCCATAACACTATTTAGCAGGCTAGAACAAAATGGTATTAGACTATTAGCAACAAGATACTTCTTCCAAAAATGATGTCACACCCTGTTCACCCATCTTCATCTTATTCAACCCAGAGGCAAATTGGGCAAGATCCTGAATGCCTAAGTTAGGCCAAGTGAGCCAGAAACTTCATGTGAATCCAAGCCAAGAGACCAGATTGGAACAACAGTGATGCCCTGATCTTTGTGAAATGCAACCCTCACAAAGATTTTTATCTTCAAGAGATGGAATTTCCTAACTTAGCAGCATGGAAACACTCAATTGATCAAAAAACAAAACTTTTTTAAAAGCACTTATTCAGCAACTTTAGCCAAACGGTAGAAATAACTCAGGAAACAGGCCCCCAAAACTCCTTGACATGACTTTTTAATCTAACCCTGTTGTCTGTTCATCTTGACTACCTATGCTTTTCTAATACATAAAACATCCGCATTAGATGAAAGAGAGGTGGGTACCCCTACGGGGTGAGAAATTTCAGCCTCAAAACCTGAGCAATAGAGAGGAAAGAAACTGACCCAAGCATACATAAGAACTAAACAATAGAGTTACCTGGAGCATTTGCATGAGAATATATATTGTACTTTTATTGTAATAATTGTGGCTCATGAGTCATTTAAAAAATGTATAATGCATTTTGGAGAGATTTCTATTACAATTAAATAATGAAAGTACTGGCTTTTTGAAGGGATAAGTTACAGTTATCTGGCAAATTAACTCATATGTCTCTACCTCATACCTAGAAAAGATGAGAAAAATGACTTGTTAATATGTATTTTGGCTGCTTTGTCAAATCCGGAAAATCTCATCATATTCCTTTGTAATTATCCCAGCATAACTCTTATACAATCATTTGGAAAGTTTAATATGCCAAAAATGACTTCTTGTGTTTTTCTTAGTTTTTGTGAACTGTACCTAACAATATCGGTTATTATAGAAGGACTTTACTTAGCTACATCGATTTTCAATTGAGAATGAATTGAGAGATGTCATAATTAAAACAACATTTTAAGGTTGTAGGAATTTCCACATTAGGTCAGATTTACGATCCACTGAGGCACTGTTTCTTGCCAATAGTGACTTTTTCAATTTTCATGATGTCAATATTTGTCTCAGTTCTGCAATAGTAGGCTATAACAGATGCCTCAATTTGGATAATTGTCCAGCACTTTCTAGTCACAAGAAAATGCTTTCACCAATAGGTTCTTGAAGTAGTTGCAGTAATATATAGTAATCACAGTGATAACTTCTCAAATGGTCAATATAGAGTTAACCTTTATTGATTGATGGTACAATCTTAAATGGGTGTCATACTACAAATTATCATGTTACATTCTTCTCATTAGTATACCAGAAGCATTTCTGTATTGTTGCCTTAGAAAATTACTGCTTCCTTTGTTCTCAGTGGGGGGGTAAAAAAAGGATGTATGCTTATCTGATACAGGATGGTTATCTTTCTTAAAAAAATAAACTTGAGTAATGTAACAATTCTAATTTTAGATTTTATATCTAGATCCCAGTGGTAAGATATAAAAGATATTTTCTTCATACTGACTTTAGTTATTAATGCTTAGTTTGGTCTTTAAGTTTTAGCAGAAATACTATTTTTACTCTTACTAGTGATAATGTGCTTAATTCCTATCATTAATGGAGGAAATTTTTTTTTGCTATTAAGTGATATTCACCCAGGGTCTTAGCACTTTCAAAGTTAAAATTAGATTTTTCTAAGGTAAGTTTTGGGGGTTAAAGTCTGATATATTCATTTAAGTAGTGATGTTTGGTTTTAAGATTCATAATTTCAAAATTCTCTCTTTATATGATATAATTTTAATGTATATATTTTATATTCTCACTTTAATAATATAAATATTGTGCATTCTATACATTTTAAAGCAGGAGACTGAATAGTTTTTTAGTTACAGTATTTACTAAAGAATATTGAACACTAAAAGCATGGTTAGTGAAAAGAAATTTATTTTTCCCTAAAATTATTTTAAGGGAAAATAACGTTTAAGTATGAGTAGGTTTTTAGATTATTTTTATTTTAAAATAACATGTTTATATCATTTAGAACTTTTTAAAGTAAAACATAGCCATATTTATTTTTAAATGAAACATAGACATTTAGCCACTGACTTGTGAGAATGTTGAAATAATAACATATACAAATAACCTGCCTTTCCCTACCTCTCCTTGTTTTAGTCATGGATTAGAAAAGGAAAGTATGCTTTCTAAGTATCATGTGATCTTTAAAACCATATAGCTCTAACCTATAAAGTTACCTTTTCCTTTTAAAGTCTCTCATTTCAAAATTAAAACCATAGATTTTTTTTTTTTTTTTTTTGGTGTTTGGAAATAGCTTGAATTAAAAAGACTAGAATGGAATTCTTAAAAAGTCTAGTTTGAAACTGTGAAATTTTATAATCTTGATTGGAAATGTCACTTCTGTCTCTTTGCCGTGATGTTTCTGCTTCCTGTCCTTCATCTGTCCCTGGTTAAAGAGTTCTGTTCACCCTTCACCCCAACAGAAATCCCCTCTATTGTATTCTTTGATTATCCAGCTGAAAAGAGCCCCTTCATCCTCCAGTGCCTGCCCCCAGCCCCTTTAGGTGTGTTATTCACATAAAGGGCAGTATGAAATATGATCTGTGTGAAGAATGATCTGGGTTGGGGCATTTCACCTTCATGAAGGACCAGAGAGATCCAGGAAGAGTCCCAGGCACTTGCTGCTGCTGCTGCTGCTGCTGCCAAGTCGCTTCAGTCGTGTCCAGCTCTGTGCGACGCCATAGACGGCAGCCCACCAGGCTCCTGGTCCCTGGGATTCTCCAGGCAAGAACACTGGAGTGGGTTACCATTTCCTTCTCCAATGCATGAAAGTGAAAAGTGAAAAAGTGAAGTCTCTCAGTCACGACCCCATGGACTGCAGCCCTCCAGGCTCCTCCGTCCATGGATTTTCCAGGCACTTGCTAACATACCTCAAATAATAGTAATGGTTATTATTATTTTTGAAATTATTATTATTCACATGGCTCATGGTCAGTGCTACATTGTCTTATCTTCCCAGTTAACTGCACAATGTTCTAAATAGGGTGGAGACTACATTTCACAGCTCATGACTGTCAAAGGCAGCAGCAGAATAGTGGACATTTCCGGATTTCACATCAGAAGACGTGTGTCTGAGTCTCATCTTTGTCACATTGATCTTCTGATCTGTTTCTTCATAAAATGGAAACGCATTCACTACTTATTTGCTGCTCCATTGCCTTCTTAAAATTCTTTTATTCTACACAGCAGACATAAAAATTCATAACTTGTTTAGAAAATATGATTTTAAAAAACTGTTACCAAATGTAACAGTTCCTGCACTCAAGCCAGGAACAAGAAAATGGCCAGTTCTCATGAAGCCCCTTCCACCCAACTTGCCAAACACACACCCGCTGCACTGCCTGTTGGTGAAACTATGTCTGTATATTTACTTTAACTAAAATTTCTACTCTGAGGTGTTGAGAGTTGTTGTTCCAAACTTCTGGGATTCTGTTAATTGGCCTTCAACTTTTATAAACATAATCACCCTTTCTGATCATGTCTTGATCCTAAGTGATCCTATGTGGAAACTCAGGGTGATAGACTCAGGAAACAGAATGCAGTGAATCTTAGAAAACTTACGTTGTTTTTCCTTTTTTTAAACTAATAGTCAAACCAGCCATCTCAGATATAGCTTGGATAACTTGCTTGTTTCTGTTCCTTTACCCTTCAGCACTTTGACAATCTACTTTTCCACCCTCTTAGGATCTATTCTTTTTTTAAACTTTTAATGATAATGTTGTGATTAATGTTATTAATATTATTTTACTTTCAAACTGTATAAATACCCTAAGTTCCTTGGGGATCGTCTCTTTTTAGTTGTAAAATCCCATACATGTATTAGACAGCTTAGTCATCATTTAGAAATGATTTGAATTTTCCCATTACTAGATTTTTCCTTCAACCTAAAAATATTTTTCTCAATAATCACTAACCTAAAACTGTAAAAGAAGGAACAACAGAAAATTTTGTAAATGGATGTAGAAATATGACTTGGCATTATTTGCTGCTGTTGTCAGAAATACCTGGCCTCCTATAATATATTATTGCTCATCTGTTCACAACTGGATACGTCAGGCCCTTGGGGTCTGTAAGTACCCAGATAATTGCTAAGCCAGAGGAAATGGAGCTTTTCATCATGCTCAATTTAAGAGCTAGAGCATTTTGAAGGGCTCTAAGTAATCTTGCATCTTCTCCCTAGCTTGAAGGAGACGTGGAGCGTCTGGTAGAATAAGGGAAGAAACAAGATTGGACTCTTACAAATCCCCAGTATCAAGACTTTTACAGAATGCCCGTCATTGCCCTTCAGCTGATGGGAGCGTGTCCCCACCAGTTGGGCTGTCACTCCTGGATGTTGGAGGCCTACATTGCCCTCGCATTCCTGCCCATCATGTGACAATTCACTCCTGTCCTCTTCTTAGATTCCCTGCTGTAAAGAAGAAATTTATGGCAGAGCTCAAAGAATTACGGCACAAAGAGCAGAGCCCATATATCGTTCAAAGCATCATCAGCTTGATAATGGGGATGAAGTTCTTTCGAATTAAGATGTATCCAGTGGAGGACTTTGAGGCCTCTCTTCAGTTTATGCAGGTACTGTCTTGGGCGGGAGCTTGTGCATCTTCCCTCCTCAGAGTGACTGATCTGGAAGGTGAGAACCCTTTCACTAAAGTCCTACTATTTTTTTCTCAATAATTCATGTGCTTATTTGCTTAGTAGTATCCAACTCCCTGTGACCCTTTGGACTGCAGCCCCCCAGGCTCCTCTATCCATGTGATTTTTGGGGCAAGAATACTGCGTGGGTTGCCATTTCCTCCTCCAGGGGATATTCCCCAACCAAGGATTGAACCCATGTCTCTTGTGTTTCCTGCATTCCCGGCAAGTGGGTTTCATAATCTAGTAATGGAATTTCAGGCATATAATTTCATTTTTAAACTCATATCATCTTTGGAGTAGGTGTACAGTAGAATTTTATTTGTAGATTTTTTTTCTTTTTTTCACTCATTGGTTGCATATTATTCTGTTAATAAAATATGGCTTTCTTTTTTACTTTTTAAGATCAATAGTGTTGAGTTGGCAGTGTTAACATTTCTAGGCATCAGAACTTTAAGTAAGGAAATCTTTTTTATATTTACTGTAAAAATCAACTAAACCATATAGGTTTAGGTGTCTGTGACACAGTGTTCACCATTTTGTACTAAAAAATTATTGCTAATAAGGATTTCCCAGAGTACACAACTGTATTAGATTTCATAAAACTTTAGTATCTGAAGGATTTTTTTTTTTCTAATGGTGCTGTGAATTAGATTTAGTGGGAATCTTAATAAGAGTTTCAATACCAGGGTTATGAATGGAGGTTGTTCCACTTCATATCTGCTAGGATGGCTATAAGCAGAAAGACAGATGACAGCAAGTTACCTTTCGGTGAGGTTGTAGAGAAATGATAATCCTCATACACTGCTGGTGGGAATGTAAAATAGACAAGCAGCTTTTGAAAACAGTTTGGCAATTCCTCAAATATTTAAATCTAGAATCATCAAACCAGTAATTCCAATTCTAGGTATATATCCAAGAGAAATGAAAATATGTTCCCACATAAAATCTTGAATGTAAGTGTTCATAGAAGCATTATTCCTAATAGCCAATGTCTAGGAGAGGCAAACTTACAGAGACAGGCAATAGGTTAGTTGTGTCGGGCTGGAGGAGGTGGCTGTGCTTAGGGTGGGCCGGGCTTCTGGCTCATGGGTGCGAAGTTTCTTTCTGTGATAATGAAAAGGTTCTACACTGATTGTGGTGAAAGATTTACAATTGTGAATATACTAAAAGCTATCAAGTTGTACACTTTATAAGAGTGAATTGCATGGTATGTGAACTGTATTCAATAAAGCTGTTTTAAAAAAGAAGAATATAAAAAAAAAAAATTAAAAAAAATAAATAAAAAAGAAGAATATAGGCCCATATCAAACTTGTGGAATTCAAGCTTCAGTGCTTACCAGTTCTGTGACCTTGGACAAGTCACAACCTAACTCCTCCCAGCTTCACTTACCTTTCCTGCAGAGTGGTAACAGTGACCCTCACTTTGGAAGGTGGTTCTGGACATTCTTGGACTCAGTATATACTATTTTTCTCTCTCTCATGCTAATGATTTGTGTATATGTGTACGTGCATGACAATTTGAGATGATATTTACATGTGTATGCAAAATAATGTAGGAAAAGGACCATAATTCTGGGATCCATAATGCCCCATTCTGTATAGGGAAAACAGTCTCAAAGACTTTGCATGCCAGCAATGCCTGTTTTGGACTGAGGTCTTAGTATGATATTCATATACTGGAGACTTGAGTAACTGTTGCTGCTGATAGTCTCAATGTGGACTGACAAAAAGTGGTAATAGTTGATACACATATTACATGTCATCAGAATCCTATAGCCTTGGATTCTTCCATGAAAGCTACATCTGGAAAAGACCACAGTAAGTTACGACCCAAAAGGTCAGGAAGGGGAAGGGGGCTGGCAGAATTCTAAACAGGCCAACACTTCTAATAAATTATTCCCCAGACAACCGAAAGCACCCTTTGGGGTCAGGAGTCCAAAGACAAAGACCTCCTTGCTGGAGGAATGCTTCCAAAGGTTTCCTTGTCCCAGGTGCGAAAGGGAAGCATTCCAGACTTGCTCATGAAACTATCTGAACAATAAACACCTAAAATGTCAAGGCTAACAAGTAAACATCTTCATGGCCAGGGTTGTCAGGGCCTAAAACAAGTTGAATGTCTTTTGCGTCTCTCCCCATGTTTACCTTCTCTGGTGATCTGTATTTGTGGGTTATTCAAGGACCCAGTCCCCCCCCCACCCCGACATAGTAGCTAGTCAATAACAATTTGTTGGAAATGAATGAACCAACCAGTAAGTCAGGGGATGAACACCTGCTTACTGGTTATAGATGCTTTGTCCTTTCAGCATCATGATTTTGGGATAGAAATTAGGGGGAGAGTAGAAAACCAGCCCTGTAAAATGTCATTGGAGGCTATTGTGAACTTAAATATAAATGCTGGACTCCAGTGAGTTTTTAAAATTAGATTATGGTGTATGTGATGTTACTGAGTGTTACTGAATTAAGATCTGTTGACTTAAATTTGTTTACCTACAATTTTCTGTGCACATTTCAATCTTTCTCCCTCCCTTGACTCTCTTTCTGCTTCCCAGGAATGTGCACATTACTTTCTTGAGGTCAAAGACAAAGATATCAAACATGCCTTGGCTGGGCTGTTTGTTGAAATTCTTGTCCCAGTGGCTGCTGTAAGTTACATTTTCATTTTAAAGAATCTCTTCAAATTGGATTAGAGAATCAGCAATTTCATTAAGTATAATATGAACATGCATCTCTGTTTCAGGCTGTGAAAAATGAAGTTAATGTTCCCTGCCTCAGAAACTTCGTTGAAAGCCTGTATGATACCACGCTGGAACTTTCTTCTCGAAAGAAGCATTCCTTGGTTAGTAACTATGAGAAAACTCAAAACACAAAACTGCAGTGACCCAAATTCCTAGGCTGAAGTCTGTTTGAGAGTCATAAGAGTTCCGCAGGTGGGAGAATTACCTATAGCTCCCTCAAAAAGCGCTAAGTCATGTCCAACTCTTGTGATTCAGTGAACTGTAGCCTGTCAGGTTCCTCTGTCTGTGGGATACTCAAAGAGGCAGCATTTCAGAATTTGGAGCTGGTACCTAATATTAAACATTGATTGAATCATGGTAACTGGAGGGAATTAGACCATGTTACCTCAAGGACCCTACTATTCCTAAAGATTCTGCTATTTATGTTCAAGGATTGGTTTAACTTTATTTTTATTTTAATTTGTACTTTTTCCAATCTGGAGGCTAAAGATGCTAACAAAAGTGTCTCTTCTCAAGCCCAAGGAACTTTCACTGGCTAATTCCCATCCTGATTTTCAGACTCAAAATGGAACCAGACAGGAAAGGGAGTTAGAACACAGAGAGTTGTCCATGGGAAAGATTCTCTGAAGGGTGAGAGAACAGTCTTGGGGAATGCTTTTGTGCTGAAAAGCAGCATAGAAGTTTTTAAAATTACATCACCCTTTTCCTCCACTGTCCATCTCCATTGTCCTCAGAAACACTTGCAAAATGCCCACCTCTGCACAACACCTGTTGGGCCTGGGCGTGTTACAAAGTCTGCTGCTAAGTCGCTTCAGTCGTGTCTGACTCTGTGCAACCCCATAGACGGCAGCCCACCAGGCTCCCCCGTCCCTGGGATTCATTCTCCAGGCAAGAACACTGGAGTGGGTTGCCATTTCCTTCTCCAATGCATGAAAGTGAAAAGTGAAAGGGAAGTCGCTCAGTCGTGTCCAACCCTTAGCGACCCCACGGACTGCCGCCCACCAGGCTCCCCATCCATGGGACTTTCCAGGCAAGAGCACTGCAGTGGGATGCCATTGCCTTCTCCAGTTACAAAGTCTGGGGTGGTGAATAAAGCTGTAGTTTATGAAGTGGAAGGTGGTAGACCAGCTGTACCTGCGATGGTATAGAGGAAGCTGGTTGCTTAGGTTGCTGATTTCTAGTATTGTTTATGTTAATCTTTAAAGTATGAACATTACCACCATTATCTGAGCAAGTACTCAGAGTTGCTTTGCTAGAAGTGTTGACAGATTTGTTCATTTGTCTACATTCTGTGGTCTCTGACTGGTTGTATTTTGTGTTTAAATTACCAGCTGTAATTAGAGTTGTGATCAATGACAGTGGTAGTTCAACATCACTTTAAAACTAAGTTAATTTAAAAAAAAGGCAAGTTAATGGAATGTTAAGCACTGAATCTCACTGTGGCAATAGATGTTTGCTAATTCAAGTTAATGGATGAACCAGTTATATTTTTGTTTAAATCTTCACTAGCCCTTGTTTTCAGGGGAGCCATTAAGGTATACACTATCTGGTTCAGCAAAATGGCAGTGAGTTCTGCATGTATACTGTAAAAACCACCCACCAGCTTTTCTGTCTTCTCCAGTTGCTGTGGGAAACCTGCCCAGTTAAGCAGGAAAACCACAGTAGCACCTCTGTTTATTCGGTTGTAAGCAAATTCCTCCTGCGGTTAAATTTGTCTTGGTGGAGTTTACCAGGGCAATAACATTTCTTTGAGGAATCTTCCTTAATTACAGGAAGATTGCATGCAAAAGCAAATATATACACCTACCTCTAAGACAGGGACAAACTAATAGATGTTTATGAGCAAAAAAAAAAAAAAGTAACATTTTCAGAATCAGTGTGCCTTCCTCTTTTTATCCCAGAGGATTGAGAGTGATCTATGATTGTTTTTTAAATTCATAAGGGAAGACTAAATCAGTGAATCAGATTTCTATTTATGATCCATGAAACTTGCTCTACTCTGTACATTGTTGCTTCTGTTTAGTCACTAAGTCACGTCTGACTCTGCACCCCTGTGGACTGAAGCCTTCCAGGCTCCTCTGTCCGTGGGAACTGTCAGGCAAAAATACTGGAGTGGTTGTCATTTCCTTCTCCAGGGGATCTTCCTGACCCAGGGATCAAACCCACCTCACCTGCATTGGGAAGCAGATTCTTTACCACTAAACCACCAGGGAAGCCCAATCCTATACACAACCCTAGAGTATTCCATTTCCATCCTTCTCAGAAACACTTGCAAAATGCCCACCTCCTCGAGACACCCGTTGGGCATGGGTGCATTACAGAGCCTGGCCCGTTCGGCACACGGAGGAGCTGGACAGATGGACGGTGGTTCCAGAGAGCCTGTGTTACCTGAGTGGTTGCAATTACATCATCCTGTGGCCTCCTCTTCTCTCTCTTCAGGCCTTGTACCCACTGGTGACCTGTCTGCTCTGTGTCAGCCAGAAGCAGCTATTCCTGAATAGGTGGCACGTTTTCCTCAACAACTGCTTATCCAACCTTAAAGTGAGTATTTGTCAGCTCGAAAAACTCTCTTAGGAAAACATATTATGCGTCTGAGGCTGGTGTGAGCTCCTGAGTGACTCCTGAGGTTTGCAGGGGAAATGATCCTGTACTATTGGAATAATGAAAAAAGTATTAATGAGCGTTTTCCTTTTTAAATATAGTCCATTGTAGAAGGTGATTGGGGATAAGAGAAATCATGTCAAATTTGAGGGGGGAATCTTTTAAATTTTTTAAAAAATGTTTATTTTCTTATTGAAGTACAGTTGATTTACAGTGTTGTAAAATCTTGTAAGGATCACTCGAAAGGTAGAATTAAATGCCCCTTTATATGCATCTATGTGTATGCATCTGTGCTCAGTTGTGTCAACTCTTTGCTACCCCATGGACTGTAACCTGCCAGGCTCCTCTGTCCATGGAATTTCCCAGGCAAGAATACTGGAGGGGTCAGGATGGAGGGGACACATATATACCTATGGCCGATTCATATTGATATATGGCAAAAACTGTCACAATATTGTAAAGTAATTATCCTCCAATTAAAATAAATAAATTAAAAAAAAAAAAGAATACTAGAGCAGGTTACCATTTCCTTCTCCAGAGGATCTTCCTGACCCAGGGATCGAACCCACATCTCTTGCGTCTCCTGCATTGGCAGGCAGATTATTTACAACTAGTGCTTCCTGAGAAGCCCATATGCATCTATGGTCAGGCTTTAAATGACTGAAAAAAGAAGAGGTCACAATTCACTGACAGAAGCAGGTGAAATGATTTCAGAAGCTCACCCAAACCTCCTCCAGCCTCCCTCTAACTCATTCCAGGCTAGGAAAACATTAAGTTGGCCAAAAAGTTCTGTAAAATGTTGTGGAAAAATCCGAATGAACTTTTGGGTCAGCCCATTATTTGCGGAGGGGTTTGCGGGGGAGGATTGACCTACTAACAGAAAGCACTTATTTCCTGTCCCTGTTATTTGTGATTATTTGAAGGTATTCTGTTCAAGCCACATGATATTCAGTTATTAATCCTAGGTGCTCACTGAACAATGGCTGTTCAGGTGCTGGGTGATGGGAGGAACCAAGGCATGGTCCCTGAAACCGAGGCATGCATGTTCAGTTGCCCAGTTATGTCTGACTTTTTGCAACCCATGGACTATGTGCCCACCAGGCTCCTCTGTCCATGGGATTGTCTTGGGATTCCCCAGGCAAGAATACTGGAGTGGGTTGCTGTGCTCTCATCCAGGGGATCTCTTCGACCCAGGGATTGAACCGAAGTCTCCTGCATTAACTGGAGAAGGAAATGGCAGCCCATTCCAGTATTCTTGCCTGGAGAATTCCATGGATAGAGCCTGGTGGGTCACACAGAGTCGGACACAACTGAGTGATTTAGCAGCAGCAGCAGCAGCTCCTGAATTGGCAGGCAGATTCTTTACTACTGAGTCACCTGGGAAGACCCAGAAACTGAGGAACTTAGAGTTAAAACAGCCATAATGATTAGCTTATAAATTGCCTTAAAACTTGAACATGGTGAACAGATTTTAAGTTTTAGTGACCTGTTGATAAAGGTCAACTAAGTGAACCCCATATCTAATATAAGTGCAAATAGCACCTAATTATCATAATTATTCTCCCTTGTATCCAAAGATATTGAATTCCTTTTATGATTTTAATGCTTCTTCAGAATTTTTAAAATATATTTAGTTACAAAATCCTATATGTGCTTGTACATGCTGTCTTATCTGTTTTATTTTAAGACACTTTAGTGAAGTGGTTAAGATTAATTATATTATTTTGACATTTACCATCATGACACCGTAATCTGCATTGGAGCTGTTTGAAGCAGTAGCTAGGTACTGGCTCTGAAAGCTGATTGTGAAATCCAAGATTAGAATCATTTATTTTCTTCAAATTGGCAGGGAAATATAATAGCAGTGGATATAGAATTAAGCCTTTAAGAATTCTGGAAAACAAAGTGCTTTTCAGGATATCAACTATTATATAATGGCCACTTTCAGATGTTTTATTCAGGGACTTAACCATCTGTCATATGCCTCTAACACACAGCTTAATGCCATTTTTTGTTGTTACTTCATCCACTTTTATGTTATTCAGTTATTCTAGTTAAACATGTTTTTTTCTTCTACATTTTACATAAAGAAAAAGGTCATTTTGTTCAAAACAAAAAAAAAGAGAGACTTGATTAAGAATGTTCAGGTTTCTGTATTTTTTATGCTAAATGTTTGCGATGAATTTTAGTTCGTATCAAAATAATGTTTCGCGTTAAAATTTACTATTGTGGACCAAAAGACCAACATTTTTTTGTGTCCGGAATTGCTTTTGAAATACAGAAGCATAATCTTACTTTGAACTTAATTGCTTTATATTTAAGTATGAAATCAGCCACTTAAAAATTTTTTTATTGAAGCATAGTTGCTATACACTGTTGTGTTAATTTCTGCTGTACAGCAGAGTGAACCAGCTAAACATATACATATATCCCCTCCTTTTTTAGATCTCCTTCCCATTTTGGTCACCTCTGAGCCCTGAGTAGCATTCCTTATTTTATATAGTAGGTTCACATTAGTTACCTATTTGAATTGCTTTACACTTGGAATACCATGTGAAGGTCTGGTGGAACCCACCAAAAAGACTTAGTAACCGAGTCACACACAGCCCTTGAGAGAAGGGCTGCACACCGATGATGTTTCCCCGTGTGACTACTTCAAGCGTCAGGATTTCCCAGTGGGGATCAGAAAGGTACTCGAAGTGGGGAAGATAGGAAAGTCAGTTATATGAAAACTAGATCTAGGGTGCCTGTTCTCCAGGAGCGTGGTGTTCAATGGGGAATGTGTAATGAAGTTTCAAAATGCATGTGGCAGATGAGGGACGTAAAAGCTGGGAGTGAGGAGGCACCCGTGCCATTTCTACAGGTCAGGTGCCCAGTGAAGCCTGAAACAGGTAGTTACTGGGCAAAGGAAAGGCAGTGATACTTCACTTTATGGGTAGGAAATGGTCGAAATTCACCTTCTCAAGGGTAAAAGGTGTAGAAAATCATTGATGAGCTACAGTTGAAATAAAATTGTAGCCCATGTATTTAGAACTCAACCCAGTAAGGATTAAATGGGACCATTTAAAATGTCATTAATACACAGAAAACCTTCCAAACCTCCTCAGGAGTCCTCAAGAAATACCCGAGGAAAAGCTAACATGGTTTCAGGAGCACACTTTGTCTTGAATGACTTCAGTATTTTATGGGGTTTAGAGCCAACCATATCATTTCAAAAAGGACCTCCAGTCCAGCTCTTTCCTCTGTTCACTGTCCCTTCTTGCCGCCCCCCACCCCCTACACATGCTCAGGTATAATGAACCCGGTGTTTGCCCCCTGCGTGTTGAACTTGGTAGCCACCTTTGATGTGTTCTGCCGGGGAGAGTTGTCAAGGTGGCAGCATGACATAGGGCAGAGTAGAAATGTGTGTGAGCATGAAAAATGTGCTATTAAAGTAAACAAGGTCTCAGATTCAGCGCTCATTTAATGTCAGGGCCCTGGTTTATCCTCAGCGTCAGTCTGTCAGGAGCAGGCTGCTTCGGTAACACAAACGTGAAGTCTTTATTTACACTTGTTAACACGGTCAACCATGTGTTAGCAGCCTGCCCTTGTAAAGTGGTGAGAAATTTGTTTCACCTTCTCACCATGACCTTGACATCTTTCACGAACTTCTGGTCAGTGAGGACCAATACTTTATGCTTTTATGAATTTTATGTCAGAATTTGAATATACTGAGCTGTTAAAAAATGCTACATTCCCTTCCTGTATGCCATAGTATATCTAATTCTGAAAAAGGGCAATATGGTTTAAAAACTTGATTTAATAGTACTTTCATATTTTGTCCTGAATCCCCATTTATTAATAGCTTTTTTAATTGAAATTAAGGGTTTATAATAAGTATGTGCAAGTTTCTTGTCCTTGAAAATGGATATAATTGGAAGAACCTTTACATTTTCTTTTTCTTACAATAATTAATAAATATTAAAACCAGTGAAGTCTTCTTTACTAAAAAGAAAAGAAACCTCAAAAGTTAAGAAATTTATTTATACAATATAGTTAGTAACAAGAAGAGGTCTCATTAATTGGAGATTAGTTATTAGCCAGGCCAGCAGTAGGGCCTTTAAATGTATGTCGTGGATTATCATGACAATATCATAGCCTGCACTGAATTCCCCATATGCTTTCATGTTATTATTTATGTTTTTTCCAGAAATTTTTCTCAGATGGCAATATTTTTCAACTTTTCTTTTTATATTGGAGTATAGCTAATTAAAAATGTTACGATAATTTCAGGTGGACAGTAAAGTGACTCAGCCATATATATATATACATGTGTCCATTCTCCCTCAGACTCCTCTCCCATCCAGTCTGTTACATAACATTGAGCAGAGTTCCCCTTTGCTCTCCAGTAGGACCAGTGGGGGAGGATGAGGGAAAGGGAGGATAGTTAGGGAGTTTGGGATTGACATGTACATACTGCTGTATTTAAAATGCTCAGAAATACTGAAGGTGTATCATCTGAAGGTTATACATTAGTCAACATAGCTTCAAAGTCCTAGAAACCAAAGTACAGAATTAAATAGATTTCTCTTTTCATCTCAGTCCCTATTTGCACTAGGACTAGAATGCATTCACTTAGTCAGCTGGTCATCAATTCTTCACCAGAAATATACCAGGCAGTGTTCCAGATGCTGGGAATAAGTGATGAATGAGATAGTGACGCTCGCAGTTCTTTTAGACCTTGTAATTCAGTGGAGGAGACAGATCGGAAACAAGTAAACAGATAAGGACAAAAACTTCAGGTGGTGCTAACTGCTATGAAGAATATCAAATGGAACATAATGATAGAGAATCACACGTTCAGAATGGTCCAGGGAGGGGAGGGGACAAGAAAGGTCTTTTGATTGCCATTAAGAATATCAAAGCTTGGCTGCTATTAATTTTTTTGATGAATCTTATTTTGGGCACTTCATATATCTTCATGTGTAATAATCACAATGAAGTTAAAGGAGTGCTTTTAACTTTTCATGTAGCTATAAGGGTATTCATGATATCTTTATTTTACAAAGGGGAAGCATTGAGTAATATATTAAGGATTCCGCAGTCATTGTCTGAATGCATTAAAATGTATGGTCCTATTAAAAACAACTACTCTCCTCTTGGTAAATATGATGTTTAAATGGTACAGTATTAGCTATTTAAAATAGTTTTCAAGAAGTAGTTATTCTGTTTTAATATAACTTTATTTCTATAAACTTGAGAAAATTTCATCTATGTTTTAGAAAGGCACATTTCAAACTGGAATTTATAAATTCTAATAGAAAACATACGTTGGATCAGAAAATTAGTGAGCAGATGACAGGTGTGTTACTTACTTTAAATGCCTTTTTTATTCAGCCCGTGAATAGAAAAAATAATCTCTGTAAATTGTTGGTATGGTAATTTTAGAGGTTATCCTAAACCATATAGCACATAATGTCATTTGGATAATACAGTCATCAAAAAGATTGAATTATGATCAAAGTAATTTGCTTCAGTATCAAAAGGAAATGCCAAAAAAAAGGAAGGTGTTGACTGGGATAGGCACTGACTTATAGCAGAAAGCAACAGGTTTACTTAAGTCCCTTTACTTGCAATGGAAGAGAGAACTAGAAGAGTTTTAAATATAGTGGGATCAAAGAAGTCTGGGTGACTGGGTGCAAGTGGTCAACTGATGGATCATGGGAAACATTGGTCTATCCAATGACCTTATCACCAGCCAAGTTATCAGTGATTTACTACTTATTACTGTTAACACTGAATTGCATTAGCTAAGTCAAAAGATTAAAGTTTAAAGAAGGTTTGGGCAGACTGGGATTGGGATTGGGCAGACTGACATGTCATGTAAAGTCTGGAAGATCCACTCCGAAACCTACTCATTTCTTGAACAGTTTTATCAATGTAACCTCAGCTCTGCTATAAAGAAATTATTGGTTAATTAATTGAGAAGCATATGCTAATGGAAGAAGAGAATAGTCTTTCAGTCTTGGAGTAGAGATCTTTGACACAGAGGTCAGTGGTTTGATACATAGGTTAAAAATGTCAGTTTTTTTTTTCTAGTAAATCAAATGCATGGTTTTCAATTTACAGAAAATGTCATCTTTCAATACCATAAAAATAAGAAAAATAATTATTTAGTATACAATGTTACCTTTCTCACATGTTATTGAAATAAATCCATATATATCACTATATATGATGAAGATTCATTTTAAAAAGTGATGAAAATGACACTAGCATTGAAATAAGCAGTAGACAGTCAGTAAATTGTCAGACTTAAGAGTACCATCAACAAAGGTCAAAGACAACCGAATTGACCTGAAGTATATATTTTGTGGCTCACTACTGTTTACTATCAGAATTTGGTAAGGCCATTCATCTGACATTTAAAAAAAAAAAAAAAAGCCCATCCTTTCATTAGTGCTTCATAGAAATGTAGAAACCTACTTTTTAGTCACCAAAAACCGATTCAGCTACCTTTATATTGCTGTCTTAAACAAACAGATGAAAAAGGGCATCGTTTACTCTGATTAACAATATCAAGGAAACAGTAAACAAGTGGAGAGATTTTCTGTGTTCATGCAGAGAAACATTCAAGGATGTCAAGATGTCAATTCTTCCCAACTTGACCTGTAGACTCAAAGCAATTTCAATGAAATTCCAACCAAGTGTTTTATGGATCTAGGCAAACTGTAAAGTTTATACAGAGAGGCAAAAGACACAGAATACCATATAGTATTGAAGAAGGAAAAGTTGGAAGACTGATCATATTCGATGCCAAGAATTACTATGATGTTACAGTAATCAAGACAGTGTTAGTACTGGCAAGTTGAACACAATAGAGATCCTTGAAATAGACTCTCACAAATAGAATCAACTTACCTTCGACAAAGGAGCCAAGGCAGTACTATGGAGCCAAGATAGTTTCTTCAACAAATGGTGCTGGAATACCTGGAAATTCACTTGAAAAAAAAAAAAGTGAATCCAGGTATATGTTTTGAGTGAATCCATGTATATATTTTGAATACAGAAATTAACTCAAAATGGCTCCTGGACTTAAATGTAAAATGGAAATCTATATAATTCCTAAAAGATAACTTGGAGGAAAACCTAGATGAGATTGGGTACAGTGATGTCTTTTAGGTACAACACCAATGACACAGCCACAAACCTGGACTTTATTCAAATTAAATGTTCTGACCTGTAAAACACAATATCTATATAGTTAGAAGACAAGCCACAGACTGAGAGAAAATATTTATAAAATAAATAGAGAACTTTTATTCAAAGTATACAAAGTATAACAGAACTGGGCATGGAACAACACACTGGTTCCAAATAGGTAAAGGAGTATGATAAGGCTGTATATTGTCACCTTGTTTATTTAAATTATATGCAGAGTACCTCATGAGAAACGCTGGGCTAGAAGAAACACAAGCTGGAATCAAGATTGCTGGGAGAAATATCAATAACCTAAAAAAAAAAAGTGAATCCAGGTATATGTTTTGAGTGAATCCATGTATATATTTTGAATACAGAAATTAACTCAAAATGGCTCCTGGACTTAAATGTAAAATGGAAATCTATATAATTCCTAAAAGATAACTTGGAGGAAAACCTAGATGAGATTGGGTACAGTGATGTCTTTTAGGTACAACACCAATGACACAGCCACAAACCTGGACTTTATTCAAATTAAATGTTCTGACCTGTAAAACACAATATCTATATAGTTAGAAGACAAGCCACAGACTGAGAGAAAATATTTATAAAATAAATAGAGAACTTTTATTCAAAGTATACAAAGTATAACAGAACTGGGCATGGAACAACACACTGGTTCCAAATAGGTAAAGGAGTATGATAAGGCTGTATATTGTCACCTTGTTTATTTAAATTATATGCAGAGTACCTCATGAGAAACGCTGGGCTAGAAGAAACACAAGCTGGAATCAAGATTGCTGGGAGAAATATCAATAACCTCAGATATGCGGATGACACCACCCTTATGGCAGAAAGTGAAGAAGAACTAAAGAGCCTCTTGGGGAAAGTGAAAGAAGAGAGTGAAAAAGTTGACTTAAACCTCAACATTCACAAAACTAAGATCATGGCATCCAGTCCTATCACTTCATGGCAAATAGATAGGGAAACAGGGGAAACAGTGGCTGACTTTATTTTCCTGGACTCCAAAATCACTGCAGATGGTGATTGCAGCCATGGAATTAAAAGACTCTTACTCCTTGAAAGGAAAGTTATGATGAACCTAGATAGCATATTAAAAAGCAGAGACATTACTTTGTCAACAAAGCTCCATCTAGTCAAGGCTATGGTTTTTCCAGTGGTCACGTATGGATGTGAAAGTTGGACTGTGAAGAAGGCTGAGCACCAAAGAACTGATGCTTTTGAACTGTGTGTTGGAGAAAACTCTTGAGAGTCCCTTGGACTGCAAGGAGATTCAACCAGTCCACTGTAAAGAAGATCAGTCCTGGGTGTTCATTAGAGGGACTGATTCTGAAGCTGAAGCTCCAGTACTTTGGCCACCTGATGGGAAGAGCTGGGAAAGATTGAGGGCAGGAGGAAAAAGGGACAACAGAGGATGAGATGATTGGATGACATCACCGAGTCAATGGACATGGGTTTGGGTGGACTCAGGGAGTTGGTGATGGACAGGGATGCCTGGTGTGCTGCAGTTCATGGAGCAGCAAAGAGTCAGATATGACTGAGTGACTGAACTGAACTGAACTGAACTGATACAAAGAAATCTTAAAACCCAACAGAAAGAAAAAAATGCACTCTAATATGGTCCCCAGCAGAACTGATCATCAGCTATTCACAGTGATAACTATCTCAAATGAGTTAATTTGGAAAGAGTTTTCCTTTCTGCTTAAGTCAACCCAATACTTCTACCTCAATTCTCTGATATATCTTCCCTAATTTATTATATATGGCTACTTGTCTAAAGGTACTCTTTTTTTAAAGGAAGCCAAGTTAAATTACATCTTGATTTGCTGCTTGATATTTTAAAAATACTTTAAAAAATATTTCAAGAAATCCTAGAATAGAAGAGCCTATGATATGTTTAAGCCAAATCAAAGTCAAAAGGCAGGACAAGATAATTTTCCAGCTATAAGATAGTCAGTAAATTTTCCCCTAGCCTTTTTGTTTCATTTTCTTTTTTCATTCATTTTTTAAAAATTTTATTTATTTTAATTGGAAGTTAATAGGTTAGATGGAGTCCACTTAACTGAGAAAGACAATTGGCTTTACCTACTCTGCTGATTCACAGGTTAATTTCATCCAGATATATTCTCACAGACACACTCAGGATAAATCTAAATATTTTTGTACCTCCTGCCACAGTCAATTTGACATAATCTACGGTGAAGAAAGTTGAGTGCTGAAGAATTGATGTTTTTGAATTGTGGTGTTGGAGAAGACTCTTGAGGTTCCCTTGGACTGCAAGGAGATCCAACCAGTCCATTCTGAAGGAGATCAACCCTGGGATTTCTTTGGAAGGAATGATGCTAAAGCTGAAACTCCAGTATTTTGGCCACCTCATGCGAAGAGTTGACTCATTGGAAAAGACTCTGATGCTGGGAGGGACTGCGGGCAGGAAGAGAAGGGGACGACAGAGAATAAGATGGCTGGATGGCATCACCAACTGGTTGGACGTGAGTTTGAGTGAACTCTGGGAATTGGTGATGGAGAGGGAGGCCTGGCTGTGATTCATGGGGTCACAAAGAGTCAGATACGACTAAGCGACCGAACTGAACCAAACTATTATAGAAAGTGAAATATATATATTTTTTAAGTTTATGAATTTAATTCTTATTTTCCATCATTAACAATTTGAGAAAAGTAAGAATTTGGAAAGTATACTGGAAGTGAATGTAGAATTGTGTATCAGGACAGCCAGGAGGATATGTTGTCTGAAAGCAAAATAAATGAATTGTTTCAAGAAGGTGAGTAAGTTCATGTATATTAAATGTTACTGATAACTTAAGTGAGATAAAGAATGTGTATTGGCCATTGAATTTATTAATATGGTAGCATTGTTAATTTTAACAAAGTCTGATTTGGTATAATGATAAAACTTTATGAGGAATTTAGTTTTTTTTTTTTTTTTTTTTTTTTAGATTTTCTTTATTGTTGTTGTTCAGTCTCCTAGTCTTTGTGACACCATGGACCGCAGCACACCAGACCTCCCTGTCTTTCACCATCTCTCAAAGTTTGCCCAAGTTCATGCCCATTGCATCCATTTATTTTTAGGAAGGTATAAATGTAAAGATTCAGTTAAATTGATTCCCTAAGTGAAATAAAAAGCCATCTTCAACTGTGAAAAGAGCAAAGGAGGTGTAAAAAGTTTGAGGAAGGAGCAGACAACAGTATGAAATAAAGAAAAGTTACTCTAAAAGAGGAAATATGTAAGATTGTGTGTATGTTGTGTTAAGGAGAGGTTCATGACATTGTAAAGGAGACAAGGATCAAGACATCCCCATGGAAAAGAAATGCA
The DNA here is from genome assembly GCA_006410675.1 of Oreotragus oreotragus. Lineage (NCBI taxonomy): Eukaryota > Metazoa > Chordata > Mammalia > Artiodactyla > Bovidae > Oreotragus > Oreotragus oreotragus. Next base: position 130,075 of record SJYX01000203.1, read on the forward strand.
AAAAAGCAAAATGGCTGTCTGGGGAGGCCTTACAAATAGCTGTGAAAAGAAGAGAGGTGAAAAGCAAAGTAGAAAAGGAAAGATACAAGCATCTGAATGCAGAGTTCCAAAGAATAGCAAGAAGAGGTAAGAAAGCCTTTTTCAGCAATCAGTGAAAAGAAATAGAGGAAAAGAACAGAATGGGAAAGACTAGAGATCTCTTCAAGAAAATTATAGATACCAAGGGAACATTTCATGCAAAGATGGGCTCAATAAAGGATAGAAATGGTATGGACCTAACAGAAGCAGAAGATATTAAGAAGAGGTGGCAAGAATACACAGAAGAACTGTACAAAAAAGATCTTCACGACCCAGATAATCA
>SJYX01000203.1:131270-156768 GCA_006410675.1 Oreotragus oreotragus
TATAAGAGACAGTATATATATATATATATATATATATATATATATATATGTATTTTGCCATTTAATCTTAATTGATCTATTTATATTTCAAATTTTGTCTGTCCTTCTCTACAATCTCTGCACACCTGACTCAGGTACATACTAGTATTAAGGTTTGAACCTTTTCCAAACCATTGGAATTTTAATACTCTCCATCTCAAGTTCCTACTTGGAGGGGATGGGGAGTTATGTTTGGTTAATGACATAATGGAACTGTATTCTATTCTAGATCCTAATCCATTATTTTCTTTCTTTCCAAGTGCCTTTCTTCTTCCTTGAGAATTGCTTTCTATACTTTCAACATTATGGCCCCATGCTCTGGAACAAGGAGAATATATTAATAGTTATTTCATGTGTGTTTCCTAGTATCGCCCAGAAAAATGCAAGTGAAAGTTAGTCATTCAGTTGTGCCCATCCCTTTGCAACCCCATGGATTGTAGCCTGCCAGCCTCCTCTGTCGATATAATTCTCAAGCTCTGGTAGTTGATGATGGACAGGTAAGCCTGGCATGCTGCAGTCCATGGGGTCTCAAAGAGTTGGACACGACTGAGTGATTGAACTGAAGTTCTTGCCATAGCACATCAGATGCTCTCAAAAATGGTTGCTATTATATGGACTGCTGTTTTTTGTCCCACCACCATATTTATCTTCTTTACTGACTTCCTTCTTAAAGAACTCATGTTAACTGTGAAGGCATTTCTCAAACTGTGACATAAAAATGTATATTCAGGAACCCATACTGTCTCTAAGACAATGGTTACAATTTTATACTTTTTAGCTGATAATACACAAAATGTTTACTAGTTTTAAAGTATAAGCTTTCTTTTACAAGAATTTTTCAAAACAGAAGAATGAAATAAAATGACTCAAATGGAAGAAACATAACTGATTACCTGGAAATATTAGGTCTCATTTGAGGGTAGTGATAATGAAATTAAAAAAAAGCAAGTCAACAAGATGACATATTCTCCAGTTTCACCCATATTATGCATGGAGTAGGCTGAGAGCTGGGATTAACTAGAATTGCATTTACCAATATGAAGAAAGGGCAAAGAAGTTGAAAGGATATTTATAGAAGTGTTATTAATGAAGGATAAAATAATTTAATCTGGGTAAGAAGAAATGAAAGACAATATCATAATTAAAAAATTTTAACATGTAGGATTATGTGAACATATAATTCATATGCATACATAACTATACATGCATATTTATCCTGTATTCATTGTTCACTGACAAATATTTCCTATTTTAACTTTTGAAAAAAGTATGAGCAAAATATTTTCTTTTTAATCAATATTAAATTGCTTTTATTTACTACCACCTTCAATTTAGTTTTTGGTAAATGGGCACTGGATTCTCAAAGAAGAGAAGAGAAAGTTTTTCATCTGTATTCTATAACTGCAAGCATTAAGATGGATAAATTTCTAGAATATGATCTTATGGTATTATAGTTATACCTGGTAATAATCAGTTCTAGGGTATCTTGGAAAAATTAAATAGCTTTGCATTTAGTTTTGTGATTCTGAGAGATTACAGTAAGCTTGCACTAAATCTTTTGGTGTTTGCAAACCTTGCTTAACTATACTAAGGTTTCTTTAGTCAAAGGATCTGAATTTGTTTCTCATAATACTGTTCAATCTGTAATTTTGTCAATTTCTTTCAGTGCACATTAATTATTTGACTGACAGAGGTGTGCCACTATATTGTTGATCAATAAAGTTCCCTTTTAAGTCTTCGGTAAAACTTGTAACATGGTAGGGTAGTTAAAGTCAATAATCATTTATATTTACAAAGCGTGTAAGCCATTAACTTAAACAAATAGAGTTTTTGTTTTTTTATAAGACAATATCTAAACACTAGGAATGTTCATTTTGTTAACTTCCATAAAGCAAAAAAATAAATCTATTATGTTTGAACCTTGCATTTATTATAGTTGCTATAAAAATGTTTGGCATAGAACACTAACATGAGTGTTATACAAATTGTGCAATAGATAGCAAGACATTGAAGCTATTAACACTACTTCTGTCATTAAGATAAGAAAAGTAAGCCATAGCTTTGCAATTGTATGCATCCATGTATTTGTGTAACAGAATGTGAAACAAGAAACTGAGCTCTGGTCCTATATATGACTGCTTTGTTTACCACAAGCTTTAGTCATTTACAACACACTGATGTATTACTGAAAGTGAAAGAGGAGAGTGAAAAAGTTGGCTTAAAGCTCAACACACAGAAAACGAAGATCATGGCATCCTGTCCCATCACTTCATGGGAAATAGATGAGGAAACAGTGGAAACAGTGTCAGACTTTATCTTTTGGGGCTCCAAAATCACTGCAAATGGTGACTGCAGCCATGAAATTAGAAGATTCTTACTCCTTGGAAGTAAAGTTATGACCAACCTAGATAGCATATTCAAAAGCAGAGACATTACTTTGCCGACTAAAGTCTGTCTTGTCAAGGCTATGGTTTTTCCTGTGGTCATGTATGGATGTGAGAGTTGGACTGTGAAGAAGGCTGATCACCGAAGAATTGATGCTTTTGAACTGTGATGTTGGAGAAGACTCTTGAGAGTCCCTTGGACTCCAAGGAGATCCAACCAGTCCATTCTGAAGGAGATCAGCCCTGGGGTTTCTTTGGAAGGAATGATGCTAGAGCTGAAACTCCAGTACTTTGGCCACCTCATGCGAAGAGTTGACTCATTGGAAAAGACTCTGATGCTGGGAGGGGTTGGGGGCAGGAGGAGAAGGGGACGACAGAGGATGAGATGGCTGGATGGCATCACTGACTTGATTAACATGAGTCTGAGTGAACTCCAGGAGTTGGTGATGGACAATAAGGCTTGGCGTGCTGCGATTCATGGGGTCGCAAAGAGTCAGACACGACTGAGCGACTGAACTGAACTGGGTCTTGACTCCCTCATTCTTAAAAGGACACAGTAGCAGTATCTACTTTGTAGGTTGTGCTGAGAATTAAAAAGAGTTAATATACATACAACTTTGATAACAATGCCTGATACAGTGGGTATCCTGTAACATGCATGTTCCAGTTTCTGAGAAAATAGTCTTTACTGGAACAGAAGTCAGTTCCTATCCTAGCTGTCATTTACGGACTTGAAGACCTGAGCCAGTGATTTGACTTCTGTCAAAGACAGAATCCTCCCAGTTGATGTCATGGGCTATGAAAGTACTTTTGAAATAGCAAAATGTGATACAAGTGTGAGATATTTAGTAATATTGTATCGTGTCGATTAGCTTCAGCTATGTACTAAGGGTTGCCTTTAGTTCCTATATAAAGAAATTTTGCTTATGCATCAAGTTGTTCAGCTACTACTCAATTTGCCTTTTTTCTCCAGACTTTAAAATTTTTATTTTGTTTTGGGGTATAGTCAATTAACAATGTTATTGTAGTTTCAGGTGAACAGTGAAGGGACTCAGCCATACATATACATGCACCCATCTTCCCCCAAACCCTCCTCCCACAGTTTCTTTTTTAAATTATGTATCAATAACCTGCTATATGGCACTCAGGGCACAACAGTGAACAACCCAGAAGTCCTGGAGCTCACAGTCTGGTAAGAAACATATAGGAGAACAGCATTCTAGAAGACAGACGGCAGGAGCCCTTGGCAATCTCCCCAGGGCGGAGTATATATATATATATATATATACATATTAGTTTTTTCAACAGTATTTCAGTCATTTAGACTGCTATAACGGATTTCCATATGCACTTATAAATAGCAGAATTGTATTCATCACAGTTCTGGAGGCCAGAAAGTCCAAGATCAAGTCACTGGAAAGTTGGGTTTCTGCTGATGAGTTGCTGAAGACTACTGAAGATTTGCTGAAGAGTCTGCTGAAGAAACAGACAGGTGTCTTGTTATTGTGTTCTCAACATGGCTGCTGCTGCTGCTGCTGCTAAGTCACTTCAGTCGTGTCCGACTCTGTGTGACCTCATAGACGGCAGCCCACCAGGCTCCCCCATCCCTGGGATTCTCCAGGCACGAATACTGGAGTGGGTTGCCATTTCCTTCTCCAATGCATGAAAGAGAAAAGTGAAAGTGAAGTCACTCAGTCTGTCTGACTGTTAGCGACCCCATGGACTGCAGCCCACCAGGCTACTCCGTCCATTGGATTTTCCAGGCAAGAGTACTGGGGTGGGGTGCCATTGCCTTCCCCGTCTCAACATGGCAGAAGGGACAAAGAACATCTCTGGACTCTCTTTTATAATGGCACTAATACCACTCATGAGAGCTCTATCCTCATGACCTAATTACTTCCCAAAGCCTTTCCCACTGGGTTCATCACATTTGGGGGGTAGTATTTAACATAGGAATTTGGGGGTAACACAAACATTCAGTCTATAGTGCACATATGATGTTTACCTGAAAAATTATAATATAATACCCAAAGTAATATATGTTAGATGATAAATGCCAGTTATCTTTCATACAAGAAAGTAAATGTCTTAATAGACCAATCTGTTACATCTATAACTTTAGAGCAAGTCACTATTTTTTTCTCATTTTCTTAATGAAGCAAGCTTGTTCCCATACTTTGACTATAAATTTAGTTTAGAAAGTATGCAAAACATTACCTCGAAATGTAGGTTTTGCTTCACACAAGATATGAACTGCTCAATTTTATAAAGAATGTTTCACTTATGAGGATATTTAGATAATTCACTCATTTGAACTGAAGTATTATTTTTCCTTCTTAAAATTAAACAGGCCTTGATATTTTAATACATAAAATATTGTATTGAAAGAATTAATTCCCAACTTATGTTTGTTGGATTTCAAAAGTAATACAAGAGTTTAGGAAAACCACACATATTGTGATAACATGCCACAGTAGTTCTTAAGGTATTTATGAACAAATAATAAGCAGAAAATTAAAAGCTAAAAATGTCTAGATAAGTATTTATAACATGTCTTCTGGATCATCAAATAAATAAAACAGTAAAATGTGCAGCATTTTTATTATAAATGGCTCATAATTATAGAAATAATATTNTATTGTGATAACATGCCACAGTAGTTCTTAAGGTATTTATGAACAAATAATAAGCAGAAAATTAAAAGCTAAAAATGTCTAGATAAGTATTTATAACATGTCTTCTGGATCATCAAATAAATAAAACAGTAAAATGTGCAGCATTTTTATTATAAATGGCTCATAATTATAGAAATAATATTAAAAAAAACCCCAGAGTTTAAATTAGAGTAATAAGAATAAACTACTTGACATATATATTTAAATGTTTTATTTATCACTTTGCTAGTTCTTTTTAAGAATTTTCAAGTAAGTATCATACAAGTAAGAATGAATTGAGCACAATTACCATATTCTGTTTATTTATTCATATAAACATAGAGATTGTATTAATTTTCTAGTCAAAATGATTCAGTGTTAATGTAAAGCATATCTTCAGTGTTATGTAGCATTTGCTGCCTATAATATTGCTTACATTAACTCTTTTGCAAAATATATGTACTTTTATAATACAGCAAATGTTACAATTCACAGGTAATTCTTTGATTTTGTTTAATTTTAGTCTGTTAAATTAAAATTACATTTAAATACCATTAAAGACAAAAAATCTAAACTGGATGAGTCCACATATAATTGTAGTAAATCATCATTCATTCTTAGAAAGTGTTGCTTATATGTGCTTTGTGTTTAATGTTACTCAATAGGAAAAGAAATGAGACAACCACTGACTGCTCTGCATTGGGCACTCCACTAATCGTTCTCTCTCTGCCCATATGTATGTAGAATTTTCACATTAATCCATAAAAGAGAAGATAAACCTGATAGTATGTATGAACTATCTGAATTAATGGGAGATAATTGCTTATTCTGCCAAAAGACATTTATATTAAGAGTAGAATGAATATGTGCTTGACAGACATACATGGTAGATAATGGAAATTTAACTCACATTTCTTTAATGTTTTTTGAAAAGTGCTGATATTCAGAACCAAGACATCAACACCATCATTATCATTGACATATTTAGTATTTACTGCACATTTATTTATATCACTCATGCCATCTGAGTTTTCCCAGGATGATCACAATTTAATCTGTTGTCCAATTCAGTTCAGTTCAGCTCAGTCGCTCAGTCATATCCGACTCTTTCCGATCCCATGAATCGCAGTACGCCAGGCCTCCCTGTTCATCACTATCTCCCAGAGTTCACTCAGACCCACGTCCATCGAGTCCGTGATGCCATCCAGCCCTCTCATTCTCGGTCATCCCCTTCTCCTCCTGCCCCCAATCCCTCCCAGCATCACAGTCTTTTCCAATGAGTCAACTCTTCGCATGAGGTGGCCAAAGTACTGGAGTTTCAACTTTAGCATCATTCCTTCCAAAGAAATCCNTGATGCCATCCAGCCCTCTCATTCTCGGTCATCCCCTTCTCCTCCTGCCCCCAATCCCTCCCAGCATCACAGTCTTTTCCAATGAGTCAACTCTTCGCATGAGGTGGCCAAAGTACTGGAGTTTCAACTTTAGCATCATTCCTTCCAAAGAAATCCCAGGGTTGATCTCCTTCAGAATGGACTGGTTGGATCTCCTTGGAGTCCAAGGGACTCTCAAGAGTCTTCTCCAACACCACAGTTCAAAAGCATCAATCTGTTGTCCAAGAGCATCTTTATTCAATAGTGAATTATTCCATCTTGGTTAATAAATTATGTGACCAGTCTAGTGATTATGAAATAAAAAGTTTATTATATTTTGAATACATTTAATTTTCAATTCTTAAACAATAACTTTACACATAAAGAAACAAAAATAGTTTATTAACAAATACAGGTTGATCAGTCAGGAAATCGTAGAAACAGGGAATAAACCCAAGTGCCTGGACCCTCCAACTCATGCATTAAAGATAACAGTGTTTCTCAGAACAGTGAGTTTGAATATTCAATTCAAAGCTATTAATTTCATGCAATTTACACCAAGTTAGAAGTTTCCCTCTGTAAATGGAAATATATAAAATCTTTGGTAAAAATATCATGGGTAGTACATCAAGGCAAAGTGAACCTTGGAGTAATCAGTTGTGTTTTAGCAAGGGAAGGTGTGGGAAATGAGGTAAGGAGAAAAGGAACCCCATGTGGAGAAAGAAAAATGATCATATTTGCAAAGTTTAATAGTATGTTGCCATTTTAGTCAAGAGAATTTGAGTTAAATTTTAATATAAAATTACAATTCCTCACAATATGCCTCCATTCTTTCTATTTATAAAACATGGATAGTTTTTTTGCAACTTAGTCATTAAAACAATATTTAATCTTGCATAGTCAGCATTTCAAATTTATAGAAATAATGTCTATGCCATATAATAAATCCTCTCATCATACAGTACTTTTAAAATGCCTACATATTACTATGATATTGCTATGATAGCTTATAGGTTTTTAAATGGTATTGAAAAGTGGTTTTTACATTATAAAAAGATATGACACATTTGGACAGAGTGGGAAAAATCAAAATATCAAAAATAAAAATTATCATCATTTTCTGATATTATAATCTATTTGGTAAACATGACAATCAATATACATTCTAATAGAAATTTTTAAAAACATATTCAGTCAACAAATATCTCATGAGAATCTTCGAGAGATGTTGACAGTTAGGTATGATCCCTCACTGAAAGATTTTCTTAGCAGATTTCATATTCTACTCTCTCTCTCGGTTTAGCTTTGATTTTAATCCTATGTCTTACATAGTAAGGTCTTTTATGTAAATAGAAAAATCTCAGTATATTGTAAGTGGTACATTTGTTTGTGTGAATATATACACAGACACATGCATATATGTGTATGCATGAATGTTTGCTGTATACATTGTTGTTCAGTTGCTAAGTCATGTCTGAAAGCAACCACATGAACTGTAGCATGTCAGGCTTCTCTGCTCTTCACTGTTTCCAAGACTGTGCTCAAAATCATGCCCACTGAGTCAGTGATGCCATCCAACCAACTCATCCTGTCTCAATCCCCTCTCCTGCCTTCAGTCTTTCCCAGCAGTAAGGAGTCTTTTCCAATGAGTTGACACTTTACATCAGGGGGCCAAAGTTTTGGAGCTTCAGCTTCAGAATCAGTCCTTCCAGTGAATATTCTGGACTGACTTCCTTTAGGATTGACTGATTTGATTTCCTTGCAATCCAAGGAATTCTCAACAGTCTTCTCCATCCCCATAGTTCAAAAGCATAAGTTCTTTGGCACTTAGCTTTTTTATGGTCCAAATTTCACATCCATACTTGACTACTAGAAAAGCCATACCTTTGACTATATGGACCTTTGTCAACAAAGTGATGTCTCTGCTTTCTAATACTGTCTGGATTGGTCATAGCTTTTCTTTCAAGGAGCAAGTATCTTTTAATTCTGTGACTGCAGTCAACATCTGCAAAGGCTTTAGCATAGTCAATGAAGCAGAATATTTCCTTTTTTTTTTTTTTTTCAATTTCCTTGCCTTTTCTATGATCCAGTGAATGTTTGCAATTTGGTCTTTGCTTCCTCTGCTTTTCCTAAATCGAACTGTACATCTGCAAGCTCTCAATCCACATACTGTTGAAGCCTAGTTTGAAGGATTTTGAGCATTACCTTACACTAGCATGTGAAATGAGAGCAATTGTACTGTAGTCTGAACATTCTTTGGCATTTCCTTTCTTTGGGATTGAAATGGTAATTGATCTTTTTCAGTCCTGTGGCCACTGCTGAGTTTTCCAAATTTGCTGATTTATTGAGTGCAGGACTAATGACATCATATTTTATACCTTTGTTTATATATATATATATGTATAAACTTAGCATTAACTTACCTGTGTTACTGTACACACACATGCACACACACACACACACACTTGTTTGGACTGGTAAAACTGCTGAAATAAAAAAACAAAGGCATAGTCCTTATGCAATAAAGGAATAATAGCTTGGGTTTTCCAAAGTTTGTTAAGGCATATATATGAGCACATAAATAATTTTAGTTATTACATATACAATATATTCTTTTCATAGTTAAGGAAGTTGCTATTATCCTTTTTAACATGCTGTGCTTACTATTAATTTCCTCTGCTTTGTCTATTATAATTATTATAACCATCATTATTTCATCCCATTAGTCTTTCTTTGATGTCAATATGTTTCAATATAAATGTTAACTTTTCAAGCCTGAACTTCTTGATTTATTTCTTGAGAAATGAAGAGATCTTATGACCCTCATTCTTCTAGAATATAAAATAATTGAATTTAAAGTACAATGATGGAGAAACAGTTAACCTTTTGTTTTGGAAAAGGCTGCTTCATTTATGTTAGATGTGTTGTTTAGCATGTTTATGCAAATTTACTAAGGATAGATCTAAATAACCAATTTCATAGATTATTTCATTGCTAAAGTCAAGATTACTTTAAAAACTGGCCTAAGCCTAATTGTTTCAATAATTCCAAGACTTAGTAAACCAAAGACTGATAAATTAGTCCAATTTCTTCAATTGTAAACTTATTATAAATCAGAATGCTTTTAGTTTGTAATACTCAGATCATTTCTCAATCTCGAGGCAATCTAAATAGAACCATAGTATTTCTATAGTAACATGAAATAATGAGATAAGCTTTTCCAGAATATTTATTTTGATTATACATTTAAAAATACTTAAATGGAATCTCAAATCTATAATGAAGTGGTATAATTGTATTTGATAGTTCTGGTCATCTCATGTCATATAAGTATAAAATATTTAATTTTAGCAAATAATCAGTTAATGAATTTACTAAATTTCATTTTCATTTATGTATAATCTACAATCTCATTCTAAAAATGATTTAATTGAGAGTCCCTCTTCTCGGATACAGTGTTTAGTAAAAATATATTGCTTCTATCTTTCTCTTCCTTTAATACCTTTCTCATACACTCTAATTTTACCTCATCTCATCTCATCTCAGTCTATAACAACCAATTTCTTCATCTAAACTTCAAATGCTCAGTCTTCTATTGAAAAATTCAGCACTACTTGCTGTCAAAACTGAAAATAATTTAGAGATAAGCCAGCATAATTTAAAGTATGTACAATACTTCTAATATGGTAAAATTGGGTATTCTAACCAATGGAATGTGGGCTGAAATAATGTATAGCATTTTCATGCCTGCTGTTGCTGCTGCTAAGTCACTTCAGTCGTGTCCGACTCTGTGTGACCCCATAGACGGCAGCCCACCAGGCTCCCCCATCCCTGGGATTCTCCAGGCAAGAATACTGGAGTGGGTTGCCATTTCCTTCTCCAATGCATGAAAGAGAAAAGTGAAAGTGAAGTCGCTCAGTCTGTCTGACTGTTAGCGACCCCATGGACTGCAGCCCACCAGGCTACTCCGTCCATTGGATTTTCCAGGCAAGAGTACTGGGGTGGGGTGCCATTGCCTCCCCTTTCATGCCTGGACTTATAAAAAGTCCCTTTTGATATTTCTCATTCTCTCTTTGAAGGTGACCATAGTATGCACATATTGTAAATGATGATGCTATTTACATCATCTTTTACAATGCAACACTCCAACTAACAGGAGGACTAAGTGCCCTGGCAGCAATGTAAAACAGAGTTATGAGATCCCAATGAAATTAATACATTAAAATTTTCTTTTCTCTAATAATGAGCAACACTGAACATCTTTTCATATGTTTATAAGCCATCTGTATGTCTACTTTGACATAGGTCTATTTTAAGTTTTTCACTTAGTTTTTTTTTATTGGATTGCTTGTTTTTCTGATATTGAGCCCCTTATATAATCCTTTGTTGCTTCATTTGCAATTTTTTTTCCGTTATAAGGGTTGTTTTTCCATCTTGTTTATAGTTTCCTTTCTCCTTTGGTTTACAAAGCTTTTAAGCTTAATTAGGTCCCTTATGTTTGTTTTAGTTTTTATTTCCATTACATTAAGAGGTGAGTCAAAGATAGTTTTGCTGCTATTTGTGTCAAAGAGTGGTCTGCCTACGTTTTCTTCTAAGAGTTTTATAATGTCTTGTGTTACATGTAAGTTATCACCAGGCAAAATGGCCATCATCAAAAAATCTACAAACAATAAATCCTGGAGATGATGTAGAGAATAGAGCACCCTCTTACATTCTTGGTGGAAATGTAAATTTATATAAACACTATGGAAAACAGTATGTAGACTCCTTAAAAAAATAGGAAAAATACTACCATTTGACATGGCAATCCCACTATGGGGCAAACACCATTATAAAATTATGATTCAAAATGACACATGTACCCCGATGTTCATAGCAACTTTATTTACAATAGCTAGTTCATGGAAGCAACCTAGATGGTGGTCAATAGATGATTGGAAAATGAAGTTGTGGTACATATATACAATAGAATATTACTCAATCATGAAAATAAATAAATTTAAGTCAGTTGTAGTGAAGTGGATGAAACTAGAGCCTGTTATACAGCTGTCTCTTATACACATCTAGATGTAGTTTTCATTCCAATCCCAAAGAAAGGCAATGCCAAAGAATGTTCAGACTACTGCACAATTGCACCCATTTCATGTGCTAGCAAAGTAATGCACAAAATTCTCCAAACTAAGCTTCAACAGAATGTGAGCCAAGAACTTCCAGATGTTCAAGCTGGTTTTAGAAAAGGCAGAGGAACCAGAGATCAAATTGCCTACATTTGTCAGATCATAGAAAAAGTGAGAGAATTCCAGAAAAAACATCTACTTCTGCTTCAATGACTATAATAAAGCCTTTGATTGTGTGAATCACAACAAACATTGGAAAATTCTTAAAGAGATGGGAGTACCAGACCACCTCACCTGTCTTGTGAAAAACATGTATGCAGGTCAAGAAGCAACAGTTAGAAATGGACATAGCACAATGGACTGTTCCAAATTGGGAAAGGAGTATGTAAAGACTGTATATTGTCCTGTCTCTTATACACATCTAGATGTGTATAAGAGACAGCATATATACAATAGAATATTACTCAATCATGAAAATAAATAAATTTAAGTCAGTTGTAGTGAAGTGGATGAAACTAGAGCCTGTTATACAGAACAAAGTAAGTCAGAAAGAGAAAAATAAATATCATATATCAATGCATATACATGAGATCTTGAAAAATGGTACTGATGAATATATTTAAAGGGCAAGAATAGAGATAAAGATGTAGAGAGCTGACTTGTGGACACAGTGGAGGAGGGACAGATGAATTGAGAGAGTAGTATTAAAATTTATATACCACCATGTTAAAATAGGTAGCTATTGGGAGGCAGCTGTATACCACGGGGAATTCACTTCAATGCTCTGTGATGATCTAGAGTGGTGGATGGGGGAGGTGGGAGGGAGGCTCAAGAAGAAGGGGATATATATATATATATTTATATATATTATAATATATATTAATACTTATGGCTGATTCATGTTGTTCAACAGAAACCAACACACTGTAAAACAATTTTCCCCCAATTAAAAAAAAATATTTTTGTGTTGCTCTCTCAAGAAGTGACTCCTTCCTCCTGGGTGGCCTTCATAAATTTGAGTAAATAGATGGAGTCAGTTCTTCCCTAATGTATACAAGACAGCTCCTTCCCACCATTTTAAGAACTAGAATTTTGTATCTAGTGTAATTCATTTCACAAATATTTACATATTTATCAGACACCTTCACAAACAGTCCCTCCTTGAAAGCAGGAATCTTCAATCCCCAGGTTACTCTGATATACATACCATCAAAAGTCTTGTCTAACTCCCTCATTTTAACGCAAATGTCATATTTTTTTTGAAATTTCACTATATGTAAAATTAGTTTAAATGTGATCAGTTCAGTTCAGTTCAGTTCAGTCTCTTAGTTGACTCTGACTCTTTGCAACCCCATGGACAGCAGCACACCAGGCTTCCTGTACTTCATCAACTCATGAAGCTTGCTCAAACTCATGTCCATTGATTCAGTGATGTCATCCAACCAGCTTATGCTCTGTCATCCCTTTTCTTGCCCTCAATCTTTCCAAGCATCAGGGTCTTTTTCCAATGAGTCAGTTCTTCTCATCAGGTGGCCAAAGTACTGGAGTTTCAGCTTCAGAATCAGTCCTTCAAGGAATATTTAGGAATGATTTCCTTTAAGATGGACTGGTTGGATCTCCTTGCAGTCCAAGGGACTCTCAAGAGTCTTCTCCAACACCACAGTTCAAAAGCATCAGTTCTTCAGCGCTCAGCTTTCTTCACAGTCTAACTCTCACATCCATACATGACCACTGAAAAAACCATAGCCTTGACTAGATGGACCTTTGTTGGGAAAGCAATGCCTCTGTTTTTAAATATGCTATCTAGGTTGGTCATAACTTTTCTTCCAAGAAGTAAGCATCTTTTAATTTCATGGCTGCAATAACTATCTGCAGTTATTTTGGAGCCCAGAAAAATAAAGTCAGCCACTGTTTCCACTGTTTCCTTACCTATTTGCCATGAAATGATGGGACCAGATGCCATGATCTTCATTTTCTGAATGTTGAGTTTTAAGCCAACTTTTTCACTCTCCTCTTTCACTTTCCCCAAGAGGCTCTTGGGGAATCTGATGAGGTGGCAAGAATACACAGAAAAACTGTACAAAAAAGATCTTCATGACCAAGATAATCACGATGGTGTGATCACTCATCTAGAGCCAAACATCCTGGAATATGAAGTCTAGTGGGCCTTAGAAAACATCATTACGAACAAAGCTAGTGGAGGTGATAGAATTCCAGTTGAGCTATTTCAAATCCTGAAAGATGATACTGTGAAAGTGCTGCACTCAATATGCCAGCAAATTTGGTAAACACAGCAGTGGCCACAGGCCTGGAAATGGTCAGTTTTCATTCCAATCCCAAAGAAAGACAATGCCAAAGAATGCTCAAACTACCACACAATTGCACTCATCTCACATGCTAGTAAAGTAATGCTCAAATTAATTGTGGGTAGAGGGACAGGAAAAAAGTATACGAGAAGTTGAACAGAAGACAGTGACGCAAATCATTGAAACTGGAGAGTTTAGATAAGCTCATCAGTGGAAGTTAGATGATAACTTGCTCTACTGGATCATGACTCACAGTGTGAGATAAGGCCTGACAGAAAATTTTGAATGAAACACTATGCAAACATAAGATTTGATATTCACTTGCTCAGTCGTGTCCGACTCTTTGTGACCCTATGAGCTACAGCACACCAGGCTTCCCTGTCCTTTGCCATCTCCCGGCTCAAACTTATGTCCATTGAGTCAGTGATGTAATCCAATCATCTCGTCCTCTGTCATCCCCTTCTCCTCCTGCCTTCAATCTTTCCCAGCATCAGAGATACTTTTATAAGTAAAGAGAAACTCACAAAGGTGGAGATATTCCCACTAGAATGGCAGCTTCCTGAAGTCAGGGACTACATCTCCTTTGCTGCTGGATCTGTGTCTTGTATATAATAATAGTTACTGTGGGCAGGAACTAAATTCCCTTTGTTCACTAGCTCATTTAGTTCTCTTAACAGTCCTAGGAAGAAGGGAGAAGTTAGCATCATTTCACAGACAGGGAAGATCAGGCCCAGAGAGAGGATGGATTTAAACCTGGGTAATGTGTGTCTAGAGGCTGCTTTAAACTAGTGTGTAAGCATGTTAGAGACCTTTGCTGGTCTGGAGGAAGGATAATTAGAATTCCTGACATTTTAAAATGATAGACTATTTTAAATGCAACTTTGCTAGTTTAAAGTTTCTATATGTATCTAAGACGTGCAACAAATTATAAGTTTTATCACTTGTTTTACTAAAAGATAAAAAATCCTTTATGTGTAAATTTATGCTTCTAAAAAGTTGGGACTGTTTTTTTGCTGAAGCTAGAAAAGTAGTTATAAAGTTTATTTGGAAGAATAAACATACAGGAATATATGAGAAAACCCTAAAAATAGAAAGAAAAAGAATAGTGGATGTTGCAAGATAGGCCATACTAGATAATAAGACACGTCATAAGGCCTCAAAAATTAAAATGGTGTTTTATCATTTTATTTATTTAGATTAATAGAAGAAAAGCCAGAAGGAGACCAAAACGCATGTGGAAATTTCAAATTTTTTCAATAGAAATTTCAAATTTTATAATGATCACATCAAGAAGTTATTTTAAAACTGTTTTGGCATAAGAAATCTATCTTTCCTAAATCTAAAAAGCTACTCCCTGTAGTCTTTTCCATCCAAATTATTTATGTGACTCATCTTTATTCAGCGAGTAGCTTAAAGGTAAACTTATCCTAGATTATATCTAAGCAGTTATGAAATCTTCAAAAATCAGGACTCGAATTATCTACATTAAGAATAGAACAGCAAAAATGGTTATGACAAGATGAATAAGTGAACAGGGAAGAGGAGTAACATAAAAGCGAAAGACCTCTAAGAAAGTGAAGAGTGACGTCATGCCACTTAATCTGCAATCTTATGTCTTGGTTTCTGTTGTAGAATAAAGACCCCAAGATGGCTCGAGTTGCACTGGAATCTCTGTACAGATTACTTTGGGTTTACATGATCCGAATTAAATGTGAAAGCAACACAGCTACTCAGAGGTAAGGAGCTGGCTTGGGTTCCTGCTAACCCCATCACTAAGTTAATGGTAACCACTTCACTCAGCCAATGAAGAGGGTGTTTTGTTTCATTGCTACCCACCCTAACCAAACTAGAAGCTGTTCAAAGCTGACAACTTCTAAAAGACCTAAGTCCTTTGGACATTTTCAGGCTTTCCTTAGACATTAGCTCAGCAGCCATTATAGAAACCCCAGTCTCCCAGGATTGCCAAGTTCCATGTCAGGGTTACATTTGCCGCTTTAACAAAGGAAATGGCTATAATTTTCCAGCTGCCCTTAGTTTTCCAGAGAAACTTTTCATAGAGTAATTATGCTAATGGAAAAGAAATGAAGTGGGTTTTTTGTTTTTTTTTTTCTGAATTCTCTCTGATACTTAGATAAGATAAAGCATCTACCATTTTCCCTTAAAGTACTGGAGCTCAGCCAATCTTGCTTGTTTTCTCTTTTTTTTCCCCCTTATCTTTCAGCCGTCTTATAACCATCATCACAACACTTTTCCCCAAAGGGTCCCGTGGTGTGGTGCCAAGGGATATGCCTCTCAACATCTTTGTGAAAATCATCCAGTTCATCGCCCAGGTAATGGAGACGCTTCTGGGAGTCTTCTAATTGCCTTTAAGTAGCCACCTCCTCCTTAGGAATTACTAACAGACCAAGAGTCTAAAATAATATCTTACATGTATAGACTTTTCAGAGTGGTTTTGCAAGTGTTTTCACACATAGCTTATTTTTTTGCTTCAAAACAAATTGTGGCATGGTGTGCCAAGTGTTTTCAGCATTTGACAAATGAAGGAACTGAGAGACAAGTTTTAAGTGACTCACCTAAGGTCACAGAGACTATTAGCAAAAGAGTCTCTTGACCCCTTGACTCTGTTTTTTTCCTGCTTCTCTGCTCTAGATTCCACAAGTCAGAAGGAAATTGAGTCTGATGTTTGCAGATCAGAAGATGACAGTTATTGATCTTGGATGAGTAAATCATAATGCTCTAACTTTCACTGTGTGAAAAAGAAGAATGTAACATGAATAGTAGCATTTATCAAGTTAATATCAAGCCAAGAACTGTTCTAAGCACTTTACACATACTATTCTAGTTAAGAACTGGGTCCAATAATATTAAACATTTAATGTTAGTTTACTGTTTAGACCCAGGACTTCTATTTTTTAAAACATTGTGTGTAAATGGTTTTATCCCCACTTTGACTTCCTTGTGATTTATGGAGAAGCATGAAAAGTCCTTCATTACAGTCTGTCCTCTGCCATGAGCTAGCATGCATGAGTGCTAAGTTATTTCGGTCATATCCGACCCTTTATGACCCTGTGGATTGTACCCTGTCAGGCTCCGTCTGTCCATGGGATTCTCAGGCAAGAATACTGGAGTGAGTTGCCATGCCCTTCTCCAGGGGATCTTCCCAACCCAGGACTGAACCCACATCTCTTGCATCTCCTGCATTGGCAGGCAGGTTCTTCACCACTACCACCACGTAGGAAATCATGAGCCAGCTCTATACCCTAAAGAAGTCCTGGAACATCTTCATTCTCAGTGTCTTTATTTGTAAAATGTGAATAGGAATGTTGTGTGGATAAAGGGAAATAACAAATGTGAAAATATTGTTGAAGTGTAATTGATGTTGATATAAAGACATAAGGTTCTATTGCTACTTTATAGGTAATTTAATATATGATATCTCTCTGTGTGTTTAGTATAATGAAATGCCTCTGTAATATTTGTACTTAGGGAAAGGACATTACTCCATTAAGGACATTAATTCATCCGCCGCTTTGCAGGCAGATGAATTAACAGAACTTTTCTACATTAAGTTATGTGGCTGAGAACGTGCTTTGATTATTCTGAAATAGGTTGTTTAAAATGAAGATAACAGATCTTAGTAGTCACTGTCTCAAATTATTAGAATCTGGCTTAAATGTTCTCATTTAAGTGACCTTAATGTGTCATTTGTTGATTATTCATTTCCCTTGCAGGATTGTCTCTTATAAGCCAAAGGATTGAAAATGTTAGATAACAGAAGAAAATGATCATTTTGTAGGGGTATTTTAAAAACTATGTTTTTAAGCTGAGTTTTAAGAAGTTGTCAGCATTTGCAGGACTAGGAGGAGGAGTTTGTAGTTTGGATAAGCCCAGATACTCAGAATGTTTTGGTTTGTCATGTTTTGATTTTTAGTCATTCTGTGTATTAGGGTCTAAGTTCGTATATTATAGAATGATACCATCTCCACATGTCCCATGACAACTGAACCAAAGGTTCAAATGGACATGGATTTCCACCAGGCATTCTCTGTGATGCATAAAATGAAGCAGGACCTGTCTTCTTTCAGCAGCCACCTGTTGGGTGCATGTGATGAAAACAGACATTTTCCTGTTAAGTGAGTATTTTAACACTTTGTTTTGTTTTCTCTTTTTCACTATAGGAACGTTTAGATTTTGCAATGAAAGAAATCATTTTTGATTTCCTTTGTGTGGGAAAACCAGCAAAAGCTTTCAGTCTCAATCCAGAGGTAAGAATGACCCTTCTGCATGTCTTCACTTTGCAATCTTGGGGAGTGGAGTGAAGGCCATTTTCTCCAAAAAGTCTCCTATTATTTTCTGTCCATGGTATTTGACAAAAATAGTACAGCTGGTAGAATTTCAAAAGTAAGATTTTTGGGTGAATAAACTTAGAATGGTTAAAGGTTGATATCATATCATCTTCTGTTCTTGCAGAAGGAAGTAAACCTTGCTCCAAAAGGTAATCTGTCACTCTAAGTCTGGTGATTTATTTTAGAAAAGTCAATACTTATAATTTATTTTGATGCAGATTAGCAAATTGAAGAGCTTTGGGAAATGATGAAGCAGAGAAGAATCAATACATGCAATAATAAAATACTAAAATATAGTGAAATTAGTTAATGTTTGCATATTTGATTCTGTGGCAGCATCATTGTTCAAGGGCCAGGAAGGTCATGGAAATGAGTGTATAATGGATATGATGTAGTTCCTAGAGGGTGGCAAGGGGAGGGGCTGCCTATGCAAATGAAAAGCACACTCAGTTTTGGACCCTGAAAAAGACTGTTAGCCAAGAGAAATATGCCTGGTAAGTGGCCTCTTTGCAGCCTCGTACCTGTGACATTGTAGAGAGAACAGTGAACCAGAAGTCAGCAGAGCTGAATTTACTGCTTGCCACCAGCTCTTCCACCTTTAGTAGCTGTAAGACATTGCACACCATAAAATTTTTTTAAAAGATTGTTCCTGTCGTCACTGTGATATTGTCTGGCTCCTTCATCATGTCAGTGAGAAAGGAGGCCCAGAGCCCAGAGGCTCAGAACAGAGAGCTGGTTAGCAGCAAAGGGAACCAAGCCTCCCTGTACCCTCTTGCTTCCTCTCACAAACCCTGATTGCTCTTCTTGGTGCTGAGATTGAGCAGCACTTTGAGCCCAACAAGCCCCAAATAGGAGTTTGTCTAGTTTTTAATGACATTACAGGGGTCCACAATAGCTGCTGCCAGAGTCAGTGGGACAATGAGGTGGGGCAAAGCCAGTGTAAATTCAGGGCATTTTAGCTGAAATGAGGCCCATGACCCACTGACTAAAGAGTCTTCTCTTGTCTAGAGACAGCAGTTCCAAGCTTTTCAATGGATAAAAGATAGTCTGTTTTTTTTTCTTTTTGATTGTGACATACAGCTTAGATTCCCAACTAGGGATCAGACCCAGGCCCCCTGCATGGAAGCACAGAGTCCTAAACGCTGGACAGCCAGGGAATCCCAGGATAGTCTTTCTAATAAATGGTGCTAAACAGTTGGGCAATCATTTGCAACATAGTGAACTTCAACCCATAATTTGCCCTATCAGCAAAAATTAACTCAAAATAAATCATAAGCCTAAATGTGAATTCTCATATCAGAAATCCTCCAGAAGAAAACATAAAACAAAATCTTTGTGACATTGAGTAGGCAGAAATTTCTTTGCGTACAAAAATTATAAACTACAGAAGAAAAAGTTGATAAATTGGCCATCATCAAAATAAAGTATGCACTTTAAAAGATGATGTTTACTGAAGCATAGAGCCAAAGACTGGGAGAAAATATTTGCAAAACATATATTGACAGACTCTTCAATCCAGAATATATATGAACTATCATAACTCAATAATACAGTTTTTTGTATGGGCAAAATGAAGAGCCTCTTTACCAAAGAAGAGATACATATGACTGGTAAACCCATGAAAAGATGTTCAACATCGTAAATCATTAGAGAAATGCAAGTTTAAACTAAAGTGAGATGTGCTGAGAATACAGACCAATTGGAACTTGATACGGTTTTAGTGAGAATTCAAAATGGTACAACCACTTTAGAAAAGTTTGGTAATTTCTTATAAGTTTAAACATACACTTGGCATTTGATCCAGCAGTTCCATTCCAAGGTATTTATCCAAGAGAAATTAAAACCTATATCCATAAAGGTTTGTATGAATATTTATAGGAGCTTTATTCATGATGACTAAAAACAGGAAAGCCACTCCTGTTCAACAGCTGGTGGATGTCTAAAGAAATTATGAATCATCAATACAATGGAGTACTATTCAGCCACAAAAAGGAACAAACTATTGATACTGCAGCTGCACCTCAAAAGCGTTATACTAAGCGAAATAAGCAAGACACAAAAGGTTGTGTCTGTTTGCCTCTGTTTATATTGTATTCTAAAAAAGGCAAAATTATAGACAGAAATTAGACACTGATAGTAAAGTGCTGGGGTTGGAGGAGAGGACTGACTTTAAAGATATACAGAGGAACTTCAGGGGATGAGGGAAATATTACCTCTTGACTGTGATGATGATAGTTAGCGGACTATGTTTCTCAAAATTGGAAGAACCCTAGAAAAGGAGTGCGTTTTACTACATGTGATTGTATCTCAGTAAACTTGACTTCAGTAGGAAAACAGTGAAGATTCTTGCCTACAATATATTTGCTAGTAGGAACTTTTCCAGCATTAATTCTTACCATAGCCCTATATGATCAATAGGTATTAGTATTCTCATTCTACAGAAAGGAACCCGAGACTTGGCCTTGAGAAAGTTAAGTAATTTCTTAAGACCAGACAGATAGTAGAAGGAGAGGCATGATACAGAGCTATATAAAACATGAGAAGAAATTATTTCTGAAATTAAGTTAAAATATACTTCTTAAACTATTCCAACTTACTTCTGTCCTTGATACTATTCAGAGGAAAGGGAAACTAAGAGAACTGGCAGGATGGCTCACAAATTGGGTAATCCACTTGCAGATAATGGCTTGATCATTTACTTCAACTCATGGTCATCCTGTGGGTACTGCATCTCCTGAACTGAACATTGTATTTCCTCACCCAAATGATTGCTGCATCTTGAAAAAAAAAATCCACAAGCCTAGAGAACATTTCAGAAAGAACTACTGAAATAAATGAGGGAACTGATGAATTTTAATATACAGTCAATTTTTTAATTAATACTTGTTCATATTAGAAAATGGAGAGAGAATATTAGTGAAGACCATAAAAATCATAAAATACACACTGTATTGGGTATGAATGGGCCAGAGAAATGGTTACCACATCCTGCTTAAAATCTCCCTACTCCTTGAATCTTGAATTAATAGTTTAAAACCAGAAGTCAGAGCTTCCCTGATGGCTCAGTGATAAAGAGTCCACCTGCCAGTGCAGGGGACTGAGCGGTTCAATCCCTGATCTGGGAAGATCTCATATATCACAGGACAGCTAAGCCCATGTGGCACAACTAGGCAGTGGCCTCCACTGGCTATGACTACAGTCAACCTGTGTGCAGCCACAGAGAAATAAATCTTTAAAATAAATAATAAAACTCTAAGTATTGCTTCATCTTATAAGTACGTGTAACCATGTACTGCAGAATGGGTGATCCAGGCAAACTCAACTTGAATATTTAGCTTCCCACCTACTAGTTACGTGGTCCTCAGTTTACTCACCTGAAAAATAAGAATGATCATACCTTCCTTGCATGGCTGTTTTAAAGATGAGAGTTAATGTGCAGTTCTGGATATACTTTAAGAATTCAATAAATTGTAATTAGGTTATCAGTGTTACTTCTGGTAATTATTTTCTGCATTAGGGAGTAGTCTACTTAGAGAACTTATTAACTTGATGTGGTTTGAAAATATGAGTGTAAATGTTTACACATGGCTGTTAAAGGAAGAACAGGTGTTTTAGTCCCTTCAAGATGATTGCTGCTGGAAGCAACTATCTTACTGCGTCATCTTTTGGAGCCATTATCTGAGACTAAGGAAGATAAACTGCGTCATCTTTTAGAGCCAACATTATGCCTTACCTGAGACTGAGGAAGATAGTGACCTGGCCCAGAAGGACATTTCTTCTTATAAGCTTATGTGTTGTTATCAGTAACAGGTTCTATGGCTTTGAATACTTTAAATTTATTTTCAAATTCACCAGCCTTTGTGACGCCAAAGTCTGCAACCTGCAGTTCAAAGCAGACAACTCTTATTTCTGTGATTCACATTTAGAACTCGTTTTTGTTTTGTTTTTCATCCAGTCATTGTAAATTAACATGTCTCCTTCCAGGAGACGGAAGAGACTTCTGTTGACCTCAGTTTACCTTACTGATGCAGCTCCAGAGGGTGGTCGCTTGTCCCTTTGAGGGGCACCTAGGATCCCCCAAAGAGAATGAGTCTGCTCATCTCTTAACGCACCCTGCAAGTTTGGTGAAAATCTTCCCAGTTGTTTCCTTGAGACGCAGCAACAAAAGTGTCAGAAATTTGATTTTACTCTCTTGTTCAGTTGCTCAGTCGTGTCCGACTCTTTGCAAACCCACGGATTGCAGCACGCCAGGCTTCTCTGTCCTTCCCCACCTCCTGGAGCTTGCTCAAACTCATGTCTGTTTATTCTCTCAGGTTTGGCCTAAACTCTTGTGACTTTTAAATGACTTTCCCACTCTGATCTAGATGGCAAGCCATGCTTACCTTCTCTGAAGGACTGCTGGTCTGATGTCATGACAGTAGTCGGGTCTTTCTCTTCATTATGAACGTGTTGTCTCCTAACAGAGAATGAATATTGGCTTAAGGGCGTTCTTGGTCATAGCCGACAGCTTGCAGCAGAAAGACGGAGAACCTCCCATGCCGGTTACCGGGGCTGTTCTCCCTTCCGGAAACACACTGAGGGTGAAGAAAACGTATCTGAGTAAGACACTAACTGAAGAGGAAGCCAAAATGATAGGTGGGTTTCAAAGATGTGTTCACGCTGGGTTTTATTAAGCCTTTAAAATGACCAATAGATACTCACCCTTAGTCAGAGATACTTTTAAAAAATATTCATAAAAGTAGCTGATGAGACATTTCAGCATTAATTGTTTTGATTCAATCTGTGGTTTGCTTTACTGCCCTTTAAACTTTTTGGAACTTCCTGTTAAACATTTTGTTGTTTAAATGTTAGATTTTTATCTAAGTTTGGTCTTTTCAAACTTCTAATATTGATTACCTGCAGTTTACAGTAAATTTCTAAGTTATCTGTGTCCTTTGGTAGATAATCCTGTTTATAAAGCAACCATAAAAATGTATTCATTCACTTATTCATTCCTGCATCCATTTTTATGGTTCCTTTTTTTTTCTTTTTTTTTTTCAGTAAAATTAGTTTAATCTGTGTTTTAAACATGCCAAACCCCATCTGCCAGGGTATATTTTGGGTTTAGCCTACATAAGATTATTTTCTTTTTAATTTAACTATCTTAACCCAAAGAGATAACTTTTTGCATTTGTTTCCTTTTTTACTGAGTTTATGAATTTACAAACATGCTTCAAGCTTAAGACAGTTCCTTCATTCCAAAGACCTGGAGGAAACATATGAGGAAACTTTTTTCTTGAAAATATTTCTCTTTAGTTATGAAATGGTTAAATGAGTTCACAAATTTTTAATACATGAGAAATAATCATTACTAATTATTTCATTAAACCACAAATTTTGGATACAAAGCAATTTACATTTTTATTATATACATAAATATAGAAAATGTATATACATATATGAAATACATATTCTATACACATTTGTCTTCCACTCTGGTGAGAGTGATAATAATATCACTGAAATCATCTTCCTTCATTTAAAAATTTATAATGTGAAGCCGTTTTATTACTTTTACTAAAAAAATGTCTATTTTGGGGAAAATATAATTATATTTTAAATTCTAGCCCCAAATGAGCATTGTCTTTTATTACCTTTGATTCAGATAATCACTTATCATGGTGATTTTTTTTTTTTTTTAATACTAAGCAGAAACATGAAAATTCCAGCATGGAACTTTGTTTCCTTTTTTATTTTAACTCTTCTGGAAAATATTTGCCTTTGAAGAATTAGATTTCCTATGTGTTAAATTTAAATGATTCTTTGGGTAACACCCACTACATGAGGGCACTATGCTAAGAATCCTGCAGATAAAAGATTAGAATTAGAATTAAACTCTGCTAAATAGGTTGGTCTAATTAGCAGAATTAGACTCTTCTCCAAGAACTCATTGACTCACAGAAAGTCTTCAATAAAAAATACATCACCAAGGATAAATAAACTGGGAATTCACTCTTCGATAGATTTAGTCAAATATGTTACTATAATGCATATTTTTCAGGTATGTCACTATATTACTCTCAAGTACGAAAAGCTGTGGACAACATTTTAAGGCACCTTGATAAAGAAGTAGGAAGGTGTATGATGCTGACTAACGTCCAGATGTTAAACAAAGAACCCGAAGACATGATCACGTGAGTATAAATGAGGACTAAGTTTTCAGTGAAGGATTAATGAACCAAAAGACACCAGCAGAGATCTTTCTCCTTTAATTTGTATATTGTTCTCATCTTATTAGAGTCAGCTCTAAGGAGTGTTGTTATTCAGTGGTTAAGTCCTGTCTGACTCTGCCACCCTCTGGGCTGCAGCACTCCAGGCTTCCCTGTCTATGTCACTATATTACTCTCAAGTACGAAAAGCTGTGGACAACATTTTAAGGCACCTTGATAAAGAAGTAGGAAGGTGTATGATGCTGACTAACGTCCAGATGTTAAACAAAGAACCCGAAGACATGATCACGTGAGTATAAATGAGGACTAAGTTTTCAGTGAAGGATTAATGAACCAAAAGACACCAGCAGAGATCTTTCTCCTTTAATTTGTATATTGTTCTCATCTTATTAGAGTCAGCTCTAAGGAGTGTTGTTATTCAGTGGTTAAGTCCTGTCTGACTCTGCCACCCTCTGGGCTGCAGCACTCCAGGCTTCCCTGTCCGTCACTATCTCCTAGAGTTTGCTCATATTCATGTCATTTGAGTGGGTAATGTCATCCAACCATCTCATCCTCTGCCACCCTCTTCCTTTTTGCCTTTAACCTTTCCCAGCATCAGAGTCTTTTCCAGTGAGTCAGCTCTTTGAATCAGGTGGCCAGAGTATTGGAGCTTCAACTTCATATCAATCCTTCCAAGGAATATATGAATATTCACGGTTGATTTCCTTTAAAGAAGTGTTCAGTTCAATTCAGTTCAGTCTCTCAGTCGTGTCCGACTCTTTGCGACCCAGTGAATTGCAGCACGCCAAGCCTCCCTGTCCATTACCAACTCCCGGAGTTCACTCAGACTCACGTCCATCGAGTCCGTGATGCCATCCAGCCATCTCATCCTCTGTTGTCCCCTTCTCCTCCTGCCCCCAATGCCTCCCAGCATCAAAGTCTTTTCCAGCGAGTCAACTCTTCGCATGAGGTGGCCAAAGCACTGGAGTTTCAGCTTCAGCATCATTCCTTCCAAAGAAATCCCAGAGCTGACCTCCTTCAGAATGGACTGGTTGGATCTCCTTGCAGTCCAAGGGACTCTCAAGAGTCTTCTC
>SJYX01000203.1:159590-216064 GCA_006410675.1 Oreotragus oreotragus
CCTTATGGCGGAGAGTGAAGAAGAACTAAAGAGTCTCTTGATGAAAGTGAAAGAGGAGAGTGAAAAAGTTGGCTTAAAACTCAACATTCAGAAAACTAAGATCATGGCATCTGGTCCCATCACTTCATGGGAAATAGATGGGGAAACAGTGGAAACAGTGTCAGACTTTATTTTTCTGGGTTCCAAAATCACTGCAGATGGTGATTGCAGCCATGAAATTAAAAGATGCTTACTCCTTGGAAGGAAAGTTATAACCAACCTAGATAGCATATTAAAAAGCAGAGACATTACTTTATCCACACAAGTCTGTCTAGTCAAGGCTATGGTTTTCCCAGTTGTTATGTATGGATGTGAGAGTTGGACTATAAAGAAAACTGAGCACCGAAGAATTGATGCTTTTGAACTGTGGTGTTGGAGAAGACTCTTGAGAGTCCCTTGGACAGAAAGGAGATGCAACCAGTCCATCCTAAAGCAGAGCAGTCCTGGGTGTTCATTGAAAGGACTGATGTTGAAGCTGAAACTCCAATACTTTGGCTACCTGATGCGAAGATCTGACTCATTGGAAAAGACGCTGATGCTGGGAAAGATTGAGGGCAGGAGGAGAAGGGGACGACAGAGGATGAGGTGGTTGGATGGCATCACCGACTCAATGGACATGGGTTTGGGTGGACTCCTGGGAGTTGGTGATGGACAGGGAGGCCTAGCGTGCTGCGGTTCATGGGGTCGCAAGGAGTTGGACGTGACTGAGCGACTGAACTGAACTGAATATTCTCTATGTAACCGTGTTATAGAAATACTGGATTTTGAGAATGTAGCTTAAAATGTAGAAATCGGATGTTCTTAGCCAAAATTTGAGATCTAGATTTGTAATTAGTGCTCTTCATTAGAAACTCACACAATTTGTGTTTGCTACTTTTGATTGCTTATGGCAGGAACATGGATTTGGTTGTGACTTTTCATTTTAAGAAAGTTTGGACTTTTTTGAACTGTGAATTAAATTGTATTTGGCACCTGTGTCATAAATTTTTAAAAATATAACTAGAAAAATTGTCTTTGTCACTTAGCATGTGTGCTCTGTCAAGTCCAAATTCTTGCGGCCCCGTGGATTGTAGCCTGCCAAGCTCCTCTGTCCATGGACTTCTCCAGGCAAGAATACTGGAGTGGGTTGCCATTTCTTACTCCAGGGGAACTTCCCGACCCAAGGATCAAACTCTCATCTCCTGTGGCTTCTATGTTGGCAGGCTGATTCTTAGCATATCCAATTCTAAGTATCACCATTAGCAGGAAGGTTGTTACCTATGTAGGAAAGTTCATGTTATTGGTATATATTAACGTTAGTATGTTAAAAGCAAAGTACAGTGAAACAAAACATGATAAAATAAAGTTAAAAATACAGAATTATTTTTAATGCATATTTAGTAGTATGGCAAGTTAAAATGAAAACCTCCTCTACAGAGCTCCACTTAAAAATCTGCAGCCATTCCTTGGTTCAGGGTGGTTTCTTCCATAGCTTCCCAATGCCAACACAAATATATATATATTTTATAAAAATGGGTTATACAATGTATATTTTCCTATAGCTTGCCAATTATTTGATTGAAATGATATGGAGTGCATGTTGCTATAGACTTTTCAACCAAAATTATATCAGAAGTGATAGTGACCAAAGTTAATAACATTGAATATCTTGTCTACAGCTCTAGTGCTTATCTCACAAATTGCCAGATTGTCCATAAACCTTTAACTTCCTTATTATGTACTCTCTGAATATGTTTAAGCAATTTTCAATTGATAATGTAGAAGATACAAGAAGTGCTTTTAAAACTTCCTCCATATAGTTGTTTCCTTTGAAAACAGTCAAGAAATGAAAGATGTTTAAAATAAAACTATGAGGGACTTCCCTGGCCTTTCCGTGGTTATGACTCCATACTTCCACTGCTAGGGAAATGAGTTTCATCCCTGGCTGGGAAGCTTAAGATCCTGCAAGTCATATGATGCATTCAAAACAATAATAATAAATAAAGGAAAACTATGTTTGTAATGCAGAGGTCATAGAACAGGTCAGGACTAAAACATATTCAAAACCTTAAAAGGGTACAGGTTTAAATGTAAGTGTAAACATTTCGTTTGTATTTTAGTAATACCTCAAACCTTTTCTAAGGTGATTCTTTACTTTTTCCTAGTCAACCATCTTAAGACCCTCAAATTGGGCTAGAAAGAGTTTTTATGCTAGGTTTTAAAGCAGACTGTTGTGGAGAAGGCAATGGCACCCCACTCCAGTACTCTTGCCTGGAAAATCCCATGGACGGAGGAGCCTGGTAGGCTGCAGTCCATGGGGTCGCTGAGAGTTGAACACGACTCAGTGACTTCCCTTTCACTTTTCACTTTCATGCATTAGAGAAGGAAATGGCAACCCACTCCAGTGTTCTTGCTTGGAAAATCCCAGGGACGGCAGAGCTTGGTGGGCTGCCGTCTGTGGGGTCGTGCAGAGTCGGACACGACTGAAGCGACTTAGCAATTTAAAGCAGACCGTTGAGTGGAAAATATTTCATGGCTGCATTTCTAAAACACAAGGAGAAACATTAGAGAATCATTAAAGCATTTAGGGAAAGAGAGTTGAGGTCCACACCATGCTAATGGAAATGGTTATTGGAGTTGGTATTTGAGGTTGGTTCAAGCCTTGTGTAGGGTATGAACTTAAACATGAAGCATTCTGTGTTGCTCTGTTTCCATTTCTCATCCCTCTTGTGCTTTATGCTGGCAAAAATGGTAATAATAGTAAATACAATAATATGATTGTTAGTAATAATTATACAGTGTCTGCTAATAAATACTATGTTATTTGGGGCTTTCCAGGTGGCACAGGTGGTAAAGAACCCAACTGCCAATGCAGGGCATACAAGAGACACAGGCTTGATCCCCAGGTTGGGAGGATCCCCCTGGAGTAGGAAATGGCAACCCACTCCAGTATTCTTGCCTGGAGAATCCCATGGACAGAGGAGCCTGGCGGGCTACAGTCCATGGGGTTGCAAAGGGTCAGACATGACTGGGTGCACACACACGGACTTCCTATAAAAGCCGAGGGAGTGAGGGCTGCGATAAAAGGAAACCAGGCACCATTGAGAGTTTCTAATCTGGGCTCACTTTATCAGCTGGGAATTCTGTCTGGCAGAATTTGTCATACACTTCAGGCCAGGCGGGATCAGTCTGTTTTCTGACAGATAGGAACCTAATCCCAGGTGTTTAAAACATCTGGAGAGCATGTCAGGAGAGCTATTGAAATGACTCTGTGTGTCACACATGAGCACTCACATCAGTCACCGGGCTCTAACTCTGTCCAGCCGTCACAGATATCATCTGAAGTCTGCTCCTCCCTTCGGTTTATTGGAGGCCACTGTGCAGAGTCTGTGTGCATCTCCTGCAAAATGACCATGGAAAAGGAGAGAAAATAATCTTAACAACTTCCCACAAAAACAAAGTATTTTAGAAATGACAGATGTCTTTTATTTTTTGCATAAAGTTTTGTATTCATTCCTAACAAAGTTACAAACACATGCTAAAAAGTAGTCACAGCAAAATTGCTGTCCAATTATCCTCTTTAGCTTACAGAGAGCTTGGATTCTGCTCGTTACATTTCTGTTCTGACACAGAATAGAATATGCTGTTCCAGGAAGAAATTGCTTCTGTGCTACTTTGTATTTTCATTATTGTGTCCTAGGACCGTGTTAATTTGGTGCCGATTTTGCATTTATTCTCAGAGGAGTAAATCAGAATTTAAATATGCTGTTTTATTTAATCACTTAAGTTATTTGAAAGATTTGATGTATAATTTAGGTTTCCCATAAAGGTTATTGATAAAATATATGGTTAAGAATCAGTTACCTACTTAAACTAGTAAAAATTGAAGTAATTTATCACCAAATTTATGTTTTCCCTTCACACTTTACAGCAGAATATAGAAGGCATTGTTTGTTTAGTCACTCAATTGTGTCTGACTCTTTTGTGACCCCATGGACTGTAGCCCGCCAGTCTCCTCAGTCCTTGGGATTCTCCAGGCAAGAACACTGGAGTGGGTTGCCATTTCCTTCTCCAGGAATCTTCCCAACCCATGGCTCTAACCTGCGTCTCTTGTATGTCCTGCATTGGCAGGCAGGTTCTTTACTGCTGAGCCACCAGGGAAGCCCCATCAGTTCAATTCAGTCGCTCATTCATGTCCGACTCTTTGCAACCCCATGAATCGCAGCACACCAGGCCTCCCTGTCCATCACCATCTCCCGGAGTTCACTCAAACTAACATCCATCGAGTCGGTAATGCCATCCAGCCATCTCATCCTCTGTCGTCCCCTTTTCCTCCTGCCCCCAGTCGCTCCCAGCATCAGAGTCTTTTCCAATGAGTCAACTCTTCGCATCAGGTGGCCCCATAGAAGACATTAATTAGCTTAGAAAGAGGAAATCTCCATAGAGGTCAGGATCATCGGTATAATTTTAAAAAACAGAAATGGTTGCACAATTATATACATTTCAGGATTTTACTTGACAATATGAAAGACTTATTTTTTGGATGCCCTAAAAAAAAAAAAAAGAAAACCAGCAGTGAGAAGCATAACTCGTTAGAGAAGCTTTCGGATTTTGTGTTTGTTAGAGGCACCATTCCTTGTATATATTAAAATCCTATTTTTCAATGCTGAATGTAGGAATGACTGCAATACATTTCTTACATGCTGATGCATTTAGGCATTTTAGTAAATTCAGTATCTTTACAGCAGCCCACAGGGACCAAACCTACAGAAAGCCACGGAATGGCAAGATGTATGATAGAATGCTTCTGCCACTGACATTTTCCTCTTTAGGTATTTACCTCTGTCCAACATTTACATGTTCATAAGTTCTCTTAGAACTGGCCAAGCTATAAAGGGTGTAAATATTACGAATAACATGGAATTTTAATTGTAATGCTTTTTTAAAGTTAGCTGATGTTTGCTAAAACAAAAAATTTTAATGTAAAATGTATTATTGAGAACTCACAAGCTAAATCAGTATAAAAGGAATTTTAAAATTAAACTATCAAAGGATAGCTTTTGTGAGTTTCTATCATTTATACTTTTGAGGCTATTAAAGCTTAAAAGAGCACCAAAATAGTTTTGTTTTTAAAAAATAATAAGGAGCAGACACCAGGCGGTGATTCAGAAGGCCTTGGTTCTAGTCTTTGTTTACATATTTGACCAATTTTTAAAAATGTTTTCACAACCTTTGACTTATGTTTAAACTTTGTCTTCACATTCCAGGGGTGAGAGAAAGCCAAAAATAGATCTTTTCAGGACCTGTGTTGCTGCTATTCCTCGACTGCTTCCTGATGGGATGTCAAAACTTGAACTTATTGACCTGCTGGCGAGGTAGGTGAGGACTGTGGTGGGCATTTTTTGACCAAACTCAATTTTAATCCTTTGTCATGATTCCTAAAAGAATGCTCATTAAAAAAGTGGACATTTATTAATTCTCAGTACTATCTAGCATGCCCAGGAAGAGTAAAGAAATGTTTTTGGTTTCAGTTTTTTTTTTTAACTCCCATGTTCAAGAGGTTTAAAATTCAATATAGAAGCAAAGACATAAGCACATAAGGTAAGTAGTAATCTAAAGCCTGAACTTCTGCAAATTAATGGCGCACAAAATATGTGATACCTGAAATCAGTGGGTAGGAGGATCCCCGTGGTCTGGGGGTGGCGGCAGGTGACTCCTGGAAGATGGTGGAACTTGAGCCGCCCTTGAAGGAAAGACAGAATCAGAAATGCAGGAGTGACGCGAGGACAAAGACAAGCGGGACCAGGACACGAGATGAGTCTGTTCAGGAAAAAGTTCGTTCAGGGTCTGATTCTCAAGCTGAGACCCCCACCCCTGGAGGGCCAAGAAACAGGGATCCCAAGCTAAGTTCTGTAGTTTTGTATTTCAGAAAGCTTCCAAAATCCATACATTTATCCCCCACCGTCCTCCATAAGAATGCAGAGTCCAGCTTGAACCTCAGGTGAATTTGCTTTGAATGAAATGATATTATTGTACTTAAGTAAGCTTGATTTATCTCATGTTGATCTGAAGTTCTGGTTGACATTATGCATGTCTTTAATTTAAAAATCATAAGTGACTTATAACCTGAATACATTTGGAAGACAAAATCATTAGAAATGGGGTTTGTGGAAAGGGTGGAAGAAGGAAGAACAAAAGTCATCATGATTTGAAAAAAAGAAGAAAAAGGAGTTTGGGAACCCCATGATAAAAAGAAATAGAAATGACTGGAGAGGCATATTTTCAACTAATCTTTACGACTAGTTGAGGTGTTTGGACTTGTGGAGAGTAACATGATAAAAGAAAGTATCATTTCTGGCTGGTTAATCTGATAATGGTGGAAAGCCCAGAGAGGGATAACAGATATTGATGCTGATTAGATTAAAGATGTATTATGCATAACCTTATTTATCCACGGGACTTCCCTGGTGGCTCAGATGGTAAACAATCTGCCTACAATGTGGGAGACCCAGGTTCAACCCCTGGGTTGCAAAGAACCCCTGGACAAGGGAATGGCAACCCACTCCAGTATTCTTGCCTGGAAATCCCATGGACAGAGGAGCCTGGGTAGTCCATAGGGCTGCAAAGAGTGAAACACGACTGCCAACTAAGCACTTCTGCACAGAGGGTGGATTCCCAATGAATGATAAACATGGTGATCTGGAGGTGGGACGAGCCAAGGAAGAAAGAGACCAAGATACTCTAAAGGACCATCCAGGCTAATACGGAGTCTCCCAGAGTGATGGCAAAGACTGACAGTAAAGAAAAGCTGTGAGACAGCCAAAGTCACCCCCAAAGGTAGAGGTGCAGCCTGTCCGTTTGCCACAGACAGCAGTGGGGAGGGTGGTGTGACCAGAAGACCAGTGTTGGTGTTTCCACAGAGGAGAGGCACTGAGTGAGAGGGCTTCGGGGCAGTGTGGAATCAGGGGCCAAAAGACCGCTCTCCGTGGCCACTCAGGTTCAACCGAACCTCTGTCTGACTCTGTGACCCCGTGGACTGTAGCCTGCCAGGCTCCTCTGTCCCTGGAATTTTCCAGGCAAGAGAATGAGAGGCCAGCATCTTGAAAGTTGTGGGGGAGGTGCCTTGAAACGGGAACAATACTGATTCCCTTGGGAAATCTTGAATTTTTGCTTCTCTGCTTTGCCATTTGACTAGCCAAGTGATCTAGACGAAGTATTTAAGCCCTCAGCCTGTCTTTTCTCACAAGCCTGTTGAGAGGGCTGAAAAACGACCTGGCAGCACTTGGTTCATCTGAAAGAAAATGTCAACAGGGAAAAGACAGCTATCAGTTAAACTGAAGTAGAAGCAGAGTTCACGTATTTCAGTGACTTTCTAATTGGTGATGATTATAACCAAGCCCTTTGAAATGCTAAGTTTTTAAATGTCGTGCAGCCTTTTGGTAACATCTCTAGTGCTCTTTTGCTGTAAATCTGAGTGGGAGACTCTTACCTCTGGAGTCACCTTGATAGCGTCCTGTGACGCCTGGGTCTGCAGACCCTCCGTGCCTGGCATGTCAGGAGGGAATTCTGTCAGACACGGTTGGAATGGCAGTGCTATTTATAGTGTATCGTGTTTATTATTGTGTACATTCTTACAGAGCCCAAAGCAATGGGTCCTGTTTTTATGAGGGGAAAGAACAAATAAATATTCTTGAGAGTTCAAGTCTCGGGGTGAAGTCGAGAAGATGACTGGACTTATATGGGAAGCCTGTGAAGAGGCCTTTTTCATAAGCTTCAAAAGAAGCTGGAGGCCGTTCTCTCAGGGGAAGGATAACTCAGAGAGCTGGCCCTCACACTGGGTCCATTAACGATCCCCTTCAGCTCTCTAGAAGGTCACAGGACAGAAGTGAAGAAGCTGAAGAGCAGTAAATGTGGGTTCCAAGCCTTCCCTCACTTTATTCCCCTACAGTCCAGTCACATTTGGATTCAGTTGACTTCTGACACAGTCTCATCAGAGAGCTGTGAGCCCTTTTATTTCAGACAGTCTCGTGGTCACATCCATGGTACATTTTTACCAGAGAAAAACTTGGTTTGCTTCATAATTGGCAAACCAACTCTCATGCAGGCTCTGCTGCCCCTCACAGCTCAGTTCCCTGAATGAGTGTCGACTGAAAAAAAAAATATATATATATATATACTGATATGGGGTGAAAGTTGTGTTAGGTTTTATTGGGGGCAAAGTAAGGGCTGTAGCCCGGGAGACACCATTTCAGACAGCTCTGAGAAACTGCTCCAAAGAGGTTGGGAGAAGGTCAAGTATATGTGTGATTTCAGTGAAGGGGAAATATGCAAAATCGAGCATATATTTTTTGCAGAAGGTTTCTGCTAGTCTCCTGAAGGCAGCCACTATTATGAGGCGCACAGGTCACCATGATGGATTTTCGTGCTTTTCTAGATATGAGGAGATATAAGAATTGGGCTCATAAAATCTTCTCCTGAAAATATCTTACTATCTGAAGGCCTGCTCTGCCAGTTTTTCCCAGGGCACAGTGTGCCTCATTCCTGATCTCCATCCTGAACTTCTTTCAGAAGGTGTTGAAGGTCAGCAGCTGCAATGGCTCATAATTTAGTCTTTGTAGAGGTAGATGGCAAGTGTCAGTTTTTAGTGACAGGAGTTTCAAGGATTGTCCTCTAGAGGCTCCTTTCCCAGCAATTCAAGTCAAAGTGAAAAGTGAAAGTGTTGGTTGCTCCGTTGTGTCCAACTCTTTGCAACTCCATGGATTGTAGCCCGCCAGACCCCTCTGTCCATGAAATTCTCCAGGCCAGAATACTGGAATGGGTAGCCTTTCCTTTCTCCAGGGGATCTTCCCAACCTAGGGATCAAATTCTGGTCTTCTGCATTGCAGGTGGATTCTTTACGGTCTGAGCCACAAGCAAAGAAGAGGGAGCTTACTCTTCTCCTTGGCAGTTGCCATCTTTTTTCTCTTTCACCTCCCGAATGTTTCCTGCTCTGCCCTTGACAACAGGAAGGACCTGTCCACCCAACAGTCCACAGGCTCCTTCATCACTTCCTGTAGCACTCTAGTTGCATTCAGGGTTTGCTGACCCTCCTTTCAAAAATATGAAATAGGCTTGTGAGAATTAAACAATGCATACAAATCACTTAACATCAGGGCTAGAACACAGTAAGCTCTGAGCAAATGTTAGTTATTATTTTTAGGCATCTTTGAATCTGAATAACGTACTATGCCACGATGTACAGTTTCATATACATGATGTTAGGAAAGTGGGCACACGTTCATTCCTATTTTCAGACAAGGGGCTTGAATTTCAGAAGAGTAAAAGTCAGTTGCTCAAACTTATAGAATTTTCCTGAAGCAGAATGGAAGTGACATATGTCATTGGTTTTGTGCTATTTATGCACATTTTATGCAGTGTTTCTTTTCAGTTGGTAGAACTTTGAGGTCATGCGTTCACAGTTCCACCTTTGGTAGTATTTGAAAAATACTTAAATTTACCATTCATCGTTGGTTCTTTAGCCTGTGTGTATATAGCAGAGGGTGGCTGTTTTGAGTAGACAGGTGGTAAACCTCTTAATCTTTTTTTTTTTTTTTACTTTATAATTTTATCTTACTATTTTTTAACTTTTTATTTTGTACTGGGGTATAGCCAATTATGGAGAAGGAAATGACAACTCACTCCGGTATTCTTGCCTGGGAAATCCCATGGACAGAGGAGCCTGGTGTGCTGCAGTCTATGGGATTGCAAAGAGTCAAACAAGACTTGGCAACTAAACAATATAGCCAATAAACAAACAATGTTTGTGACAGTTTCAGGTGAACAGCGAAGAGACTCAGCCACACATTACATGTGTTATACATGTCTCCATTCTCCCTCAAGCTCCCCTTCCATATAAGCTGCCACATAACATTGACCAGAGTTCCCAGTGCTACACAGTAGGTCCTTGTTAGACCACTTCATCTCATTTCTGCATTTTAATTGAGATGTAGTTCAAAGCACTGTAAATAGTGGAAGCTCATTCTCTTAACACCTTAGAGAGGAAATTTCCACTGCTTCTGGTGTGAACATTGCAGAGGTTAACAGTCCACTTGTCAGCATGTGTCGCTTCTCTTAGAAACCCTGGTCTCCCTCTGGGCTTTCCCTTCTCAACCATTTCTTTCCCTTCTGCCCTTGGGGATGTTGTGGGCCAGCAGGTCCCTCATACGTCTGATAACCTTTGGTCGGTCCTGCTAGAGTTGAAAGGAGGCTGTCCTTCCTAATGGAGCTTTTCTTCTGGGTGTAGTTTGTGAATTCCCAATCACTCCCAGCGAACCTCCAGCAACAAAACTCTTCAAAGTGACTGAGCCAACTCCACTTGAAGTGGAACTCACCTTTATGGAAGTGTTTTTGGTTCACTGGTTTGTCTGGTCTGACCAACAAAGAAGGTGGCCTTGGTCAGGCTCTGGGTTTTCCCCACTTTACCCACATCCTTACTCAGCATAGTGCTCACACTACACCCCTGACTCCAGGCAGGGCCTCGGGACCATTGGCTGTGGCCACCTGTTCAATCGGGCCACTCTGGTCCCTGCACCCCGTGCCAGCTGCCAGTAGAGAGGGGGATGAGGGATGACACACGCAGCTGACGTTGGCAGTAGCCGTTTTTTGGGTGTGCTTGACTCCTCTGTCACAGTGGAGTCCTTTCAAGCCCTGCCGGTGATCTTGTGTGTAACCATATACTTGTGACCCCATTTTCAGCTCCTGGAGACCAGAATAGCTTCTTAGAAATTTTCCCTCAGGTCCCCCAAGCTGGTCAGACTTCCTGAGTTGCCTTCTCTAAACGTCTCTCTGCTCTCTCAGTTGCAGCCTCCAGATTCTCACAGGACTGTCGTCTGTTGCAATCACAGGTGTTTATGTTACAGGCAAGAACCCATCCTTTTCCAGTTTCTCAGTGGGATGGCCCTGCCGGGGTTTGGGGCGCCCTCCCCTCAGCCACTCCTCACTCACTGGACCAGGAGGCTGCGAGTAGGTCGGCCAGCACCAACAGCCTCCCGGCACTTCCTGCATCCTCGGGGTGCCTGAGAACCTTTCTCATTTACCTCTGAGTCTTCTTTTCCTTTTTAGTCGGCTAAAATCGTTTCCCCACTTTCTCATTTATAATGTTCAATCCCGTGTGCTCCACAAGATGATGCTGTGATTATCTGGTTAAAAAGCTAACAGAAGTGAAAATGAGAAAGTTCTGGGTGGAAGAAGCAGCAGTCGTATGTGATCACACAGCTCCATATTCAGACTCTCGAAGGAACGGTGCGGGAGTGGGAGGACCCCAACCCTTCTCGCAGCTTCTTCCTCTTCTCTCTCACCTGCTGCCACTCAGTCTTGCCTTGATATGTTATTTTCACCCCATCTCAGTTCCATGACACTGGGCCTTTTTCTTCCACAAACATTCCACTTCTGTTATCAACTGAGCCTTTTATTCCCAAAGCTCTCGCCCCTCCCTGGTCCTGTCTGTTCGTACTCCAGGAATGTTTTTGAGTGTTTTCACCAGTCAAGCATGTGAATACCATTATTTCAAGAGCAGTGGTCACCAAAAATAGCAAGGGCTGCACCAACTTCAGGCTCTCAGAGTCCTTATTGTGATCCCACACTGTCAGTTTAAAATGAAGACAGATTCCAGATTGCAAATTGTGAATGATGACAAAGTGAGATGAAGAGCAGAGTGAGTCTCATTGGAAATCTGAAAGTACTTGAACTTCTTAAAAGCTTCATCTAAATGGACCATGCCGTGGTTTTTTTCTTGACTTTGACTCTAAAGAAATGTGCTTGCCTGGTTTCTTATATATAATAAAATAACACAAACTGGGTGGTTTCTATAACAGAAATGGATTGAATGTGATGTCCTGCCTTAGTCCTTAATTAGAAGCCCCAGGTTTAAGACCTCTGTGTGTTCTTTTAGCAACTGTGATCTGCTTGATAATTACAGACTTAATAGCAAATCTGTCCTGAAGAATTAGCTTTTCCTTCTCAGCGTCTTTGTAGAACTTGACTTGCTTTTAGAACAGAAAATACATCTTTCCTGCTTATGAATGAGCTTTCACCTGGTTATCTGGTCAAATTTGGACCAATTAGTGTACTTCATGCTCTAAAGCAGCGGTCCCCAACTTTTTTGGCACCTGGGATCAGTTTCATGGAAGACAGTTTTTCCACAGATGGGGCGATGGTCAGGGGGCTGGTTTCAGAATGAATCAAGCTCTTTACATGTATTGTGTATTTTATGTCTATTATTATTACATCAGCACCACCTCAGATCATCAGGCATTAGATCCCAGAGGTTGGGAACCCCTGCTCTAGAGAATAAGGATATTCCATATTAAGTTTTTGAAATACTGTCTATTCAAAAATACGTAACTGTTCCAGACCTGTTTTGTGGAGAAAACTTTGCATTAAAGATGAGAAGTCCTGAGCTGGAATCCTGGACTTTGAGAAAGTTCCTTAACCACTCTGGCTCACAATTTCTTTTTCTATTGGTTGAGGATATTATGTTCTACTTAATGGGTTTCCCTGTTGACTCGGCCACCTTCTGGAACACTAAACACTTCCAGGCTGCTGAGCCCTGGAAATTCTATGTCCTAGGTACCTTCACTCTCCATCTGTCCCTTCCTCGTGTCTTCGCCTCCTTGGGTCAGGCCCCGGCCACTTGGTGCCTGTGTCACTGTAATGACCTCCCAGATGGTCTCTGTCCTCAGTCTTGTGACTTCTTCAAGGCACCCTCTGTATTCCTGCCTAACTATTTTTTCCCTCAGATGTGAGCCTCATCCTGTTACTTCCTCCTGCTACTTGCAGAATCAATTCATTTTCTTCCCGTAATAAGAGCTCCCACGCACCAGGTGCTCACATGTACTCCATGCTTGGTGTGCTGCTCAGCACTGCGTGGATCATCTCAGGAGCTCACAGCAGGCTTATGAGATACACGTACAGCTGTTATCCCAGTCTCCTGACTGGGCCTCAGAGGCTGAGAGGTTCAGCAGCTAGCACGTGGCCGCATAGCTGTGCGTGACAGAGGCAAAGACAGCGACCAGGCGCTCTGACTCCAGGATGCACACGCTTAACCTCTTAGTGCTATGTCACATCCTTGGGTGGCCCACAGACCCTCGACCAAACCGCCCCTGCTCCCTCTCCAGGCCTGTCTCACGCCTCGCTCTAGCTAACACTCTACCCGGTAAACACAGCCAATCTAAGGGCTGAATCTTAGGAGGGCCTCAAAAATGTGTGTATATTAAATAAGTGAATGAGTAACTCTATAAAGAGTGATGTTAGCTCTAATGCTGCATACCAATGGTGAGATTTAATATTATCGTGCTGTAGCTTAAATCACAAATACATTGTTATTCTTCAGTTGACAAACTCAAGATTTCTCAACTCTGGCATTATCAGCATTTTATTTTACATGAATGTTGATAGAAGCTTTATTTCTTATAATCAAAACACAGAAACTACCCTTATGCCATTCAGGGTGAATGTTAAACTATGGTATAGCCATAACATGGAAAACTGCTCATAGAATAAGCTGTTGACTATCAGCATTTTAGGCCAGATAGTTCTTTGTCATAGGCATTGATTGTCCTGTGCATTGTAGGATGTTTAGCAGCATCCTTGGCTCTACCTCTACACAGGTACCAGGAGCACCCTCCCAAGTTGTGGCAACCAGTAATGTCTCTGCTGCTGCTGCTACTGCTAAGTCGCTTTAGCCGTGTCCGACTCTGTGCGACCCCATAGACGGCAGCCCACTGGGCTGCCCCGTCCCTGGGATTCTCCAGGCGAGAACACTGGAGTGGGTTGCCATTTCCTTCTCCAATGCATGAAAGTGAAAAGTACAAGTGAAGTTGCCTAGTCGTGTCCGACTCTTAGTGACCCCATGGACTGCAGCCCACCAGGCTCCTCCATCCATGGGATTTTCCAGGCAAGAGTATTGGAGTGGGGTGCCATTGCCTTCTCCGAGTAATGTCTCTAGTCATTGCCAAAAATCCCTTGGTGGGGGCAAAACCAATTGAGGATAACTGACCTAACTTTAATTGTTCATTTTCACTCAACTTCTGGACAAGTCCCTCCAGTACCATCTTGAAGCGTGGTAAGCTTTGATACTATTGGAGCTTATTTTATAGTCAGTAATGTATTAAAAAGTATATACAGCTAAATGCAACATGGTACCTTGCATTGCATTTTGAAACAGGAAGGACATTAATGGAAAACTGGTGAAATCTGAATAAAATCTGTATTTTAGTTAATAGCATCAAGCCAATGTTAACATCTTAGTTCTAATCAACTGCTATGGTTACATAAGATATTAACATTAGGGGAGCTGAGTGAAAACTGTCATATTAGGTGAGGGGAAATGGCAACCTACTCCAGTGTTCTTGCCTGGAGAATCCCAGGGACTGGAAAGCCTGGTGGGCTGCCGTCTATGGGGTCGCACACAGTCAGACATGACTGAAGCGACTTAGCAGTAGCAGCAACCTGTTTTCAAACACAGATAAAAGCAGAGCCCTACATGTGTTCCTTTGTAGCTATAGAAGAAAAACCAGTAAATGACGTCATTGTCTTTATTCATCTTACAGGCTCTCTATTCATATGGATGATGAACTGCGACATATTGCCCAAAATTCTCTTCAGGGTTTACTTGTTGACTTCTCAGACTGGAGGGAAGATGTCCTATTTGGCTTCACCAACTTCCTGCTTCGGGAAGTAAATGACATGCATCACACACTCCTTGATTCGTCCCTCAAGCTCCTGCTCCAGCTGCTCACCCAGTGGAAACTGGTCATACAAACGCAAGGAAAAGTCTACGAACAGGCCAACAAAATCAGAAATGCAGAGGTAATTTTCACGCTCTTCCCATTAATTGATATTCTTTTACAGAGTACGTATATGTATATAAGTGGCAGCCCAGAGAACCTTCTGGGTTCTTATTTTCAGCTGTCTAGGAACTTTCTTCCAAGGGGTGACCCTGAGTTTTTCCATCTGCTTAAACTGTGACCAAGAAACTCAGGGCATGATTGTGTCACATCAGGTTAGACTTATTAACAAGGCATTTAGAAAGTAGAAACTGTTTTCTTTCAGAGAATTGGGTTTCAAAATCTGTTTGTATGAGCAGATGACCATAGGGAAGAGATAATAGAGGTGGATGTGGATCTAGCTGTAGATGTGGAGATGGATCTAAGTATGGATATGTATCTAGATATGCATATGGATCTAGAGCTGAATGTGGATATGAATTAGGATTTAGAACTGGATATGAATGTGTGTATGGGTCTAGATATGGATGTAGATATTGGTATGAACTAAGGCATGAGTATAGATATATGAATATAGAGGTGGAGTGGATTATAGAGGTAGATATGGATATGAATCTAGAGCAGATATGGGTATGAGTCTAAGGCATGTGAATATAAGTATAAACATGGAGTTGGATGTGCATTATAGAGTTTGATGTGAATATGAATCTAAAGCAGATACGAGTATAGCTATGAATATGGATATAGGGTTAGATCTGGATATATAAAAGTTAGCTGCCCACCAGTTTCTTTTGTCCCTAGTCAGCCACAAATTAGTTGCTTTTTCTACTATCCAGAGAAAAAAGTAGTCTTGTGGTTTCTTTATTCTTTCATGCCTCAAACCTGAATGGTAAAAAAAATAATGATAATGTTTTGAAGAGCATTCCTCATTTACACTGAGGAGGAGTATAATCAGAGGAGAACCCAGGCAGCATGACTTGGCACTGGCAATGAGCCCATAGAGGAACTGCCTGGCTGCAGAAGAGCTTAACTGAGGGTCTGAGGAATGTCAAGGCTCAGGAAGTATGAGAATATTTAGATCCCAGATGGGCTGGCCTCAGAGAGCAGGTTCAGGGCATTTCTCCATCTTTGTGTCTTACACTCGCCGAAAGATGACAAGGAGGAAAACAAGGGTTACATATGCTTATAAAAGGAAGCTGGAAATGAAGGCAGAATCTGCCCCGTTGTCTGATTACTCTTGTTTTAGACTCACTTGGTTTGGGAACTTTCAGAACCGTTCTCCTTAACGTGCAAAACCCAGATTAAAAACTAATGTGAAAACAGGCCACCAAATCTGATTAGAAAGTCAATGTTTGAAACTTCAATTTAATAGTAACTAAAATAGAGAAATCACTATAGAGAATTTAAGTAAAACCAAATTAGGTCATTTTAAATATATAGGGTCATCTCCAGTGGTGTGGATGGAAGTGGTTTTTATTCTTACTAATAGTCTTTGAAAAGGTATTCCTTTTTAGAACTACCAGAGGGTTGATGGTATTCCAACGTAGTAAGTGGTCTGAAAACAAAAAGGGATCTGTGATATGTCATGAATAATAATGAATTCATAGACATGTCTGGTTCTAAGCCAGTGTAATTTATGTTAGTATTACAAAGTCAAATGTGCCAGACTTACATAGACAAGTGGCGACTTCTTCCACTGTTGTTTTTCTGAACATAGAATTTTTTTTTTCATTGCGCGGCAGCTAATTGCCAATGGCTCCAGCCACCGAATCCAGTCGGAGCGAGGTCCCCACTGCAGTGTACTCCATGCTGTGGAAGGTTTTGCCCTGGTT
Source organism: Oreotragus oreotragus (assembly GCA_006410675.1). NCBI lineage: Eukaryota > Metazoa > Chordata > Mammalia > Artiodactyla > Bovidae > Oreotragus > Oreotragus oreotragus. The sequence goes on from SJYX01000203.1 coordinate 176,206, forward strand.
TTACTCTGCAGTTTCCAGGTGGCCACACGCAAACTGTCTGTTTTAATACTCAAGGAAATTCGAGCTTTATTTGTCGCTCTGGGTCAGCCTGAGGTATGGATTGTTTTTCTGAATTTTCAAATTCATATCTTTCAACAGTTTCAAAGTTTAAAAACTGTAAAGAATGCATTATTACTATTTTATGTACTTTCGTGTCACATGATGTCAACAAATAATTTTTGAAAGAGGGTGGGTTTTTAATTGTGAAATCGTACTCTTGAGCTGCAGGAACTAAGTTATATATTCTGTGGGCAACAGAAGAGACCATTCCTGGTTTTCTACATGATGTTGCTTTGGGAAGAAGTGAATCTTACGATTCAGTAACAGAACATTTTCTTTCATAATGTTCAGTGTACGTAAAATTAAGAAGTTGTTGTTACATTTATAGTAGAGAATGAACTTGAGAAAAAAATGCATTCCATTTAGAATGAGCAAAGTATCAAACAGTCTAGCTTACTGAAAGTTGTTTAATCTCAATAGTGGTACAAAAATGGCATCACAAGAAAATATGTCCTCTTGAGACAAGAGAAATGAGCTGATTGATTAATTAATTAATGATTGTCTCCAGCTAGTCTTCTGCGCTTGGTCAAGTGCTGTACGCCCTTGTTTAGGTTAAGGGGTTAAGTTTAAGGCACAGGTGGCCAAACCCTATCCATAAGTTGATGAAAGAAAGACATACTTCACATGCTTATTTAGAAAAATGCTACTTTCCATTTTCTTGTTTTTAATCACTAATCTTGGTTTTATGATCCTCCTCAAAATGATCATTGTCTTTACAAAATATTTTCAAATGTATCCCAGTCCTTTCTGCTCACATTTCTACAGCAGGCTTTCTGATGTGTTTTAGGACATCTCTGGGATCTAGTGACTGGGTCTCTTAGGACATGGTGTATTTTGATAAACCTTCATTAAGTCTCTATAGAAGTAATGATTATTATTGTGAGGCTAATAATTACCTGAGAATAACCTCAGGTATAACCTCACAAGAACCTGAGAATCAATACTGTTTTTGTTCCCACTGCACATATTCTTAGAGTGAGGTTTAGGGAGGTTAAATGCCATATCTAAAATCAACAGCTAGGATGTGGCAGAGCTAGAATTGAAAACCATATTTATATATGCCTCTAAAGCCCAGGTTCTTTGCTACTTCAGCAAGCGATGTTAAGTATGCTTCTCATATGGTACTTTCTTTAACCAGCCACAGCTGGTCTTTTTAGGTAAATTTTTTTATTGAGATACAAGCAACATACAACATTATTTGTTTCAAGTGTAAGCATTCCATAGTTGTTTATATTGTGAAACGTTCACCACAACAAGTAATTAACATCCATCACCGCTCATGGCTACAGGATTTTTTCTTTTCTTGTGGTAACTTTTAAGATCTACTCTCTTAGCAACTTTTAAATTTGCATATGGTATTGTTAACTCTAGTTGCCATGCTGTATATTACATCTGTGGGACTTATTGATTTTATACCCAGAAATTTATACCTCTTTTATTCCTTTTCCCATTTTGCCACCCCTCCCCCAACCCCTGGGAACCAGTTAATCTGTTCTCTGTATCCATTTTTTTTTTTTTTTTTCAGTCACAACTTTTTTGAAATCATTCTCATTCATACGCAAGTATGAATGAAGACATTCCAAGTAAGGACGTTCCGAAGCTTTCCTATAAGGGTTCTAAGTAAATGATTTCATATTTCTGAGCCTCTCTATATTAAAGAATGGCAAATATACACATGTTCATGTGTATAAGTACTATTCATGGAGAAGAATTTCCTGTAAGATATTTTCTCTTATGCTTTTTTTCCAGTTTGCTTCTTTTACCAAATAGCTGTGCCCAACATAGAGACCACAGAGAGGGTGCGGTCAGTCTCCTTTTCATATTTCTGAGCCTCTCTATATTAAAGAATGGCAAATATACACATGTTCATGTGTATAAGTACTATTCATGGAGAAGAATTTCCTGTAAGATATTTTCTCTTATGCTTTTTTTCCAGTTTGCTTCTTTTACCAAATAGCTGTGCCCAACATAGAGACCACAGAGAGGGTGCGGTCAGTCTCCAGTGTACTTTCTTTGGGACTGAAATTCAGTCACAATCAACAGTTAATGTTATTTTAGCAGATCAGTGACTTAAGTATGTAGCCTTATCACGGTCTGGCAAAGCATACTCTTGTGGCTTTTGCATTCCTTAAAATTAATGCCGACCTGAACACTTTAGTGAATGTGTGATCCTAAAGTTTAGATTCCAGTCTCTAAGTGTATGAGTTTTTGAAACTGAAGTGTCTTTTCAGTATAAGGTCAAATTGGTGCTCTAATTTTCTTCCAGCGAAACTTGCAAGACTAAACTCAGAACCACAGGGAGTTTTATCCACTACCTTTCACCCCTCGGCACTCACTTTTCTGTGAGAAAACCCTTATCACTACCTTGCAAGCTGTTCTGCTGCTTGTGCTGGACAAAGGCGGTGGGGAGGGTGGAAGGGCTCATTTTCCCACGGAGAGTAATCGCCTTCCTTCTGTACAGGACGATGACAGACCTATGATTGATGTCATGGATCAGCTAAGTTCTTCCATCCTCGAAAGTTTTATTCATGTAGCAGTTTCGGATTCAGTAAGTACACGTTTGATCCTGCTTGCTGATAATCCTTAAGTATAAGCTCTGGGCCTCTCTGGAAAAGAGATATGGAGAAAAAAACCATGTAGAAGAATTCTGGGGTTTTATGTCAGGTTAATAAACTGACACAGATGTGCTTAGGAAAACAAGACTTAGTTTTTTAGATACTAGTTCTGGAGGCCTTCAGGTAAATTTAAAAGAAAATTTGTGAGACTTCCCTCGTGGTCCAGTGGCTAAGACTCTGCGTTCCCAATGCAGGGGGCACAGGTTGGATCCTGGTCAGGGAATTAGATACCACATCCCACAACTAAACCCTGGCGCGCCAAATAAGTAAAAACATTATTTAAAACAGAATTTGAGTCTGAGGAAGATAGATAAAAAATTTGCAAATTGAAACTTCAGAAATTGCTCAGGATCCTTTAAAAAAATTATTGGTTTTATTTATTACACTTAAAGCTCTATATAGCCTATATTAATGTGGTGCTTTACAATTTACAAGATGCTTTCACACTTATTCTCTTTTTTGAATAGAAACTCAAAAATGATGAGGCCGTAGTTACATAGTATGTTAGGGCCTGAACTTGACCATATCTGGACTCTGAGGATAATAGAGCTTGACACAAGCTGCTACACAAATACATTCTTTGTCTTATTTTATTTTTTTAAAATAATTCTTATTGGACAGTCTTTGTTTTAAAGCGCATATTGGCAACTTTTTAATTTCTGATCAAGTAGAAGGGAAATTGAAATGGATTTTAATTACTTGATTAAAAAAAATCAGTATAACACAGTAATGAGACTTGGATTGGTTTTAGCTAAATGACTGAAGGGAGGCAGAGCAGATCTGTAGAAATGACATTGCTGATGCCCCTTGTGTATTCCAGGCAAATAATTATAAATGAAAAGAAGCATATTTGACAAAGAGCTAAAAATAAATTTGTGAGCTTTTCTAACTGAGATTGAACAGAGGTCCCTATTTTTAGCAGCCCTGCTCTTGCTTGTGGTTGTAATATTAACAGTAATTACTAAAACTAGTGGAATTACTAAAATTATTAGCCAAGCAGTGCAAACCTTAGCAGTCATACTGAATAGTGCTCCCGCCCTGGTGGCTCAGTGGTAAATAACTGCCTGCAGTGCAGGAGACCTGGGTTTGATCCCTTGGCTAGGAAGATTCCCTGGAGAAGGAAATGGTAACCCACTCCAGTATTCTTGCCTGGAGAATCCCATGGACAGAGGAGCCTGGTGGGCTACAGTCCCCGGGTTCACACACAGTCAGATACAACTTAGGGACTAAACACCCACCACCGCCGCCTCTTTGTTTAGAAATTCAGATTGCTTTTACACTAAATAAGACTATCAGGTGTAATTGGTTTATATACTTATCTTGTTTCCCTTCAGATCATATTCTGTTCACATGATTTTGTTCTGTGTTTATCAGAATCTAAATCTTGAGCCGGGGTGGCCAGGTCAGCAGGGATGCATGTAAGAAGATGCACAGAAAGGGGAGCAGAGGCATGGGGGGAAACAGCGTCTGCTTTGTGCAAGGGTTTGACATCCCTCATCTCACGTCATTTACTTAAAAACTAGGTGAGGTCAGCACTGTCATTTCCATGTCATAAATTAAGCATACAGAAACTCTGGGGGTGGAGGGGGGGTTCAGAGATGTTCCCCGGGCACTGGTGTTGGGCAGAGCCAGTGTTGGAGCCTTAAGTCTCAGGCTTTGAAGCTGAAGCTGTGCCTCTTTAACCATTAACCATGGAGGCCACTGGGCCACCCCTCTGCTCCATGGGAACTCAGAGACTCTGCAGGTAAAATGGAGCACTTTATGTACCTGACAGATATAATAGCAATTCTATCTCCTGGCCCAGCAGCTAGATTATTTGAAACTTTCCTCAAATTTGATAGTCTGTACTTAGAAGAGAATGAAATACACGAAACTGCGTGTTGTCAATATGTAAATATGTAAGTATAGATATTAAATATAGATACAGGTATCTTTTTGGCACTAGTGGTAAAGAACCCACCTGCCAATACAGGAGACATCAGAGACACCGATTCAATCCCTGGGTTGGGAAGATCCCCAGGAGGAGGAAATGACAATCCACTCCAGTATTCTTGCCTAGAGAATCCTAGGCAAGAGGAGGGGGAGCCTGCTGGGTCCACAGGGTTGCACAGAGTCAGACAGGACTGAAGTGCTTTGCACGCACGTAGCATGCGTCTTTTAAAGGGTTTTAGAATGTATTCTGGCTTGACATCATAGGACAAAAATAAGTAGGTATCTTAACCTCAAAAAAGCATCAGTAAAATGCGCTTCGTAAAAGGGATTACATGTAGCCATCTCCCTAAGCCATAGGGAAGGTATTTCAGTCTAAGTAAAGACTCTTGAGAATCCCTTGGACTGCATGGGGAATCCAACCAGTCCATCCTAAAGGAAATCAGTCCTGAATATTCACTGGAAAATCTGATGTTGAAGCTGAAACTCCAATACTTTGGCCACCTGATGCGAAGAGCTAACTCATTTGGAAAGACCCTGGTGCTGGGAAAGATTGAGGGCAGGAGGAGAAGGGGACGACAGAGGATGAGATGGTTGGACGGCATCACCAACTCAATGGACATGAGTTTGGGTGAACTCCGGGAGTTGGTGATGGACAGGGAGGCCTGGCGTGCTGCTGTCCACGGGGTCGCAAAGAGTCAGACACAACTGAGCTGACTGACTGAAAGGTAAACAAAAATCATGGCTTAAAAAAAAAACAAAAAACTAATTGCAAGGACTTACCTGTGGTCCAGTGGTCAGAACTCTTGAATTTCCACTGCAGGGCACACAGGTTCAATCCCTGGTTGAGGAGCTAAGAATCCGCATGCTGCAGGGCGCAGCAAAAAAAAAAAAAAAAAAACNCGTGTCCGACTCTGTGCGACCCCATAGACGGCAGCCCACTGGGCTGCCCCGTCCCTGGGATTCTCCAGGCGAGAACACTGGAGTGGGTTGCCATTTCCTTCTCCAATGCATGAAAGTGAAAAGTACAAGTGAAGTTGCCTAGTCGTGTCCGACTCTTAGTGACCCCATGGACTGCAGCCCACCAGGCTCCTCCATCCATGGGATTTTCCAGGCAAGAGTATTGGAGTGGGGTGCCATTGCCTTCTCCGAGTAATGTCTCTAGTCATTACCAAAAATCCCTTGGTGGGGGCAAAACCAATTGAGGATAACTGACCTAACTTTAATTGTTCATTTTCACTCAACTTCTGGACAAGTCCCTCCAGTACCATCTTGAAGCGTGGTAAGCTTTGATACTATTGGAGCTTATTTTATAGTCAGTAATGTATTAAAAAGTATATACAGCTAAATGCAACATGGTACCTTGCATTGCATTTTGAAACAGGAAGGACATTAATGGAAAACTGGTGAAATCTGAATAAAATCTGTATTTTAGTTAATAGCATCAAGCCAATGTTAACATCTTAGTTCTAATCAACTGCTATGGTTACATAAGATATTAACATTAGGGGAGCTGAGTGAAAACTGTCATATTAGGTGAGGGGAAATGGCAACCTACTCCAGTGTTCTTGCCTGGAGAATCCCAGGGACTGGAAAGCCTGGTGGGCTGCCGTCTATGGGGTCGCACACAGTCAGACATGACTGAAGCGACTTAGCAGTAGCAGCAACCTGTTTTCAAACACAGATAAAAGCAGAGCCCTACATGTGTTCCTTTGTAGCTATAGAAAAAAAACCAGTAAATGACGTCATTGTCTTTATTCATCTTACAGGCTCTCTATTCATATGGATGATGAACTGCGACATATTGCCCAAAATTCTCTTCAGGGTTTACTTGTTGACTTCTCAGACTGGAGGGAAGATGTCCTATTTGGCTTCACCAACTTCCTGCTTCGGGAAGTAAATGACATGCATCACACACTCCTTGATTCGTCCCTCAAGCTCCTGCTCCAGCTGCTCACCCAGTGGAAACTGGTCATACAAACGCAAGGAAAAGTCTACGAACAGGCCAACAAAATCAGAAATGCAGAGGTAATTTTCACGCTCTTCCCATTAATTGATATTCTTTTACAGAGTACGTATATGTATATAAGTGGCAGCCCAGAGAACCTTCTGGGTTCTTATTTTCAGCTGTCTAGGAACTTTCTTCCAAGGGGTGACCCTGAGTTTTTCCATCTGCTTAAACTGTGACCAAGAAACTCAGGGCATGATTGTGTCACATCAGGTTAGACTTATTAACAAGGCATTTAGAAAGTAGAAACTGTTTTCTTTCAGAGAATTGGGTTTCAAAATCTGTTTGTATGAGCAGATGACCATAGGGAAGAGAGAATAGAGGTGGATGTGGATCTAGCTGTAGATGTGGAGATGGATCTAAGTATGGATATGTATCTAGATATGCATATGGATCTAGAGCTGAATGTGGATATGAATTAGGATTTAGAACTGGATATGAATGTGTGTATGGGTCTAGATATGGATGTAGATATTGGTATGAACTAAGGCATGAGTATAGATATATGAATATAGAGGTGGAGTGGATTATAGAGGTAGATATGGATATGAATCTAGAGCAGATATGGGTATGAGTCTAAGGCATGTGAATATAAGTATAAACATGGAGTTGGATGTGCATTATAGAGTTTGATGTGAATATGAATCTAAAGCAGATACGAGTATAGCTATGAATATGGATATAGGGTTAGATCTGGATATATAAAAGTTAGCTGCCCACCAGTTTCTTTTGTCCCTAGTCAGCCACAAATTAGTTGCTTTTTCTACTATCCAGAGAAAAAAGTAGTCTTGTGGTTTCTTTATTCTTTCATGCCTCAAACCTGAATGGTAAAAAAAATAATGATAATGTTTTGAAGAGCATTCCTCATTTACACTGAGGAGGAGTATAATCAGAGGAGAACCCAGGCAGCATGACTTGGCACTGGCAATGAGCCCATAGAGGAACTGCCTGGCTGCAGAAGAGCTTAACTGAGGGTCTGAGGAATGTCAAGGCTCAGGAAGTATGAGAATATTTAGATCCCAGATGGGCTGGCCTCAGAGAGCAGGTTCAGGGCATTTCTCCATCTTTGTGTCTTACACTCGCCGAAAGATGACAAGGAGGAAAACAAGGGTTACATATGCTTATAAAAGGAAGCTGGAAATGAAGGCAGAATCTGCCCCGTTGTCTGATTACTCTTGTTTTAGACTCACTTGGTTTGGGAACTTTCAGAACCGTTCTCCTTAACGTGCAAAACCCAGATTAAAAACTAATGTGAAAACAGGCCACCAAATCTGATTAGAAAGTCAATGTTTGAAACTTCAATTTAATAGTAACTAAAATAGAGAAATCACTATAGAGAATTTAAGTAAAACCAAATTAGGTCATTTTAAATATATAGGGTCATCTCCAGTGGTGTGGATGGAAGTGGTTTTTATTCTTACTAATAGTCTTTGAAAAGGTATTCCTTTTTAGAACTACCAGAGGGTTGATGGTATTCCAACGTAGTAAGTGGTCTGAAAACAAAAAGGGATCTGTGATATGTCATGAATAATAATGAATTCATAGACATGTCTGGTTCTAAGCCAGTGTAATTTATGTTAGTATTACAAAGTCAAATGTGCCAGACTTACATAGACAAGTGGCGACTTCTTCCACTGTTGTTTTTCTGAACATAGAATTTTTTTTTTCATTGCGCGGCAGCTAATTGCCAATGGCTCCAGCCACCGAATCCAGTCGGAGCGAGGTCCCCACTGCAGTGTACTCCATGCTGTGGAAGGTTTTGCCCTGGTTTTACTCTGCAGTTTCCAGGTGGCCACACGCAAACTGTCTGTTTTAATACTCAAGGAAATTCGAGCTTTATTTGTCGCTCTGGGTCAGCCTGAGGTATGGATTGTTTTTCTGAATTTTCAAATTCATATCTTTCAACAGTTTCAAAGTTTAAAAACTGTAAAGAATGCATTATTACTATTTTATGTACTTTCATGTCACATGATGTCAACAAATAATTTTTGAAAGAGGGTGGGTTTTTAATTGTGAAATCGTACTCTTGAGCTGCAGGAACTAAGTTATATATTCTGTGGGCAACAGAAGAGACCATTCCTGGTTTTCTACATGATGTTGCTTTGGGAAGAAGTGAATCTTACGATTCAGTAACAGAACATTTTCTTTCATAATGTTCAGTGTACGTAAAATTAAGAAGTTGTTGTTACATTTATAGTAGAGAATGAACTTGAGAAAAAAATGCATTCCATTTAGAATGAGCAAAGTATCAAACAGTCTAGCTTACTGAAAGTTGTTTAATCTCAATAGTGGTACAAAAATGGCATCACAAGAAAATATGTCCTCTTGAGACAAGAGAAATGAGCTGATTGATTAATTAATGATTGTCTCCAGCTAGTCTTCTGTGCTTGGTCAAGTGCTGTATGCCCTTGTTTAGGTTAAGGGGTTAAGGTTTAAGGCACAGGTGGCCAAACCCTATCCATAAGTTGATGAAAGAAAGACATACTTCACATGCTTATTTAGAAAAATGCTACTTTCCATTTTCTTGTTTTTAATCACTAATCTTGGTTTTATGATCCTCCTCAAAATGATCATTGTCTTTACAAAATATTTTCAAATGTATCCCAGTCCTTTCTGCTCACATTTCTACAGCAGGCTTTCTGATGTGTTTTAGGACATCTCTGGGATCTAGTGACTGGGTCTCTTAGGACATGGTGTATTTTGATAAACCTTCATTAAGTCTCTATAGAAGTAATGATTATTATTGTGAGGCTAATAATTACCTGAGAATAACCTCAGGTATAACCTCACAAGAACCTGAGAATCAATACTGTTTTTGTTCCCACTGCACATATTCTTAGAGTGAGGTTTAGGGAGGTTAAATGCCATATCTAAAATCAACAGCTAGGATGTGGCAGAGCTAGAATTGAAAACCATATTTATATATGCCTCTAAAGCCCAGGTTCTTTGCTACTTCAGCAAGCGATGTTAAGTATGCTTCTCATATGGTACTTTCTTTAACCAGCCACAGCTGGTCTTTTTAGGTAAATTTTTTTATTGAGATACAAGCAACATACAACATTATTTGTTTCAAGTGTAAGCATTCCATAGTTGTTTATATTGTGAAACGTTCACCACAACAAGTAATTAACATCCATCACCGCTCATGGCTACAGGATTTTTTCTTTTCTTGTGGTAACTTTTAAGATCTACTCTCTTAGCAACTTTTAAATTTGCATATGGTATTGTTAACTCTAGTTGCCATGCTGTATATTACATCTGTGGGACTTATTGATTTTATACCCAGAAATTTATACCTCTTTTATTCCTTTTCCCATTTTGCCACCCCTCCCCCAACCCCTGGGAACCAGTTAATCTGTTCTCTGTATCCATTTTTTTGGTGTTTTTTTTTTCAGTCACAACTTTTTTGAAATCATTCTCATTCATACACAAGTATGAATGAAGACATTCCAAGTAAGGACGTTCCGAAGCTTTCCTATAAGGGTTCTAAGTAAATGATTTCATATTTCTGAGCCTCTCTATATTAAAGAATGGCAAATATACACATGTTCATGTGTATAAGTACTATTCATGGAGAAGAATTTCCTGTAAGATATTTTCTCTTATGCTTTTTTTCCAGTTTGCTTCTTTTACCAAATAGCTGTGCCCAACATAGAGACCACAGAGAGGGTGCGGTCAGTCTCCAGTGTACTTTCTTTGGGACTGAAATTCAGTCACAATCAACAGTTAATGTTATTTTAGCAGATCAGTGACTTAAGTATGTAGCCTTATCACGGTCTGGCAAAGCATACTCTTGTGGCTTTTGCATTCCTTAAAATTAATGCCGACCTGAACACTTTAGTGAATGTGTGATCCTAAGGTTTAGATTCCAGTCTCTAAGTGTATGAGTTTTTGAAACTGAAGTGTCTTTTCAGTATAAGGTCAAATTGGTGCTCTAATTTTCTTCCAGCGAAACTTGCAAGACTAAACTCAGAACCACAGGGAGTTTTATCCACTACCTTTCACCCCTCGGCACTCACTTTTCTGTGAGAAAACCCTTATCACTACCTTGCAAGCTGTTCTGCTGCTTGTGCTGGACAAAGGCGGTGGGGAGGGTGGAAGGGCTCATTTTCCCACGGAGAGTAATCGCCTTCCTTCTGTACAGGACGATGACAGACCTATGATTGATGTCATGGATCAGCTAAGTTCTTCCATCCTCGAAAGTTTTATTCATGTAGCAGTTTCGGATTCAGTAAGTACACGTTTGATCCTGCTTGCTGATAATCCTTAAGTATAAGCTCTGGGCCTCTCTGGAAAAGAGATATGGAGAAAAAAACCATGTAGAAGAATTCTGGGGTTTTATGTCAGGTTAATAAACTGACACAGATGTGCTTAGGAAAACAAGACTTAGTTTTTTAGATACTAGTTCTGGAGGCCTTCAGATAAATTTAAAAGAAAATTTGTGAGACTTCCCTCGTGGTCCAGTGGCTAAGACTCTGCGTTCCCAATGCAGGGGGCACAGGTTGGATCCTGGTCAGGGAATTAGATACCACATCCCACAACTAAACCCTGGCGCGCCAAATAAGTAAAAACATTATTTAAAACAGAATTTGAGTCTGAGGAAGATAGATAAAAAATTTGCAAATTGAAACTTCAGAAATTGCTCAGGATCCTTTAAAAAAATTATTGGTTTTATTTATTACACTTAAAGCTCTATATAGCCTATATTAATGTGGTGCTTTACAATTTACAAGATGCTTTCACACTTATTCTCTTTTTTGAATAGAAACTCAAAAATGATGAGGCCGTAGTTACATAGTATGTTAGGGCCTGAACTTGACCATATCTGGACTCTGAGGATAATAGAGCTTGACACAAGCTGCTACACAAATACATTCTTTGTCTTATTTTATTTTTTTAAAATAATTCTTATTGGACAGTCTTTGTTTTAAAGCGCATATTGGCAACTTTTTAATTTCTGATCAAGTAGAAGGGAAATTGAAATGGATTTTAATTACTTGATTAAAAAAAATCAGTATAACACAGTAATGAGACTTGGATTGGTTTTAGCTAAATGACTGAAGGGAGGCAGAGCAGATCTGTAGAAATGACATTGCTGATGCCCCTTGTGTATTCCAGGCAAATAATTATAAATGAAAAGAAGCATATTTGACAAAGAGCTAAAAATAAATTTGTGAGCTTTTCTAACTGAGATTGAACAGAGGTCCCTATTTTTAGCAGCCCTGCTCTTGCTTGTGGTTGTAATATTAACAGTAATTACTAAAACTAGTGGAATTACTAAAATTATTAGCCAAGCAGTGCAAACCTTAACAGTCATACTGAATAGTGCTCCCGCCCTGGTGGCTCAGTGGTAAATAACTGCCTGCAGTGCAGTAGACCTGGGTTTGATCCCTTGGCTAGGAAGATTCCCTGGAGAAGGAAATGGTAACCCACTCCAGTATTCTTGCCTGGAGAATCCCATGGACAGAGGAGCCTGGTGGGCTACAGTCCCCGGGTTCACACACAGTCAGATACAACTTAGGGACTAAACACCCACCACCGCCGCCTCTTCGTTTAGAAATTCAGATTGCTTTTACACTAAATAAGACTATCAGGTGTAATTGGTTTATATACTTATCTTGTTTCCCTTCAGATCATATTCTGTTCACATGATTTTGTTCTGTGTTTATCAGAATCTAAATCTTGAGCCGGGGTGGCCAGGTCAGCAGGGATGCATGTAAGAAGATGCACAGAAAGGGGAGCAGAGGCATGGGGGGAAACAGCGTCTGCTTTGTGCAAGGGTTTGACATCCCTCATCTCACGTCATTTACTTAAAAACTAGGTGAGGTCAGCACTGTCATTTCCATGTCATAAATTAAGCATACAGAAACTCTGGGGGTGGAGGGGGGTTTTCAGAGATGTTCCCCGGGCACTGGTGTTGGCAGAGCCAGTGTTGGAGCCTTAAGTCTCAGGCTTTGAAGCTGAAGCTGTGCCTCTTTGGCCCATTAACCATGGAGGCCACTGGGCCACCCCTCTGCTCCATGGGAATTCAGAGACTCTGCAGGTAAAATGCAGCACTTTATGTGCCTGACAGATATAATAGCAATTCTATCTCCTGGCCCAGCAGCTAGATTATTTGAAACTTTCCTCAAATTTGATAGTCTGTACTTAGAAGAGAATGAAATACACGAAACGAGAATGAAATACACGAAACTGCGTGTTGTCAATATGTAAATATACAAGTATAGATATTAAATATAGATACAGGTATCTTTTTGGCACTAGTGGTAAAGAACCCACCTGCCAATACAGGAGACATCAGAGACACCGATTCAATCCCTGGGTTGGGAAGATCCCCAGGAGGAGGAAATGACAATCCACTCCAGTATTCTTGCCTAGAGAATCCTAGGCAAGAGGAGGGGGAGCCTGCTGGGTCCACAGGGTTGCACAGAGTCAGACAGGACTGAAGTGCTTTGCACGCACGTAGCATGCGTCTTTTAAAGGGTTTTAGAATGTATTCTGGCTTGACATCATAGGACAAAAATAAGTAGGTATCTTAACCTCAAAAAAGCATCAGTAAAATGCGCTTCGTAAAAGGGATTACATGTAGCCATCTCCCTAAGCCATAGGGAAGGTATTTCAGTCTAAGTAAAGACTCTTGAGAATCCCTTGGACTGCAGGGGGAATCCAGCCAGTCCATCCTAAAGGAAATCAGTCCTGAATATTCACTGGAAAATCTGATGTTGAAGCTGAAACTCCAATACTTTGGCCACCTGATGCGAAGAGCTAACTCATTTGGAAAGACCCTGGTGCTGGGAAAGATTGAGGGCAGGAGGAGAAGGGGACGACAGAGGATGAGATGGTTGGATGGCATCACCAACTCAATGGACATGAGTTTGGGTGAACTCCGGGAGTTGGTGATGGACAGGGAGGCCTGGCATGCTGCTGTCCACGGGGTCGCAAAGAGTCAGACACAACTGAGCTGACTGACTGAAAGGTAAACAAAAATCATGGCTTAAAAAAAAAACAAAAAACTAATTGCAAGGACTTACCTGTGGTCCAGTGGTCAGAACTCTTGAATTTCCACTGCAGGGCACACAGGTTCAATCCCTGGTTGAGGAGCTAAGAATCCGCATGCTGCAGGGCGCAGCAAAAAAAAAAAAAAAAAACAACCAAAAACCTAATTACAGAGGTCATAACACACAAATCTCAGAGATTAGTAACTTTTCAGAAATGTAAGTTGGCACATCTGGGGTTGAGTTTAACTAATGTCATATATTTGCTTGACAAACATTTCGTGGTCAGCTCCTGGGTACTAGTGTGCGGGGCTCTGTGACATTGAAACATCACTTCTGCTACCCACAGCCTCACGTAGGAATGGCCATGACTACAAGCCCAGGTCTGGCGTGGCGAGGGCGGGGGGATCATGGAAGGGGTGTTTGAGATTCCAAGCTGGGCTCGTGGCAGAGGTAGACGGGCAGAGCACTGTGGAGGAGGAGGCACTGGGCCAAGGTCAGGACACGAACCTTGCAGTCAGCATCGTGTCATAGCCTGCTTCTTGCACCTGCAGGCAACCCTACCCTTGACCCACAGCGTGGACCTGCAGTGGCTGGTGGAGTGGAACGCTGTCCTGGTCAACAGCCATTACGACGTGAAGAGCCCTTCCCATGTCTGGATTTTCGCCCAGTCTGTCAAGGACCCCTGGGTGCTCTGCCTCTTCAGCTTCCTTCGGCAGGAGAACCTGCCCAAGCACTGCCCTACTGCCCTCAGCTACGCCTGGCCCTACGCCTTCACGCGGCTGCAGTCCGTGATGCCCCTGGTGGACCCGAAGTAAGGGGCCCCTATGCTTCCCTCTGTTCTGCTTGTTTTACCGTAATTTCCCCCTTTTACATTTTATCTTACAGATCGGGATAGACTCCTCTAGCTTCTAACAGGGCTTCCTAGGTGGCGCTAGTGGTTAAGAACCCCACTGCCAATGTAGGAGTTTCTGAACATCCTACTACAGAACTCTTAGTGTTGAGTGAAAACAGGTTAAAAGTTCATGTCTGGAGCTCGTTTTTTCCCTCCCTTAATCATCAGTGTGATTATCTGACTATAGAATCTCAGACTCTTACTGGTTGAAAGGGTAGTAAGTTCTAGTCAACTCTCCAACCAATAGGGATGTTCCCTGTCCAGACAGACAGTCCTGTAACTGTCTGTAACTGTTCAACTCAGTTGGGGCCCTTCCCAGCATCTTTGTTGAATAAGTGATACCTTAAAATCCAGAGCTTAGTTTTCCCTCTTGTTTTCGACTCCGTATTTCTAGTAGCCCAATTAATGCCAAGAAAACCAGCACGGCCGGCAGCGGAGACAACTACGTTACGTTGTGGAGAAATTACCTTATTCTTTGCTTTGGAGTTGCAAAACCCAGTATTATGAGCCCAGGACACTTACGAGCTTCCACTCCAGAAATAATGGCCACGACACCTGATGGTACAGTGAGCTACGATAACAAGGTGACATGACATGCTTCAGAAGAATTATTCTGTAAGGTTTTTTTTTAGCTTGTTTGTCTAGAGTTCACAGTGCACGTTGCACTGTGCCTGCCATCTGGAGTATATGGGATCAGATTTTTCATCCTACACATTTCTAAGTTCCATTGAGTGTGTGTGTGAATAATTTATTATTCCTCCTCTGGCAGTTGGGAAACTGAAAATAAAGGGAAGTTAAGAAACTTGCTGAAAATCGTAGAGTGACTTGTATTTATCAGTGCCCTGACGTTTGGTGCCCCACATACCACATTTCTCTCATGCCTCCACGACTAGTCACCTTTAAACTGAGTCTTGATTAAATTATCTTGTTAAAATGGTTTTGTGGATTTACGTAGTTGTTTTTTCAATTAATTGATTTTAATTGGAGGGTAATTACTTGACAATATTGTGATGGTTTTGGTCATACATCAACATGAACTGGCCCCGATCCTGAACGCCCCTCCCACCGCCCTCCCCACCCTGTCCCTCTGGGTTGTCCCAGAGCCCCGACTTTGGGTGCCCTACTTCATGCATTGAACTTGCGCTGGTCATCGGTTTTACATATGGTAATGTACATGTTTCAAGGCTGAGATCCCCTGTGGCTCAGTGGTTAAAAAAAATAGTTTTGTTGGTGTTTTCTTTTTTTTTTTAAGAAGACTGTTATAATAAGAATGTTCTTTAGATTTTATGTTCCAGGTGAAAATTGCATTCATTGTGTTGTTTTTAAATTTTCATGTTTCTTTTTTTTTTTTTTTTNTGAGATCCCCTGTGGCTCAGTGGTTAAAAAAAATAGTTTTGTTGGTGTTTTCTTTTTTTTTTTAAGAAGACTGTTATAATAAGAATGTTCTTTAGATTTTATGTTCCAGGTGAAAATTGCATTCATTGTGTTGTTTTTAAATTTTCATGTTTTTTTTTTTTTTTTTTTTTCCTGAAATGATGGCAGTGCCTTGGGATGTGGTTCAGTACTTGAACACTGTTATAATGGAATCATCATTTGGTTAAAGGAAGCCTCAGTTATCATGTTACCTCTTTTTCACTTTCATCAACTTGTTTCAGGCCATAGGCACCCCGTCGGTGGGCGTTCTGTTAAAGCAGTTGGTGCCTTTGATGAGACTTGAGGGCATTGAGATCACAGAGTCCTTAGTTTTAGGATTTGGAAGGACAAATTCCCTTGTCTTCAGGTATGGTAATCTTGTTCTGAATTTGTATATACTCCTGCTCTCATAGTTACTGCTTCTAATTTGTTTGAGTTTGCGTGTTGCTGTGTGTCTGGAGAGGCTGCAGGCTTTGCACGGTTCCCTTTATGTCTTCGTGGATTTTCATGCATGTGACATTGCGATTGCCTCAAATTTCACTTTCAGTCATTGCAACTCTGATTTTACCTTTCAGATGTTCTCTCACATACAGGCTTTGTTTTAGATAACTTTAAATGAAGTTTAAGCTTTAAATGAAGTCAGTGTCAGTCCCCAGTTAGCTAGACTGTTCAGAGGCTATAACATCAAAATAGTGAGAGTCTGCTCATCAGCCACTCATACAACAGACTCTCAAAGGTTGATCATCGACAGAATATTTTCAGGGGTGTCTGTGACATGTCACACATGCTAGTCTTTCTATAAGATGATGTGTCTGTCTTAAGAGAACCACCATGTCTCACTGTCTGGATTCCTCTAATCCAGTAACCATTTCATCTGAGGCAGTGTCAAAGCATTTTCAAAGAATCCTCATAAAATGTTAGTTTAGGCTGCCTCTCATAATTTTATTTGGCAATAAAAGCCGATAAGGACAAAAAAAAAATCTTAGTTTTTGATGTACACAGAAAATGGAAAGCTCCAAGCATCTGTGAGAAATTTATTGGAAAAATAAAGATTAACGAGACATTTTAGAAGTGACTGAAAAGTATGTTGCAGTATAGACTCAGATTTTATCCTTTAAAAATGTAACTGAGTTCTGACTACTTGAGTGCTAGTTAACCAGTATTTTACTACTTATTGATTGATTAGTTAAGACAGTGCATCATATAGAAATACTACAAGAGGATAGTAAAAACAATTACCTAATGCCTTTCTCAAAAAACCTAAGGCTCTTTTGCACATCTTACCCTCTCAGTATTCCTAGGGACAGGAATGATGATGCAATTTACCAGCCACCTGGATGCACAAAAATTAATGTCTCAGTGCTCTCACTGGTAAAATTGTTACAATAAATAAAAATAAATTATATCTCTCTAATTAAAAAAAAACTGGTATAATTATAGAATCTATCTTACAGATTTATTGAGGGCATTAAATGTAAAAATGTACCTAGTAAATATTTCATAAAGGATTGCTATTAGATGAGGAGACTATTAGTGTTATTTGACACTATTAGTGTTATTTCCGTTTGTTTGATGGAGAAATTCTAGCATCTGTATTGGAGGAATCTGGAATGAGATGCAGGATTTCTGTTTGTCAGGAGAGAATGCCATAGTTTATCTTCCTTGGATTTCCCTGTGTTTAATAATAGTACAAAATATTCTGCCAGAAAATACAAGATTTTTCAAACGTGGAGCAGATTATGGACAAAGTACCTAGCCACAGGCTAGACCTCCTAATGCTGTCTGTTATGACAAAGCAGTTCAGAAGTTAGTTTCTAAAGACGACAGCTGATTAGTGGGTATAAAGCTGAGAATTTGATCAAATGAGAACAGATGGAAGTATATACATGTAATATCAGACATGTATTGATATGAAAAAATTTATTTACTTTTACTACACCAGAAAAAAGGTTTTGATGAGAACCTCAATATTGAAATAATTGCCAAAATGTGCATTCATCATATAGCTCAAATAAAAGAATTTATCTCTGAAATTCCAAAAAGACTTCATTTTAAAATGAACTCTTACGACGGTCCCCTGAGCACAGATTCCAAAAGTGGCACCATAGTCATGGCATCTGTTTCTTTTGCTCTGATTGAATTAAAAAATTTATTAATCTTCATTCCCACAGCCTGTGAGAGAGTGCTTTGAATTTAGTAAACACAAAATATTGTTGACTTAATTGTTCAGGCAGGGGTTTTTTCCATAGAGTCTCCAGAATATCAAAATCAAGTCAACAAATGTGTAGTGAGTCCAAATTATATACATAGCACTGGGGTAAGACTGGTTATACAAAGTGCAGGCCGCTGCCCATTTCTAGTTTATCACATGACAGGGAAATGGAAAGGCAGGGGAGATTTTGATGTAAGAAGCAAAGTTTAAAAAGCAGCTTTGGGGCTATTGAATGGCTATATATTGTGACAAAGTTGGTGTCAATTAATAATTCTAAATGCTGACCTTTTTCACTCATAGAGAATTGGTAGAAGAACTTCATCCATTAATGAAAGAGGCTCTGGAACGGAGGCCAGAGGTAAGATTTTGAATTTGAATAATTAATGCCTTGGTTTATTTGGACAGTAGTGCGAATGTAAACCATACCCAGTGGTTTGCTATCAACAATACGAACATATTAACATGCTTTTAACAATGAATCTTACTATTTTAACGTTGGTTATTTTCATTATTTCTTTGAGTATTTAGTATAATCTGGGTCCAACTTTAAAAGATTTTAAGTCCTAAGCTTGTGAAAGAAAAGGAACCTAAATAATCATGTGTATGTGTTAAGACCTTATAGTCTTTTTGCAAAAGTTTTGAGTTAAGATTGAATTTTGGTTTTTAGAAAGTTTATTTTTTTTTACAAGGAGCTGAGAAAGCAGGACCATTATTTGTTTCCTCTAGTGTATAAAGCTCTTTCTTCAACATTATCTTTGCTGAAGTGAACTTTGAAAAGGATAAACTTATAATGCAGCAGAATAAGAAATTAAACAGAGTAAGACTAAAGGGAAGCTTCCCATGTAGTAGATAAGATACAAGAAGTAGCGGAAGCCTGGCAGTTTGAGCAAGAACAGTGTTACCAGATTTGATGCAACTATTAGTATTCACAGTGTTTTTCCACTTTTTCCTGATGCTTTAGTTTTTCAGCAGTGTCTGGGAGCATGAGGCTTGTTGACTCTCAACATTTCCAGCTCAGATATTTACTGACCCACTTGTGATCTGTTTCTCTATAGCTTGTGATAACAAGCATTTCTCTAAGGGTTAGGTAGGAAAAAAGTACTTTTTTGTCTTTTGTGTTTAGAAAATTTTAAATGACTAGATTACATTTTTCTTTTTTAAAGCAGAGTTGACATTATTGTGTCCACATTTATAAGTGATATTACCTCTTCCTAAACAGAACAAAAAACGCCGAGAACGGCGAGACTTGTTAAGGCTACAACTGCTTCGAATTTTTGAACTTCTGGCTGATGCTGGGGTCATAAGTGACAGGTAGGAGGGAAATTATACTGAACTGAACTCTGCTCATTAAACTGATGTGTTTGCCCATTTTGTTTTGTTTCCTTTCTCTTTTCTTTTTTTCTTATTTTTATTGAGGTATAGGTGATTTACAATGTTGTTAATTCTTATTGTATAGTGAAGTGATTTGGTCACACACATATATATGTACACACACACATACACATTCTTTTTTTAATATTATTTTCCATTATGGCTTATCAAAGGATTTTTTTTGGAGGATAATTGCTTTACAATGTTGTGTTAGTGTCTGCTATATAATGAAGTGAATCAGCTATACGATACAATATCCCTTCCCTCTTGAGCCTCCCACCCCTCCCACATCCCATCCGTCTCAGCCATCACAGAGCACCAAGCTCAGCTCCCTGTGCTATAGGTGTTGCAGCTTCCCACTAGCTGTTCTTTATTATATATATGTATATACACACACACACACACACTTTAACTTTTACTTAGAAAAGTGCAAAAGAGCTTGTTTTTTTTCCATATACACTGCATATACATCAAGAACAAATTTAGCATGTGAGTTCTGACAGTGAACCTTATTTTCTGTGAAGCATATACTACTTTGACATCAAGACTAATCATCTAAAAGTTTCATTTCTTTTTGTTCCAGCACCAATGGAGCCTTAGAACGGGACACTTTAGCCCTTGGAGCTTTGTTCTTAGAATACGTGGACCTGACCCGCATGCTCTTGGAAGCGGAAAATGATAAAGAAGTGGAAATTCTTAAAGATATCCGGGCACATTTTAGTGCCATGGTTGCCAACTTGATTCAGCGTGTTCCAGGTACAGCGATGCATCACTGCAGAGTACCTTTCACGCTTCAAGTGTCATTTGTAGTCCTGGTTACTGTTTTCCTCTTTGAACCTACTGGCCTGTGTGCAGGTCTCGGATGGGTTCATTTATTGGTTTAGAAATACTTGAAGACATGCTTGAACAGATTGTGGGCATGCAGCACAGAACTGGAAGAATAACAATAGGAATTGTGTTTGGCTTTGTGCTCATGATTATTTCTATTTTTTGTTTTGGTTCCCACCTGAAAATGAACCTGTGTGATTTCTATAGAAAGAAAGTAATTCAAAGGGAACATTCACAGAGGCTTCATTTTTTTCATTCTCACTCTGCTTATCTGTGAACATATAATCTCAGCAATATGTCTGCTCTTGATTCTAGCCAATCACACATTATATAGAATTCTATATATGTTAATACATTACATTATTATTATATTAATATAATAATATGATTATTATGTTATTTTTTTCATAGAACAAATTGGGTCTAAAGCATTTTCGTCTAATAGAAGCAAAAGAGAATTAAAATAGTTTGGTGTAAAAATAGATTACTGTAATTAAAATTTTGTGACATAATTATAAAAAGCTGAAAGTCATCTGTTCTGCTTTTTCATTATGATTTAACATTATGATGTTGTAAAACTTCATTACCAATTCTCCTCGTTTTTCATGACCCTAAATTACGATTTAACTTCCTCAGTTAAGGAGTTTTTGTTTGAAATAGACAGTCTATAAATAGTATTTTACAGTTCTTCCTAAAGACACAGCAGCAGTTAAGAGAACATTTAATATGTAAGGAGTAGCTGAGTGGAAGGTGTTGCAGTTTTTCTAGACGTTACTTAGAAAACAGTGTCTGGGAATCCATTTTCTGTTTTCCTGCTCTGAGACAAGATGCTGTTGACTGACACATTAGGAGAGGAAAGAAAAATAGGCTTGACTTTTTAAACCCATGTTTCATTACCTAAAGAAATCTTGAATTAGAAAATGAAATTGCTCCTTTCCCCAAAACTTAAGAATCATGCGTAGTAGCAATGTCAACTGTATTCACTGTATTTTTCAGTATAGTAGACTCTTAGCCTGTGTTTTCTCTCTAGTTCACCACCGAAGATTTCTCTTCCCCCAGCAAAGCCTGAGGCATCATCTTTTCATCTTATTTAGCCAGTGGGCAGGACCTTTCAGCATTATGTTCACTCCCCTGGATCGTTACAGTGACAGAAATCATCAGATTACAAGATACCAGTATTGTGCGTTGAAGGTAGGTCACCTTTGCCTCATGAACGACTTGTCAGATTGATGATCTCTTTCCTTAAACAACCATGCCTTACATAAGGGTAAAATAAATAATATGGTATGACACGATAAAATACAAACACACATGCAAAAAAAATCAAGCATACACACCTATATAAATACATAACCTCACTCTATACATTCTAAAATATCTGCACATGAACAAAATAGAGATCTCTGTATAACCATGTAAATATTCCAATTTTGCTCATAATTTCAAAATGCAGAACTTTTCCAAGGTTCCATTTTTATCTAAAGATTTCTACTGTATGAAAACCTTAGTTTTTTCTTATTTTTCCCCGATAGCTCAGTCAGTAAAGAATTTGCCTGCACTGCAGAAGACCCTGGTTCAATTCCTGGGTCAGGAAGATCCGCTGGCAAAGGGATAGGCTACCCACTCCAGTATTCTTGGGCTTCCCTTGTGGCTCAGCTGGTAAAGAATCTGCCTGCAGTGTGGGAGACCTAGGTTCGATCCCTGGGCTGGGAAGATCCCCTGGAGAAGGGAACAGCTACCCACTCCAGTATTTTGGCCTGGAGAATTCCATGGACTGTATAGTCTNATAGGCTACCCACTCCAGTATTCTTGGGCTTCCCTTGTGGCTCAGCTGGTAAAGAATCTGCCTGCAGTGTGGGAGACCTAGGTTCGATCCCTGGGCTGGGAAGATCCCCTGGAGAAGGGAACGGCTACCCACTCCAGTATTTTGGCCTGGAGAATTCCATGGACTGTATAGTCTCTGGGGTTGCAAAGAGTCAGACATAACTGAGTGACTTTCACTTTAAGTAGCTTCCTTGCCAGTTAACTTCCAACTTAAAATGTATATGGATATAGATATATATCCTCATGTTCAAAACCTGTGAAGGGCCGCATTCTCTTTTTAATCTCCTTCCATCCTAGAAGACTCACAGAAATAAGCTTCTATACTACCAGGAATGTTGAAAATTTTCAGAACCATGATTCCTTACAGCTTAATTTCCTTTAGAAAACTAATTGTATGTTGACTGTGTCATACATATCAGAAGTTGCTAACTGTCAAATTCACCTTTGCCTCAGTGGAGCTAATATAAGCCGTGGCCCTGACAGTCATTTGGACCTATTGATTGGAGAGTAAATTAAGATCTTCCCTTCTCTGGATGGCTGAGTCCCTTTGCTATCTACTTGAAACTATCACAACATTGTTAATTGACTAGCTTAATATTAAAAAAAAGTTTTCATTAAAGAAAAAATCTTCCCTTATCTTGCTTTACCTCAAAGGAACTAAAGTTTATATTCTTCATTTTCTTTAGCTTTGATTAAAATCATAGTTGTCGATTTCCACATTTTTTCTTAGCTTGCCAGTTTGAAGTGAAGTCGCTTAGTTGTGTCCGACTCTTTGTGACCCATGGACTGTAGCCTACCAGGCTTCTCCATCCATGGGATTTTCCAGGCAAGAATACTGGAGTGGGTTGCCATTTCCTTCTCCAGGAGATCTTCCCAACCCAGGGATTGAACCCAGGTCTCCTGCATTGTAGGCAGACACTTTACCGTCTGAGATTAGTCAAATATTTGTTAAGTTTCTGAGTTCAGTGTATTAGTCAAATATTTGTCATCAAAACAAAATTTGAAAAGCTATATTTATCATATAGCTTATATATATATATATATAATATATATATCAAGCAGAATTCATTCACTTGAAGTCACTGAAGGTAAGCTTATTTTAAATCCTGTTAAATGGTCATTTTGTTTTGAATATCTCAACCATACATTGTAAAGATTTATTATAAAAGTACATGTCTACAAAGTTCAATTTATGGGTTTTGACTGTTGTAAAAAGAGATAAAATTGGCAATCTGGTATTTTTTTTTTTNAAGTCACTGAAGGTAAGCTTATTTTAAATCCTGTTAAATGGTCATTTTGTTTTGAATATCTCAACCATACATTATAAAGATTTATTATAAAAGTACATGTCTACAAAGTTCAATTTATGGGTTTTGACTGTTGTAAAAAGAGATAAAATTGGCAATCTGGTATTTTTTTTTTTTCAATCTACTAAGGAATACTTTAAAATCTTGTAGACATAACTGCTTTAAAAGCTGCTGCTGCTGCTGCTGCTAAGTTGCTTCAGTTGTGTCCGACTCTGCGCGACCCCATAGATGCCAGCCCACCAGGCTCCCCTGTCCCTGGGATTCTCCAGGCAAGAACACTGGAGTGGGTTGCCATTTCCTTCTCCAATGCATGAAAGTGAAAAGTGAAAGTGAAGTCGCTCAGTCGTGTCCGACTCCTAGCGACCCCATGGACCACAGCCCACCAGGCTCCTCCGTCCATGGGATTTTCCAGGCAGGAGTACTGGAATGGGGTGCCATTGCTCTAAAAGACCCTTGTCACTCATAAATCTGGTAGTATGTGTTTTAAAGTCGATTGCGTATCGTTCAGTCATGCAGGACTCATTTGGAGGTTGTGTTCTGTTTTATTTTCAGGCGATGTCAGCAGTGCTGTGCTGCGGCCCGGTGTTTGACAACGTGGGCCTTTCCCCAGATGGCTACCTATACAAGTGGCTTGACAACATCCTGGCTTGTCAAGATTTACGAGTAAGTACTAGCCAAAAATACGTTGTTCTAAATGTCTTGATTGTTTTGTCTTGGTTCAGTTGGTACTGACATGTCTAAGCATTGTTCTCAACACAGTCTCTTCACACGTTAGCCACAGAAGTGTAGGCTTGTTTGTTGCTTACATTACACTATGATGCATCAGAATAAAAAACATAGTAACATTTACCAAAGTTGACCATAAAGCAAGTCTCCACAAAGTTCAAATGATTGAAACGACACAGACTGTATTCTCTAATCACAACTAAGCTAGTAATAGATAATAAAGATAGTTAAGAAATACTCTTCCAGATACAGTGATTTAAAGAATACATAAAAATAGAAAGAAAAATATTTTTAACTGAAGAACAATGAAAACACTACTTACTAAACGTGTTCAGTTCAGTTCAGTCACTCAGTTGTGTCCGACTCTTTGAGACCCATGACTCGCAGCACGCCAGGCCTCCCTGTCCATCACCAACTCCCGGAGTTCATTCAGACTCATGTCCATCGACTCAGTGATGCCATCCAGCATCACTGAGGATGCCATCTCATCCTCGGTCGTCCCCTTCTTCTCCTGCCCCCAATCCCTCCCAGCATCAAAGTCTTTTCCAATGAGTCAACTCTTTGCATGAGGTGGCCAAAGTACTGGAGTTTCAGCTTTAGCATCATTCCTTCCAAAGAAATCCCAGTGTTGATCTCCTTCAAAATGGACTGATTGGATCTCCTTGCAGTCCAAGGGACTCTCAAGAGTCTTCTCCAACACCACAGTTCAAAAGCATCAATTCTTCGGTGCTCAGCCTTCTTCACAGCCCAACTCTCACATCTATACATGACCACAGGAAAAACCATAGCCTTGACTAGATGGACCTTAGTCGGCAAAGTAACGTCTCTGCTTTTGAACATGCTATCTAGGTCGGTCATAACTGTTCTTCCAAGGAGTAAGCGTCTTTTAATTTCATGGCTGCAGTCACCATCTGCAATGTGGGTTGTAAATAAAACCTTGTTTAGAATGAATCATATATTGGAAAGAAAAAAGACTGAAATCAGTCACCTAAGCATCCATTTCATGAAGTTAGAAAAAGCATATCACACTCAAAAAAAGCACACTGAAGGAAATAATAGAGATAAGAGTACAAATTAATTAAAGAGGAAAAATTACTAGAAATGCACATTTAAACCAAAAACTTGAATTATGTTAAAAGAATCCATGGGACGTCTGATCAGAAAAGATAAGACATGTGTCATCAACCTCAGAAATGTAAAGGGTCATTACTACAGATGCCACAGATGCTAAAAATAAGACAACATATAAACATCTTTGTGCCAGTAAACTTGACATTCTAGACAAGTGTCTAGAAAACACAGTACAAATGGAAAATCTGAATAGTCAGGTAAGTAGCAAAGAAATTTAATCTATAAGTGAGAGTGTTCCCACAAAGACAACTTTAGGACCAGTTGACTTTATGGATTAATTCAGCACTTAAGAAACAGAGTGCAATAGCATTGAAATATGTGTACTATCATGTAGAAATGAATCGCCAGTCTGTGTTCGATGCAGAATGCAGGATGCTTGGGGCTGGTGTATGGGGATGATCCAGAGGGATGATGAGGGGTGGGAGGAGGGAGAGGGGTTCATGTTTGGGAGTTCGTGTATACCCGTGGCGGGTTCATGTCAATGTATGCCAAAACCAGTAGAGTACTGTAAAGTAAAATAAAATAAAATTTAAAAAAAAAATCAAAAAAAAGAAACAGAGTGCAAAGATTTAATACAAATTCTTAAGGAGAAAACATATCAAAAGGAAACACATCTGAATATATTTTATGAGACCCACATAACCTTCATACTAAAATGTGACAAGGATTTAATAAAAAAGACAACTAAAAGGCAAATTCATTCTTGAACATAGATATAGAAACTTTAAACAAAATACTAAAAAATTGAATTCAATGATACATTAAAAAGAGGATTCCTCATGATCAAGTTGGGATTATTCAAGAACTGCAAGATTGGTTTAATATTCAAATGTTCTTCAATTCACTTGTATATTAATTATATTAATAAAATCTCAGGAAGAAAGTATCATTTGATCATCTTAATAAGATGCAGAAAGAGCATTTAATAAAATTCTACATTCATTCATGAGGACAATTCCTAATGAAACAGAATAAAAACGAACTTAGTTTGATAAAGGGAATCTTTAAAAGAAACACCTATAGTAAACCTTGTACTAAATTGTGAATATTGAAAGTGTTGTCTGAAATTAGCATGACCCAGGAAGCCTACATTCACTGCTTCTCTCAACATTATACTAAAGATCATAGCCAATGGATTAGAAAGAACAAATAAGATAGCAGGAGTAAAAAAGAAACAGTCTGTACAGAAACAGAGGCACAGACTTAGAGAATGAATTTACAGTTACCAGTGGGGAAGAGTTGCAGGGAGGGCTAGCTTGGGAGTTTGGGATTAACATGTATACACTGCTATACTTAAAACAGATAACCAACAGGGACCTATAGCACAGGGAGCTCTGCTCAATACTGTGTAATAGCCTAAATGGGAAAAGAATTTGAAAAAGAATGGATACATAGGTATGTGTAAATGTGCCACCCTGCTGTACACCAGAAACCGACACAACGCTATTGATGAACTGTCTGCCAGTGTAAGATACAAATGGGAAAAGAGAGTTTGTGGATTTAAATGTGAAAGCTGAAAAATTAAAGTTTCTAGAAAATAAAGTAGGATAATTTAATCCCTGGAGTCAAGGAAAAATTTCTTAAACAAGATGCAAAAATTACTAACCACCAGGAAAGACTAGTTAATAACTTCTCTTCACCAAAGACACCTTTAAGAGTGTAAATAGGCTGGATGTAGAGTAAAAGAAGATATTTGCAACATGGAGCCAATAGAATTCTTGTCTGGAATATACAAAGGACCTCTACAAATAAGGTAAAGACACTCATAAAAAAAAAAATGAGCAAGAGAATTAAACAAGCATTTTACAAAAGAGATTAGCCAGTATATGCAATGTAAGACATACACAGAATATTTAAAGCAGTATTATGAAGTCAAGAGCCGGAACAACCCAGATGTTCATCAGTAGTAGAATGAATAAATTGTGGAGCAATCATGAATTAGAATATTATGCAACAATGAAAACAAATAAATGTAGATGACTTTTAAACATAAATTGAGTGCAAGACACAAAATTATATATATTACATATTAATACCATAATTCCATTTAGATAGAGTTCAAACAGCTCCAACCATTCAGTGGTGGTCGAAATCAGGATGCTGTACTCAGTCGTCTCTGACTCTTTGTGACCCCATGGACTGGGGTCCTCTGTCCATGGAATCCTCCAGGCAAGAATATTGGAGCAAGTTGCCATTTCCTACTCCAGGGTATCTTCCCAACCCAGGGACTGAACCCATGTCTCTTGTGTCTCCTGAACTGGCAGGCAGATTCTTTACCACTGCATCACTTGGAGAGCCCAGAAATCAGGATAATGGTTATTCTTGAGGAGGCTTCCCTGGTGGCTCAGATGGTAATCTGCCTGCAGTGCAGGAAACCTGGGCTGGAAAGATCCCTTGGAGAAGGGAATGGCAACCCACTGCAGTGTTCTTGCCTGGAGAATCCCATGGACAGAGGAGCCTGGAGGGCTACAGTCCATGGGGTCACAAAGAGCTGGATACAGCTGAGCAACTTTCACTTTTACTTTCTTTTCCCAACTATGCACCAATAAAAAAATTTTTTTTAAGTAATTTTGATGCACAGTAAAGTTCTGGGCCCATACCCTATAACATAAGAACAAACAAGTCATAATTTGTCCTTCTCCAATGTGATTGCTATGGATGGGAGAATGAATAACTTCAGCAAGAAGTGGGAAAATGTTACTTTTGAGGGGAAAATAGCCCCCAGACACCAGGCTTGTCCTGGATGAATGTGACCGTCCAGTATTTAACGGTAGATTCAGGAATCATCAGTTAATGATCCTGTTTTATTTAGCATGATGATCTATCTTTTCATATGAAAGTCTGATTAAAGTGTTTATTGATAGCATATTTCTTTCTCAAAGATTGTCAGCTAAGGTGTACACAGTGTATTTAGTAATCAAGCCTAATAAACATACTCCTCTGATCTTTTTCCATAAAAGATTTTGTATGCATAAAGACTTTCCTTTTATATATTTAATTTTTTAAGCCAAATACATGTATTTTTCAAAACTATTTTAAACAAATATTTTCAAGTATTAAATATTTGCCAATGAAGTCTCTGTCACCTTTTCAGAGTTAAAAATAGAGAATGAGTGGACCCTGTATGATAGACTGACAGTGACTCAAACTGAGTTTAATTTCAATTTCCAGTTCCAATATTGCATCATCTTTTTAAAGACCATTTTGTGGAATACAAATTAATCAAGATGGATGTTCAGTCTTCACTTTCCTATTGCCCAATTTACATTCACTAAGCTCGATTTTTGTGTCTTTCCTAGAATAATCTTTTATTAAACATGAGGGATTGCTTTTCTCCATGTATTCAGGTTCATCAGCTTGGCTGCGAGGTTGTCGTCTTGCTATTGGAACTAAATCCTGACCAAATAAACCTTTTCAACTGGGCGATTGACCGATGCTACACTGGTTCCTACCAACTTGCGTCTGGTTGCTTCAAAGCCATAGCTACTGTGTGTGGAAGCAGGTATGGATTCTTTAAGTGGAAGCTACTGGTCACTGACAACTACAGATTAAGGTTGCTCTTCATCATATTGAGAACTGATTGAAAATTGAGAGCTGATGTTTTTGCAGATATCTAAGTGAAGTAAATTCTAAGGAAATAGAAATGGCCTCTCTTTCCCCAGATAGACTGTTCTAAGTTCACAGCTACATTGAGTTTTCATTCTACCAGGAGAATGCTTTGTAGTTCAAGCACCCTTCTTTTTTGGTTGCCTGGAAATTTATAATGAAGTATTACAGCAGGCTTTGAAAATGACCAAGATTTCGTTTAAAGAATTTCTAGGGATATTTGTGACAAGTATGAACTATAAGCCCTTCAGCAATGCTGAGACCAAACTAAACTCAGGAAGCAACCTAAAAACATTAAATCTCTCTTGTACAAAACTTGAGAAAGGAAGAAGAGGAAAAAAAAAAAAACCACGTGTCTCCCGGGATTCCAGAGATTATGCTTTTAAAAACACTATCCTCGCTATGTAAATCAGTCATTCAGCGGAGTCATTCATCTCTACAGTTTATTGAAATAATTTTCATAGCTGAAGATGAAAGGGTTAATAAAGACTCCAAGACTACACCACCTCTTCCCAAGAAAGAGCTTATTATGCATTACAAATGGAGAGAAGGCAGCCCACCTTTATTTTTNATTTGATCATCTTAATAAGATGCAGAAAGAGCATTTAATAAAATTCTACATTCATTCATGAGGACAATTCCTAATGAAACAGAATAAAAACGAACTTAGTTTGATAAAGGGAATCTTTAAAAGAAACACCTATAGTAAACCTTGTACTAAATTGTGAATATTGAAAGTGTTGTCTGAAATTAGCATGACCCAGGAAGCCTACATTCACTGCTTCTCTCAACATTATACTAAAGATCATAGCCAATGGATTAGAAAGAAAAAATAAGATAGCAGGAGTAAAAAAGAAACAGTCTGTACAGAAACAGAGGCACAGACTTAGAGAATGAATTTACAGTTACCAGTGGGGAAGAGTTGCAGGGAGGGCTAGCTTGGGAGTTTGGGATTAACATGTATACACTGCTATACTTAAAACAGATAACCAACAGGGACCTATAGCACAGGGAGCTCTGCTCAATACTGTGTAATAGCCTAAATGGGAAAAGAATTTGAAAAAGAATGGATACATAGGTATGTGTAAATGTGCCACCCTGCTGTACACCAGAAACCGACACAACGCTATTGATGAACTGTCTGCCAGTGTAAGATACAAATGGGAAAAGAGAGTTTGTGGATTTAAATGTGAAAGCTGAAAAATTAAAGTTTCTAGAAAATAAAGTAGGATAATTTAATCCCTGGAGTCAAGGAAAAATTTCTTAAACAAGATGCAAAAATTACTAACCACCAGGAAAGACTAGTTAATAACTTCTCTTCACCAAAGACACCTTTAAGAGTGTAAATAGGCTGGATGTAGAGTAAAAGAAGATATTTGCAACATGGAGCCAATAGAATTCTTGTCTGGAATATACAAAGGACCTCTACAAATAAGGTAAAGACACTCATAAAAAAAAAA
This sequence comes from Oreotragus oreotragus, assembly GCA_006410675.1. Classification (NCBI taxonomy): domain Eukaryota; kingdom Metazoa; phylum Chordata; class Mammalia; order Artiodactyla; family Bovidae; genus Oreotragus; species Oreotragus oreotragus. Next base: position 206,625 of record SJYX01000203.1, read on the forward strand.
ATGAGCAAGAGAATTAAACAAGCATTTTACAAAAGAGATTAGCCAGTATATGCAATGTAAGACATACACAGAATATTTAAAGCAGTATTATGAAGTCAAGAGCCGGAACAACCCAGATGTTCATCAGTAGTAGAATGAATAAATTGTGGAGCAATCATGAATTAGAATATTATGCAACAATGAAAACAAATAAATGTAGATGACTTTTAAACATAAATTGAGTGCAAGACACAAAATTATATATATTACATATTAATACCATAATTCCATTTAGATAGAGTTCAAACAGCTCCAACCATTCAGTGGTGGTCGAAATCAGGATGCTGTACTCAGTCGTCTCTGACTCTTTGTGACCCCATGGACTGGGGTCCTCTGTCCATGGAATCCTCCAGGCAAGAATATTGGAGCAAGTTGCCATTTCCTACTCCAGGGTATCTTCCCAACCCAGGGACTGAACCCATGTCTCTTGTGTCTCCTGAACTGGCAGGCAGATTCTTTACCACTGCATCACTTGGAGAGCCCAGAAATCAGGATAATGGTTATTCTTGAGGAGGCTTCCCTGGTGGCTCAGATGGTAATCTGCCTGCAGTGCAGGAAACCTGGGCTGGAAAGATCCCTTGGAGAAGGGAATGGCAACCCACTGCAGTATTCTTGCCTGGAGAATCCCATGGACAGAGGAGCCTGGAGGGCTACAGTCCATGGGGTCACAAAGAGCTGGATACAGCTGAGCAACTTTCACTTTTACTTTCTTTTCCCAACTATGCACCAATAAAAAAAATTTTTTTAAGTAATTTTGATGCACAGTAAAGTTCTGGGCCCATACCCTATAACATAAGAACAAACAAGTCATAATTTGTCCTTCTCCAATGTGATTGCTATGGATGGGAGAATGAATAACTTCAGCAAGAAGTGGGAAAATGTTACTTTTGAGGGGAAAATAGCCCCCAGACACCAGGCTTGTCCTGGATGAATGTGACCGTCCAGTATTTAACGGTAGATTCAGGAATCATCAGTTAATGATCCTGTTTTATTTAGCATGATGATCTATCTTTTCATATGAAAGTCTGATTAAAGTGTTTATTGATAGCATATTTCTTTCTCAAAGATTGTCAGCTAAGGTGTACACAGTGTATTTAGTAATCAAGCCTAATAAACATACTCCTCTGATCTTTTTCCATAAAAGATTTTGTATGCATAAAGACTTTCCTTTTATATATTTAATTTTTTAAGCCAAATACATGTATTTTTCAAAACTATTTTAAACAAATATTTTCAAGTATTAAATATTTGCCAATGAAGTCTCTGTCACCTTTTCAGAGTTAAAAATAGAGAATGAGTGGACCCTGTATGATAGACTGACAGTGACTCAAACTGAGTTTAATTTCAATTTCCAGTTCCAATATTGCATCATCTTTTTAAAGACCATTTTGTGGAATACAAATTAATCAAGATGGATGTTCAGTCTTCACTTTCCTATTGCCCAATTTACATTCACTAAGCTCGATTTTTGTGTCTTTCCTAGAATAATCTTTTATTAAACATGAGGGATTGCTTTTCTCCATGTATTCAGGTTCATCAGCTTGGCTGCGAGGTTGTCGTCTTGCTATTGGAACTAAATCCTGACCAAATAAATCTTTTCAACTGGGCGATTGACCGATGCTACACTGGTTCCTACCAACTTGCGTCTGGTTGCTTCAAAGCCATAGCTACTGTGTGTGGAAGCAGGTATGGATTCTTTAAGTGGAAGCTACTGGTCACTGACAACTACAGATTAAGGTTGCTCTTCATCATATTGAGAACTGATTGAAAATTGAGAGCTGATGTTTTTGCAGATATCTAAGTGAAGTAAATTCTAAGGAAATAGAAATGGCCTCTCTTTCCCCAGATAGACTGTTCTAAGTTCACAGCTACATTGAGTTTTCATTCTACCAGGAGAATGCTTTGTAGTTCAAGCACCCTTCTTTTTTGGTTGCCTGGAAATTTATAATGAAGTATTACAGCAGGCTTTGAAAATGACCAAGATTTCGTTTAAAGAATTTCTAGGGATATTTGTGACAAGTATGAACTATAAGCCCTTCAGCAATGCTGAGACCAAACTAAACTCAGGAAGCAACCTAAAAACATTAAATCTCTCTTGTACAAAACTTGAGAAAGGAAGAAGAGGAAAAAAAAAAAAACCACGTGTCTCCCGGGATTCCAGAGATTATGCTTTTAAAAACACTATCCTCGCTATGTAAATCAGTCATTCAGCGGAGTCATTCATCTCTACAGTTTATTGAAATAATTTTCATAGCTGAAGATGAAAGGGTTAATAAAGACTCCAAGACTACACCACCTCTTCCCAAGAAAGAGCTTATTATGCATTACAAATGGAGAGAAGGCAGCCCACCTTTATTTTTTAAAGGACTCATATAGACTGTTAATTGTCCCTTTTAATTAAATATGGCATTTTAAATAGCTATCCTGAGCTACCGGATAAAGGGAATAGAAGTAAATTCATTATAAATTCCAATCTTCTATGGTTCTAAATTAATAAGAACAGAATTTTAGAAGACATCTACTTTCAATAAACCTAAAATGAACATGTTATTTAAAGAGACAAGTTTTTCTTTAGTGTTTTTTCTTTTATGAAGATAGCAGATAACATTTCATGTCTAAAGCATTCATCTTCCCATAATCTTAGTAGTAAAATTTTTATTATACACAGATTTAAATTTCCATAAAAGTCATATCAGATGATAATCTAAACTGTCTGATTTTCCATTGGTTTAGTTCTTGATGTTAGCAATACTAAATAAATGACATTTATCCTATAGAATATTAACAAAATAACATTTTTTTATAAGTCTGTTTCTCTGGAGGATTGTTTTATTTTCAGGTATTTCAACATTCTAAAAACAAATTTCTGCTCTTTGATTTTAAAGAACATATTTTAGAATCTATGACTTGGACCATAAGTTCATCTGGCAAAAGTAAGAGGAATGAAAGTTTCCTCTCTTTGCCGCCCTTCTCCCAGTGAACTTGGTTTGAACTGTCTTAGTCAAATTTATATCGTTGCATGGCCATCTCATAAAATACCACAGTGCATTCCTCTGAATAAATCTGGGCTATTTTTTAGGGAGCACAAATAAATGTTTTTATGAATTTAGCAATATAGTCTCAGTTCCAGTCACAAAAATATTAGGTTATAAAGCTCTCGATGTTTAGAGTAGGTTTTGAAAGATAGCATCCTAAAGTATTTTGGTTTCTTAAACAAATATTGCCTATCAGCTCACACTCCTGACACATCTATTCTGAGGGAAGATCAGGGCCAGATGCTGCCATGGCTCTGACCTCTCTGCTAAGACGGTGACCAGCACTTGTCATTTCTCGCCACAGGGATGTTCAGAATTTCAGGTTTCAGCTATGGCCTAAATGTGTTCTCTTTTCCCATAAATTGTCAGTCTTCGTAGTTGAGATAAGTCTCCAGATTTGTTTGAGCAACTTTGCGCTTAGGTTTCCAGTATTTTTTTCAAAAGCACTTCTGGTGTTTTAGACTTGTCTTCTGCAAGTTTACTTCTAAAAAAAACCACCCAAATCACTTATGAAATAATCTTTCCCTGAAACGTCACACACAAACTGGATCATGTTTTAAATTCCTGAAACAAGATATCTGAACAGTAACTCCTACAAGACATACTCTAAAGCAAAGAATTCTTCCTGTAAAGTAAAATAATTATTTTAGTGTATATATATATATATATAATAATTACTATATACTATATATAATAATTACTCTATTTACAATATATGATCAAATATTGGCTGTATTTTTGTAGGAATATGACAACTTATAGGCAGATTCATTTATTAAGGAACTACATGTAATTGACTTTAAAATACCTAAAAGATTTAACATTTTAAAAATGTAGATTAAAATTTTCTGCCTTTAGAATGAACGCAATTTTTACATAGCTAGTATATAAATCTTTATATTCAACAGCTGTGACAGTAGGAAAAAATGGTTCTCTGCATTCTTTTCAGTTCCTTTTATTTCTATAAATGTGTGTATGCTGTGAGCTTGTTGGTCTCCAGTCAAAATTATAACTGTAATTATAACTACAGTCTGACTCTGCTGACATTGAGAGATTTGGAAGTTGGAGTGGAACATGAATAAGACCAGGGAAAGTGAAGATAAAAGTAGAAAGTGATCGTAAAACTGATAATATTAGTTTTGGAGGCTTTTTCATGACATGTTTCATATTTGAGTAAAAGCTATTAAATGCAGCTCAGTACTATAATTTAGCACAAAAGACAGTAACAGTTCACCTGTTTGCCAGCATTAGTTCCAATAACTATTTGACTCCTGTGTGTGTTCTCATTAATTTTTCCATCAATTCCAAATTATATCACTTTAGAACAGATTAGGAAATTGAGAAAGAGACTAAATGGCTTTCCAAGGTTGTAAACCAAGGTAAATAATGTGCTCTCTATTAAAAGTATAGACAGCTTCCAATCACTGTTTTAATTCAGCATAATTCTCTTCACATTTAATTAAATACTTAAGAATTCATTGTTTTCACTCTTATTCTCCAGCATACTCCTCAAATATATTTAATAGATGTTTTAGAAGTATATACAAGATCAAAGTTTTAATTTTTAAATAATTATGTTGGGTTTATTTTTGGAGGTGGTTTTTATTGTCCTTGTTTATATGCCTGTCTTGCCTTAACTGTAAATCTTTCCTAATTTAAATCAGGTACAGCAAACTTGAATTCTTTTTTTTTTAATCAAGTTTTTTGAAATTTATTTATTTTAATTGGAAGATAATTGCAATATTGTGATGGTTTTTGCCATCTATCAACATGAATAAGCCACAAATGCACATGTGCGCTCCCCATCCTGAACCCCGCCTCCCACCTCCCTCCCCATCCCATCCCTGTGGGTTATCCCAGAGCACCGGCTTTGAGTGCCCTGCCTTATGTATCAAGCTTGCTGGTCAGCTGTTTTACATAGGGTAACACACGTTTCAACGCTATTCTCACATCATCCCATCCTCGCCTTCTCCCACAGGGTCCAAAAGTCTATTCTTTACGTCTGTGTCTCCTTTGCTGTCTTGCGTGTAGGATTGTCAATACTATCTTCTAAATTCCATATATATGTGTTAATATAGTGTTTGTCTTTCTCTTTCTGACTTACTTCAAAACTTGAATTCTTAACAGTAAATGCCCCACGTTTCTTAAGAGAACAGAATCCATCTATTACCAAAGAAGACAGGGAAGCTTATCTTTCATGAATGCCAATCGTACTTCCTAACTGGTGATTGTGTCACCAGGAGGATTTCGGCAGAGCACAGAGTTTGGGAATTTGGACTCTGGAAACATAATGTCTTGAGATTGAATTCTAGCTCTGTCTCTCATTAAGCTGTGTGATCTTGAACAACTTACTTCAAATGCTTACTCATTTGTGAAATACGAGTGGTAACAGGGTTAGGGTAAGGATTAAAGAAAAACAATCTCTTGACCAAAGGTCTAGCACATAGTAAGCACCCTGTAAACACTATTATTATTACTATTATTATTCAACAGCTATTGGAGGCAAAGAGCTATGATGTAATCATATCAACTGGTAAAATCCATTTCTCAAAATTATCTTGAGTTTCCTCAGTTAGTTCTAGATAAGCCAGAGCTAATGGGTATTTCTCAAGTTTTTCAAAATTTCCTTTCTTTCAGATGGAAAAAAAATCAGTTTTATTTCTTATTTACTTTCTGAACCACATCTACCTTTTATATTTATTTTACCATTTTATTTTTATTCTTATGATCATAGCTGTCTTTCTTTTATCCTTCCACTGTCTATGCTGAATAATTAAATACTGAGAAATGTAAGATTCTGTTTCTAAGCCTATTTTAAATGTCTAAGTACAGATGTTTTATTTGTACTCTTGTACTCATTGGAGAGCTTTCTGATTTTTTCCTTCTCTGGGTTTCTTTCATTTTCTGTATCTGTATTCTTTCACTGTGGTTCCCCTTCAGTTCCATAACTCAGTTTTAAGCAGCTAATTGGATTCCCTGATTGCATGGTTCAGGGCATAACCCTGCATAAGAGGGCAGCTTTGTCTTCTCTTCTCCTGCCTTTAAATCCCCAGTGATCCCTAGTAGTTTCCAGTGTTTATTTATATAAAAATATATATGTATTAAGTCCCAGAATCAGAGACAGCAATGTAGGTAAGACATCTGTGCTACTGTAGGGCTCAGAAGAAAGTTACCTTTCTGTTTTCTCAGAAAGGTCTGTTTCCAGATACTGCAGTTCATAAGAATTCTAAATTAGACTGGTCATGAAATGACCTATTGTGGGGTGTCTAGGAGGTAAACAGCACAGTGGATAAGTGTTTGAATTCTTGGGAGTCAAACAAATCTGGGATGGAATCCAGGCTCCATTCCTTCTCCCTGACCTTGGGTGAGAATTTAATATCTCTAAGCCTCACAGGCTTGTTGTGAAGATTAAGTCAGAAATCTTGGTAAAGGACTTGGTATGGTAACTCACACAAAGTCAGCATGTCATAACATAAACATTACCCACGGCTCATCACCATCCTCACCACCGTCATTTGGGGAGCTTTGCCCAGTTTCTCATCAACCTCGTGCATTTTTGTTCATTTAAATTATATTCCTAGAAAAGTAATCATGTTAGAGTGCTAGTTGGTAAAACCACTTTGGACAATAGTATAGCAGCAGTATCTACCAAAAATTTAAGTATGCCCTTGGACCCTGCACGACCTTGTCTAGAAATCTGTTCTAAAGAAATACTTGCCCATTTGGTGTTTTTGAAGTTATCATAGTGAAAAAAATAAAAATAACCTGTAAACACCTGTCAGTGTGTGTCCAAGGTTGGCCTTCCCAGGAAATAGAATGCTGCAGTGGAGATTTGAGTTCAGGAAATTTATTAGGGAATGCCCTTGGGATCAACGTCTGTGAGGAAGTGAGGGAGACAGGACCCAGTAGAGGAAAGAAACTTCAAGCAATCCCATGGGAAGCACTGCTGGGGAGCGTGCATGACCTTGGTCTAGGCAGCTCCCAGAGAAGGATTCAACCAGAGAGATCAGCCTCCAGCATGGTAGTGGGAGGATGGAGCACCTCTGTCCTGAAGGGAGGTCTAGGCGGCACAGTATCCATGACAAGAGTGGTTATTTATGGTTTGTCCATAGTATGGAGCAGGGCTTCTCTGAGGGCTCAGATGGTCAAGAATCTCCCTGCAGTGCAGGAGACCTGGGTTCGATCCCTAAGTCAGGAAGATCTTCTGGAGAAGGAAATGGCAACCCATTCCAGTATTCTTGCCTGGGAAATCCCATGGACAGAGGAGCCTGGCAGGCTACAGTCCACGGGGTCGCAAAGAGTTGGACACGACTGAGTGACAGACACTTGATATTGTGGAACCCTGTACAGCTGCTGAGAAGACTAAATGAGCCTCACTGTCCGGTGAAACATGGACATGTAGGTAGTATAAGCACATTTAGGTTTAAGATCCTGTGTTCTGGGGGAGGGGTATTTTGACATGCATAATCTTTCAAAAAGCTATTCTCTGTGCATAGACTGTGCCCCGTGTTACCCCTTCCGTGGCCTTGCTACAATCCCCCTGTCTCCTGGTGCTTCAAGACTCAGTTTACTTATTTCCTCCTTGGAAGAGTGTCCTCTAACCCCAAACCTGATGTAGTGTCCCTTGTCAGGGTTTTTGTGTCATCTACAGACAATCCCAGGTTCTTCCTCATAACTAAACTGTATAGTTTGTCTCCTTAACTCAACTGTGAATTTCCCTTAAGAGAAGGCTCCAGCCTGACTAACTTAGGATCATCAGTAATAGATGTTTGGTGCTCAATACATTTAGACGGATTGAATGAAAATATTAATTCAGTGAGCTGTTGAGTTTAGACGTATTGTCTTCTGTCTTTTCCTCTTGTTCTTGGTTTTCATTAAAAAATCTATTAGCAATAGGTAGATTTTTGTGTTCATTGAGCTGATTTGACAATATTGTTTTAACCTCAGAGCAATTTCCCTTCACCTACTAATAAACAGCAGGTGGGGATGGTGAAATGGGCTTGGGAATGTCATTAGTAAATGTAACTGAGGTCAGTGTGCTGTCTAGAATTTTGAGAGGTACTGATTTATCCAGGTTACTACCCCATAAACTGTACTGTTTTGTTTTGTTTTAGGAACTATCCCTTTGACATAGTGACGCTGTTAAACCTTGTTCTGTTCAAGGCCTCTGACACCAACAGAGAGATTTATGAAATCTCCATGCAGCTCATGCAGGCATGTATCACTGACTGCAGAGAAACTTCCATCCCTGAACGCAGAAAATGGAAGTGGTAGTTGATCACTGGATTGCTGTTTATTGATACACATTCATGTTTCTGCATATCACTGGTGGATATGATGAGTGAGAAAATAATACTTAATTATCTCTAAACTTAGGCAGTAACTGATGCTTTGCCTTTCATACAGTGTTAAAATATGCATCCATTAGCTTTATTACAAAACTGTATTCAGTATAAATACTCCTGAGATAGCCAGCCAATGCTTTTTCATACTGCTTATAACTTTCATATTTCTTTTTTTATTGTGGACACATGAGAATGCTATAATTTTAATAGTAGAAAACTGGTAACAATATTATCTCAGTTTTACAAATACACATTTTTACATGTGTTTACATGAAGCTACTCTCCTACTTCTTTATAGATCCTTGAAGCAAAGCTTTTTGTGTACTCGAAGAAAGTAGCCGAACAAAGACCTGGCAGTATTCTGTATGGGACACACGGCCCACTGCCACCCCTCTACAGCGTGTCACTGGCCTTCTTGTCGTGCGAACTGGCCAGGATGTACCCCGAGCTCACTCTTCCTCTCTTCTCAGGTACCGTGCAATAGTCAGTCATGGCATGTGTGATCCTTTCTGCCCTAAGTATTCTTACTCTTAAAATTCTAGTGTAATTGAGAGTCAAAATTATTGATAATAAATTCATCAATCAAAATTGCATTGGGCTAGCAATTTTGAGAAAGAAGAATGGAACTGGAGGAATAAACTTACCTGACTTCAGGCTCTACTACAAAGCCACAGTCATCAAGACAGTATGGTACTGGCACAAAGACAGAAATATAGATCAATGGAACAAAACAGAAAGCCCAGAGATAAATCCACACACATACGGACACCTTATCTTTGACAAAGGAGGCAAGAATATACAATGGAGTAAAGACAATCTCTTTAACAAGTGGTGCTGGGAAAACTGGTCAACCACTTGTAAAAGAATGAAACTAGATCACTTCCTAACACCACACACAAAAATAAACTCAAAATGGATTAAAGATCTAAACGTAAGACCAGAAACTATAAAACTCCTAGAGGAGAACATAGGCAAAACACTCTCCGACATAAATCACAGCAGGATCCTCTATGATCCACCT